>OU898285.1:39153271-39506769 GCA_918026665.1 Diabrotica balteata
TTATGTCTTTAAATGTTATTTATTATGTGATTCTTTCACATGTTTATTTTTATCGATTGTTGGTGAGGGTGAGCGAGGTGTTAAACATTTGAAGCCGGTGGACATGATCCAAGGAAGGGGTGGAGGACGGTTAGTCAGGGGTGAGGGGTATATATAATGAGAGGGAAGGGTATGTGTAAAAAGATGAAATATTCATTATAGTGTCTGTGCTAGAATATCCCTGAAATGCTGGTGAATTGAGTGGAATAGGTTTTATTTGCAGGTGGTCTGGTAAGGCTACTTGGTTATTGTGTAAATTATACGTTGACATTACAAATAAGCGATTTGTACGGATTTAATTAGGAGGGGGTGTGAGCTGATAACCGATGCTGCATCATAAGATGGGGGAGTCTTGCAGTTGTTTTCGTCTTTCTTGTTTCTTATACAATGACGGGGAGGTTTCTTCGTTTAGCTTCGCAATATAGATTATCTACAGGGTACAATACGTAAAATGGCGTCAATACAAAGACGAAGGTACTGTGTTTGTGATATACGTAGTATATGTTTTAGAGACGGTTATATATATTTACGTATATAATTTATATTTTATATATATATACTATTCTATATTTGACTTTGTCCTATAATCATCCTATGTGTGATCTGATGGGTTTTTTACTAATATCAAGAATATTAGATTCTATTCTTTTATTTTTTTATATTTATATGTATATATATTATATATATATATAACATATATATACTTTTATTTATATATATTTCATATTATATATATATATGACAACTTATCTATCTTGGAAGCGTTTTTATTATTGTTTTGTTATATTTTTTTTGAAGTGAGTTTTCGTCAGATCCCCAATAATGAGTGATGGAAGTTTTTTTAGTTTTTATTATGTTTAAGTCTTTTTGCACGCGTTTCTCCTTTTATTGCAAATAATATTGGTGATTCCAGTTTAGTGTCGGTTGAGGGTCTGGTCAAAAGTTTTTAATCCGAGAATTTTTGCCAGTTGTTTAATACAACAGGAGAACTAGAGGTGGACAATGTTGTCAATATAACTGGAGTGGAAAAAAAGGGGGGGACACGGCCGAACTTCACACGTGGGGGTCAGTCTACTATAAGTTCTTTAATTTTCAGATTTTACCAAAGGGGATTACCCCATGTCACTTGTTTTTTTTTTTTTTTTAGTGTGGTCAACAGCCAGCCATGTTTGAATATGCTTCGAGGTGGGTTTCGAAGAGTTTTGTCCCACATGACGTAAATTTTATACGATCATCATATTACTTGATTTGTTTTTAATATGGGGATCGGAATTGTGGTTCGGATGTGCGGTGAGGTAGTGTGAGCATATTTAACACATTTTTTAAGATTAAAAGTGTAGGAATTCGTACCGGATACCCTAAGGTACACCATCCCGTTTAAGGTATTAGTAGAAGATTGAAATACCGGTTGACATGGTAGATTTCTGAATCGATCTAGAACAGTGTGGTCTCCGAAAAACAACCTTTTTGGGGCGACGCGGAAAAACAACTTTTTATTACCGAATACATGCGGAAAACATCACACCAAACATTAACAATGGCGATATATTGATACACCAATTAGGGATTAGCACATAAATTCTGTTAATTAACCTATTATTTATACGTACGCATATATTGTAAAATTTTTAACTCTTTTAAAAATATTGAAAACAAGAAAACAAAAAAAAAACATTTTTTTACAATTAACAAAAGCGTTAATTCTCAAATATACATCATACGAGTAAATACTCATCAAATTAGTGAGACACTCAGACTGTGCCTGGTTGTCGTTTGCAATATTGGCTCCAATTATCCAGGCCCTGATGATGTGGGAAATGACAAAGAGTCTTACTCTTCATTTCTTGTTTCTACATAGAAAGTGTTAGCAGCCCTTTCCCCAGTTTCTTATTTTTATTGAGTTGTTTAAAAGATGAGTTAACCCCAAATTTTCTCTTAAATTGGTCGTTGGACAATGGAAAACTGTCATTAAAAAATAATCACTAATACGCTTTTTTTGGCAAGAAGATGGATATTCCCCTCTTGGACCCAGATCCCAAAATTTCCTAAACTTCCACTTTCGATAAACTTTAATTTTCAAGTACAGGCGGCGGGGCTCAGATGACACCGAAATAAATCATCTAAATTTATTCCTTCTTGGTTCAGAGAGAAAACTGGAAATTGCCTTGTATTACTTTGTGCTAAATGGAACTTTTATCCAGTCACTATTTGTTTTTTCTTACGTTTCAGAGATGGAAAAATTACCTGGAAATTATCTCCTCTCATTGAGTGCATAAGTGTCTGTCCTGTAGACTTTATGCGTGATATTTTTTCTTGGGTTCTTTATTTATCTTTCATCTTCTTACCATTTCTTTCTTGAAGCAGTGCGCAGCAGGGACTGGGCGCGTGTCAACATATATCCATTTTTTTTGTCTATTGTTCTAAATCCGTAACATGCGCTTGACCCTTTCTTAATCAAGCTACCAAAATGAACCAATTTTTTTTTCTGGGTAAAAGCTGACCCAGCTTGGTCCGTGGGATGAAAAAAAAAATATTTTCTTTCAATTTCATTTATCATTTGTTGCTCTTGCCATACCTTTGGAGGTTTTAACGCGCCATTTTATAAATATTAATAATTAAAAATATCAGGCCCCAAATACTGCCACTCATTCAGTTGCAACCAGGCATCATTTTCAAAATATTGTGTGGTAATATACTCAAACCTTCTTCTCCAGTGGCTCAAAAAGAAAAAAAAGTTAACAGCTCCCGTTCTAATCGTCATACATTATCGTCGACATATATATCCTTTGCCCCTTGTGACAACCTCTCATAACTTCGGTGTTTTGCTCGCTGCAGCAAACAAAACATTCATACTTTTTGATTCCTATTGAGAGTTGCAGAGTTGTTTCACCAAAGACGGGGTTTTTAAGTGGTCTTGCTGATTTGGATGTATATTCACGACACATTAAACCACTTGGTCTAATTTACATGATTTAATTAAAACAGTAGCTGGGGTAGCCGTTTGCGTTTTTTTTTTGAAATTAGTGGTTTCTTCATATGCAAGTAACTGTGCGTTAGATATGGATATTTTTTTTTCATTTCTGATTTCTTTGCCAGAAGAAGAGCAAAGAGCATCAAAACCTCTTTTATGGAAGGCCTACCATGGAAGGGGGCACTATCCGTACAAATTCCTACGCAAAAGTCCATGTTATTATTTTTTTCTCTAAATATGACGTTATAAAAATCAAAAATACATCCTGACCTGTTGTCGTGCTGTACAGGTTCTCTACAGCATTATATAAATGTGAATGAAAACTTAAAACTATTTCACCTTCGTCGACAAATCCGAATAAAAATCCTATTAAATGAGCTTTGCCACTAATATCAGTGGATTTCGTCCTCCACATGCAATGCGAAGTTTTTTTTGTATAAGTTTTATTTGTAAACTTTTTCCTCAATATCTGTATACAGTATAAATTCATACAATCCTCCTTCTTATTGTAAATGTATCATCCGACATTAGGGAATTTTCCGTACTTCATCGTTTTGTGCATCGTTGCCATACATAATTTTTGGACCATCTCACAAACATGACTGGTATCAATTTAAGAGATTCTGGCAACAGTGTGTGTGGTTTCTGTTTCAAGTAAGCAATATTAATTCGGCGACGCCTTATATGAAGCTAGTTGTGCTTTGTCGGAAATTGTTTAGCGAGACCTTTCAAATTGTTTCGGCTTGTTTAGTTTAGGAGTAGAGAAGGGTAGCTGTGTCTAAAAAAGTCGCGTGAATATTAATATTATTTTTTTGCAAGCTATACATACACTAAGTAGCCTGTTTGGTAGTAAAATGGGCCGATTAAATTAATTTAGCCGAAGCCCCTTGCGCTATTAAGCGATGTGTCTGCCCATCAAACAATTAGCACTGTGGGAATTGGACAGTCCTTCTTCCCCAGGTCCAATTGAAGCCATAAATCCAAATATTCATGCCCATACATATTGCCGGTTCAATCACAAACCATTTTTTTTGCTGCGCGCTTTTCTTGCTATTTGGGTCATCAACAATCCCACTTCGCGTAAAGTTCCAGCATCAACTCCCGCTGGGTGCTTCGCTTTATATCATTCAATTAATTATTCGAGTTGTTCCACACCCCCCCCCCCCCCCCCCTCAGTAGTTTATTCTTTTAAGTAAAGTTTGAAGGAACTTAGCCATTTATAATTTTATTCGTCTCTAAACCAAAATAATGCGGATTGAATGCTTCACATTTTTGTCATAAAATATGCAGATTTACTTATACCTTTGATAGAATAAGAGATAAGCCGTACGATAAACGCGTTATCCAAAATGAAAAAAAAACTGACACAGCGGATGTTTCACGTATTACGTTTGTTTGCAATGTAAACAAATTCAAACTTTCAGGTTGCAGACCTGTGGCGAGGGGTGACTCAGATTGGTGCTGTGGCCCAACGTGCGGAGCTCAGCAGCTCAGCGTCTTAATAAATTCCAACGGTGTGCACTGTGCCGACGCGGTTGTTTGTCAAAGTGGGGTAAGCTGAACCTTTACGCTCGCTGAATTTTATTAAATTAAAAAATTGCTAAGTAAGGGCTGATTTTAAAAAAAAAAAAAAAAATTAAAATCTGCCAAATATATATTATTGAAAAGGAGTAATTTACGATCCTTAGCTAAATAGTATGTAGGATTGCGAGTATTTTCGCGGTACAGCTTGGGAAGAGAATTCGCGGAAACACTATGCGTCCGCGGAACATCCTGGTTGGGGAACCATACTGATCTAGAAGACATAAGAAAATTTCGTATGAAAGTTAAATATATTCGCCGAAGAACGGTTAAGTTTGTTTAATTTATACATTCGCCTACTTTATTAAAAAGTGTCAAAAGCACCTTCATATATCAAATTTGGCAGCTACGGACTTCTTGTCTTTTGTTTAAGGCTTACGATATATGTGTTTGGAGGTTTACAAGGTCGTCATGGGTTGAATCGGTACCATTACGTAATCCAAGATGGTTCACCTTAGCAAATATCTTATGTTTTTCAATGTAACCATCCTAGTCATTTTTATTCCCATAGCCTATAAGAGTTTGGCCAAGGAAATAATCTAAGGTTAGGCTTTTTAATGGGTATTACCATAGAGGTTAATTATCTCATTGTTTGCAAATTTGGTTACGCTGACCGTGATTAAATTATATCAATCTCCAGAATTTTGAGTATAGGGCTACAGTTGGGAGATGCTTTTTTAATGATTATCTAAGGAATGTAGTCAGGACCAGACGGCATTGTTTTTTTGGGTTTGAATACGGCGATAGCCTCGATAGCCTCGTGGTGTGATGAGGAAGATGGGGTGCATATATTTCACTGGAAATAAAATGGAGTGTCCCATCACTGGGGCTTCTGTTACAATTATGTTCTGTTATAATGGTAATCCTTCCGAACTTTTAATGGTTTGTGTGGTGAAGCTTTAGGATCATTTTTTAAGTTTATATATTTCTTGATATACATATATGATATCAGGTTGTTTTCTTGTCCTAATAGTTGTGAAGCTTATTTTAATACTCGGTTGCAAAGAAACCCAACGCCGTTCCATTGGATGTATATTAGAAGGTGAATTTTGAGAATTGAGGGGGAGAAGTGGGCCAACAGCGATTGTGGTTGGTTACTGTTCTGGCGGTTGGTAGAGATGTGTGGTATTGGTTTTCATCAATCGGTTTGGATTATTGATGAGGACGCTGAGATTCATCAGAGTCATCGATAGGTTTAGCTGTCTTTTGATTTTCTTTATTGTATATCTTTTGTAAAGTCGAATTTTTATAAGGGATCTTTCCCTTAGTATCTGGAAGGGTGAACTGTTATACTCGTGTAAAGAGTCCTATCATTATTTGACCTATTGACTTAACACAAATTCTTTCATTAAGGTGGACTAGGATTTTCCATGTGTATTTTCTGGAAAGCAATTACTGTGTCTCGGTCCAACCGTTAGTCCAGTTGGATGATTTATTATTTTATAAAATATAAAGGCCGCCGCTACGGATTGTAGTGAACTAGCCGTTAGTGAGGTATATGTATGTTCATTGATTGGTTTTGTGTGTAGTATTTTGTTTATTTTCTTGTGAGGGGTTTGGGAGACTGTGGTCGTTTGTTTTTTTGTGAATAACGAAAAGAAGAAACATTTTGGTTAGGTACGCTGGTTTTCGGCGGTGTACTTGCTGAAGGATTAATTAGAGAAGGAAATCATCAGAATTGCTGTCGTGTCTGTGGTTGATTGGCTCTTTTCTTTTTTGGTCCCTTATGTAAGTGGAGTTGAATATTGATGGGTGTTATAGTTTTTGTATTCTATTTCAGTCAGAGATTTCCTGTGCAGTGTTGAGGTTGTTAGGTCTGTGTATTGAAATCATGTCCATTCAGATGGTAGAGGGCATCTAGAGGGGGGTAGTTCAGCAGCCAGTTTGATGAAAACGAATGTTAGATTATTGGTACAGGACGTCAGCGGGTATGTCCGGCCTCTTTTACATAAAAAACAATGGGCTATTTATCAACGTAGCACCATAAATATTCATCTTAACGTGGTGTTTCCGTATGTAATAAACCAAGTTTCCAACTACTCTACTGAATAGTTCTTCTACCTCCAAACCGTGGGGATACTTTACGTTACTCTTACTCTTCCGGCAAGCTCATTATGTGTGTCATAAAACCTTCCTTCTCCGAGTGCACCACATTTCTCAATATGACACAGGACGAAGAGAAAACCTGCTGTAATTTCAATAATCTTTAAGGGCTTTCCTCAATTATGGAAATGTGAAAATTGAAGGAGATACGTTAGATATAAGAAGGCGTTTAGCTGGGGTAATAAGTCTTCTGATGGGAACTACTGTAGAATTGATAGAGATATTTTGATGTGTTTTTAGAAGGTTATCGACAACTGTAGGTGAGGAAAGATAAATACATATGCGGTTATTTGGTATACGTGATGCAAAGATAATATTTTTTGGGATAACAATGTCCCCTATAGCTTTAACATAGTCAAATAAAACAGTATTTGGAATAGCTTGCATTAAAATGGCTTTCGTGGGGTGGACTTGTGGAGTTATGAGCTTTTGATTTGAGTTTATTTTGTGACGTTTCTGGATACCAAAAACACTTCACTTAATTTTTAGTATTGCAACAGACGTCCTAGTAGGACGCTGTGGATAAAATAATGGGAATATAACAGTTACCTGTATCTGCAGTTTTCCGTCAGTTGAATTTAATATTATAGTCCAATAATGATCGCTGTTTTCTTGGCACACAAAATAATTCGAATTTTCACATAATTATTACTATAAGAACTGGTTCGTAAACTGGTAGAAATCGAGAAGGTAATTAATACTATACCGATAAGGCAAGGTAATGTTTACTCGTTGGCTACCTGAATGGGAATCAGGATTGTATTTAAATTTGGGAATGTTGCAATAATATAATTTTCCTAAATAAATACCCACATGGATATAGGTAAAATAATATTTTCTTTGCTTATAAAAGACTTAAAGTGTAATACTTCATTTTTCAATTTCGCTAGGTTTAAATCTTGTTCACACCATTTTATCGTATACATAAAAAAATATTCTTAACTGTAAAATGTTCTTTGCCACTGTAACTTATTTCATGTTCTGGAATTTCAATTTTTCTGTTTTTTTTTTCTAAATTGTCAAAATAATGTCTTTGTATGAAAAATCTATCAATGCATCATAATATATAGCATAACTGCTATATTTAGACATTCATCCTTTTGTTAAGTAACATTGTAACACTTATTCTCTTTAAAATCTTTTCCCATATAGTAACAGTGCATACTCAAATGTATCAAGTTTTTTTTTTATGTAAACCGGTAGCTTCGGACCTTATTAATAGGTTTTTATATTTGTTTGAGGAAAAATTACGTAAACAATGCAGAGATGCAGTTTGGCGCAAAAAAAGTTGTTATTTTGCACAGTGTTATGCTTTGTTATTTTAAATACAATTTATTTCACTAACAAAAGATTTATAGAAATTTATGAAAATACATTATTTTATATTTCCTATACCTTATTGAAATTTACCACTATCTGACAATACCAAATAAAGTGTAAAAGGTAAAACTGTTTAGATTTAATTCTGGGAACTACCTTAATAAAAATAAATCTTTTGAAAATATGACTAATGTTAAGTGTTGCACAACGCCCGTTTAGAAGAAGTTTCGATTGTTTACACTTTCAATGATGCAATTCCATAAGTTTTCAAATATTGACTACATGTTGCCGTGTAGAAAAAAGTATAGCTCGTTCAGAGCCTAGTAGATGCAGCGTAAAAAGAAAATTAAAAGAATCCCTTGGAAGTTATTTTCTCGGAACGGCAAATAGAATTGTTGAACCCTAAAAATTTACATAAGAACAAACGAGATTTAGAGTTATTATTAGATATCGTAGACTTTTTATTTTTGTTAGTTATTATGTTCATTTTGCAAGAAATGACAACAAGGTTGTAAAGATAAACAAACGACAATACAAATTAAAAGAGTTAGGTTTTTCTAATAGAGGATATAGCTTGATTTATATTTAGAGAGTTCCAGCACTGTACTTAAAATGAAGAACAGACCCTTAAAGATATTTTCAGGCCTTGAAACTGGACTGATACTACTAGACAAACTAGACTGTGGTATACTAGCATTGTTGCTAGTATACCACAATTTTTCGGGAGTGCATCTACCAGGGCATACTCTGTACTTCGGTAGGTGTTTCATGTTCTGAACTTCACTGCATTCGCATAGTAAGTCTTGTGCGTCGATCCTACCCCACTTGGTTTTATTTGTCGTGAGAGCGGCAACACTTGTTAGTATTCTGTGAAGTGACTTCTATACTTTTAAGTCGAGGCAGGTGCTACCAGAATTATCTAGATACCTAGAGAGGTCATGTGACTCTACTGAGAATGTTTTTAGGAAGCCTTTCCTTGATCCTAGTCTAAACTATTCGTGTAGTGGTGCTCTATTGAGTGGGTATTTTTCGTCGAACTCTTATTTGAATCTTGAACTGTGTTTTGCGACCTTTCGTCATGTTTATAGTAAGGGGAAGCCCAGGGCTCTAAAGAGGCACGTAATAGGTGTATGTTTCATGTATCCGTAATTATTCGGCATGTTTCGTTTAAGGCAACGTCTATTTATATGTAAGTGATATTATATGTAAGTCCAGTATCAGTTCGAGATATTTTGGACTGGATGTACCTTCAAGAGCCATTCCCTTGCACGATTCTCTTAGCTAGTGATTTGCTTCCTTGTTTATATGGTAAAAAAAGCGCAAATTTAAGTTTTTTTGGGTTGGGTTTTCATTATTTTATTCTGGTTTTATAACACTGCGTGGGACCTTATCTACTCAAAAATTCCTCTTCAGTCGTCCATATTCATCTAATAGATCTATCAGGAGCGTTTTTCTAGCTCGGCCACTTTGTTCCATCAGCATTACATAGCCAATTCATCTTAGTGGGTTGGGTTCTAAGAGGTTTTATTAATAATAATAATAATAAATAATAAATAAATAATAAATAATTCTATTACCAGGTGACAAACCTCGGTCAAGAAACGATCGGGTATCGACAAAATCTCTATGCCGAATTTTGCAGGGAGTACCCAGAAATTCAAGTAACTGAACAACGAGTTGCTGATCAATACCGGGTAATTATAAGAAATAATCTTATCCCAGAGACTAGACGCAATACCATCAGAAGCGAAGTCGAACGGAGATTAATCACCAAGAGGTAAATGTAGATCAAGTCCCTAATGAAAGACATGAGCAGATTCCTGAGCTTACCATACAAGAAACTCAACCTGATAATACACTACAGGACAACAACGAGTTACGCGATACTCTGGTAAGCGAAATGGCACGAGCTGTACAAGAGTTTAATGGAACAAATCCACTTAGCAGACCACCGCTACCAAAAATAAACTCTTCTAAAAAACTAGGTGCTCTGTTACAAATTATAAATACTGAAGTCCTACCCAATTACGTCGTAGAAGCCCATACGCTGGAATATTTGCATATGCTTATTTACTGTGCAGCAACAGCAATAGCTAATATAATGGGAATTAAGATCAGAACACGACGGGGTACCAATGCCGGAAGGACTGATAACAGAGCTGCACCCTGGGAGAAACGGCTTCTAAACAAGATTGAATTACTGCGTAGGGACATTGGTCAAATGACAGAATATTTACGAGGAACAACAAGCAGAAAAGTCATTAAAAGAGCTGATCAAATAATGCTAAGCACTGCAAGACACTCGCAATATGATCCAGTAAACATCACAGCCCATCAGTGCCTGGATACATTAAAACAAAAACTCTCCGTTTATTCAGGACGACTAAGGAGGTACAAGGTTAGTAACAGCCGAAAATGTGACAATGCGCTTTTTGAGCATGCCGAGAAGGCGTTCTATCGGAAACTTAATTCCACTGTCGAAAGTGCCAATAAATCATACCCAAGCCAAGAAGAAATTCAGGAGTTTTGGGGAAATCAACTTTCCACACCAGCTGCTCTTAACACCAATGCTGGATGGATAGAAGATACGACGCACAGCTGTCAACACTACCGCACAACTGTTTATGAACCCTTCACCACAGAAGAAGTCTCTAATATCATCAAAGAGCTTCATAACTGGAAATCTCCTGGACCAGATGGAGTTCAAAACTTCTGGCTTAAGAAGTTCTGGAGTGCTCATGAGTGCCTGTCGACATTAATTAATCGTGTTATTTCTAATCCGCAGGAAATACCATCATTCCTAACTCAGGGAACAACTTATTTAATACCGAAGGATCAAAATAACACCCAAGATCCAGCCAAATACCGCCCAATTACGTGTCTTCCAACTCTGTATAAATTGGTCACATCCTGTGTAGCCCAGCGTATCTACCAACACTGCGCTCTAAACAATATCATAGAACCTCAACAGAAAGGATGCGCTAAGGGCTCCATGGGTTGCAAAGAACAACTTATTATCGACTCAGTCATTTCTAACCAGGCATACACCAAAAAAAGGAACCTCTTCACTGCTTTTATTGACTATAAGAAAGCCTTTGACTCAGTGCCGCATGAATGGCTGGTAAATATATTAAGAATATATAAAGTCGATGATAATATAGTGACCTTCTTAAGACATATAATGACAGATTGGAAGACTAAAATTCACCTCCAAATACCTGGTGAAAACAATATCGAAACGGAAAATATCGCAATTAACCGCGGCCTCTTCCAAGGAGACTCGCTAAGTCCCTTGTGGTTCTGTCTAGCGATGAACCCACTATCCCAACTATTGAACTCCACTGACTCAGGTTTTAGCATTAAAAACAACAACACTGTAGTGGCGAAGCTTAATCATCTGTTGTATATGGATGATTTGAAACTAATGGCTTCCACTCGAACTCACTTAGATCAAATGCTAAAAACTGTAGAAACTTTTTCAAATGATATTAGTATGCACTTTGGGTTAGACAAATGTCGTGTACTAAATATAGTCAAGGGAAAGGTTCAGCCCGGGGGATTCGACATGCAAAATGGCCAAAACATCGAGGCTATGGGCGAAAATGACATGTATAAATATCTAGGAGTAAAGCAAGCGCGGAAAATTGATCATAAACAAATGAAAATCGAATTAACATCAGAGTTCATACGAAGAGTAAAACAGCTACTCCGCTCACATCTTAATAGTAAAAATTTGTTTAAGGCATTAAACACCTACGCATTTTCCGCGCTTAGCTACTCATTTGGCATTATTAAGTGGACTAAAACGGATATAGAAAGTCTTCAGAGAAAAGTACGAACACACCTCACAAAGGCACAAAAACACCATCCTCGAAGTGCAGTAGAAAGAACGACATTACCACGGTATTTAGGAGGACGAGGACTTATTGATATAAGCGAACAATTAGATAAACAGATTAATAATTTAAGAACTTATTTTCAGGTGCAGGCGGAGACATCTACTCTTCATCGCGCGATTTGCGCAGTAGATGACACAACACCGATCAACCTGAGGGAACAAGAAATGCGCATAAACCATCTTACTAAGAACGAAAAAATGCGCATCTGGATGGGTAAACCTCTGCACGGGCGACATCCGAATGAAGTCAGTCAAGACTATGTCGACAATATAGCGTCGAACTATTGGCTGACATCAGGAAAGATGTTCCCTGAAACAGAAGGTTCATTACTCGCCATTCAGGATCAGGTTATACCAACCAAAAATTACCTGAAATATATTGTCAAAGACCCTCAGGTCCAAAACGACAAATGCCGATATGGATGTCAAGCCCAAGAAACGATCCAACATCTTACCGGAGGCTGCCAGGCATTTGCTGCAACTGAATATAAGGAACGGCATGACTCAGTAGGGAAGATCCTCCATCAAGAGATAGCTATTAAACTGGGACTTCTACAAACAAACCATCTCCCATATTATCAATACGTTCCAGAGAGTATGCTTGAGAATAACAACTACAAGCTATACTGGGATCGTACTGTGCTCACAGACCAAACTGTAGCACATAATAGACCAGATCTCGTGCTAGTTAATAAACTAACAAGACAAACAACTCTAATCGATGTGGCGATACCTAACAACAATAACCTGCGTGTTAAGTACAACGAAAAGATCGCCAAGTACAGAGATCTGGAAATACAAATAAGAAGACAATGGAGAATGGAAAGTACCCAGACGATACCGATTATTCTTTCTACCACTGGAGTCATTCCGAAGAACCTCCTAGAAAACATAAAAAAGCTGGGTCTAAATGAACATCTATATAAGGTCATGCAGAAAGCTGTGCTACTTTCGACGTCTAGATGCGTGCGAAAATTTTTAGGAGATACACCGACGTACCAAGTCACCTAGGACTCGATAACATGGAAAGAGTCCCACCAGAGCTCAATCCTTTTGATACCGTAGGTATCTGGGATGAGTGAATTTTCCCCTTAGAGGGAGTGTGAGCCGTATGGCTAAATCTGGATAATAATAATATTAATAATAATAATATTCAGCCACGGTGGACAGTGTCACTTCCAGCTTATCCAGTACTCGAAGAAGGTCTTGCTCGAATAACCATGACCAGATCGTTTGCACATAGGAAGTGGTTTGAGTAGGTGGGGGTAAACTCATTGTTGGTATAAATATTAAACCGCGTCGGTGCAAGTTTTGTGGTTTCTCTACTTGCTCTTTTTACCAATTAAAGTAGTAATAAACCACCTATTTTACAATATAGTTGCAATTAGCTTAAATAGAATAATGTCTCTGGTGGTTTTGAAGATCTTTGATAAAAGCAGCTTCTGATTTACAGCATCGTAAGCCGCAAATCAATCATTGTCATAGCTATAAGCCAGTTTACTCGTAGGCACTATCTATGTACTCAGTAAGTCCAAGTGCATGTCTGGTAGTAGTAGTTACATGATTTTTTGAGCCTTAATCCAGCTTAATGCGCAATTAGATTCTATTTGATAGGCTTTTCGACGCGTTGCGTTATCGTTTTTTATACAGCTTAAATAAGTAACATACTAGCGAGATCGGTTTGTAACTCTTTGGTTCTGCCGGATCTTTTTGAAGTTTCAGCAACGTGGAGCATTTAAGATTTTCGCCAGAGCTTTGGTATCTTCTTAATTGTCACACACCTAGCATCAATAGTATGCACAGGAAGAACAAATGGCGCTAGAATCCAAAACACCAAAAATTACCACAAATAAAAAACTTACTAAAAATATACAAGCAGTTCGTAAAATACTTGAAAATCTGAAGAACAGAAAAGCAGCAAGTGAAGACGAAATACCAAAGGTATTACTTAAATATTGTGGAGCAACAATGACAAAACAATTAACAACGACAGTTTAAAAAAATATAACACACAATAAAATACCGGCAGAATGGAAAACGAGCGAACTAATTCTCCTATTTAAAAAAAGGAGATAAAAAACAGCCAGAAAACTACAGAGGCATAAACTTGTTAAATAGTACTCTAACACTTACAACTAAAATTTTACAAGAACTTATGAATTAAAGGATAACATTAGCAGGATAACATAACCATAAATAACAAGGTTTTCTTAGTGGAAAATCGTGTAAAGATGCAATATTCGTCATAAGGTAAATTGCTCAGAAATCACTAGAGTATAATAAACCAGCATTGCTGGTTGACTGAAAAAAAGTATTTGACAGAGAAGACTCAAAGATGTAATCCATTTTTTGTATAATAGTTCTTCTCTAAAAAACTATTGTAACAACAAAATGGAAGTCAAAATAGATGGATAACTAACAGAATATATAGAAATAGGCAGCGGAATAAGACAGGAAAACTCATTAAGCCCTATGCTCTTGAATATAATCGTGAATAAAATCATCAAAAGCGATAAGAAAGAAAGAGGATACAGAGTGGGAAACAAAGAAGTAAAAATACTCTGTTACGTATATGACGCAATATTGATAGCCCAAGATGAAGATAGTCTGCAAAGACTGGTCCACAGATTTAACAAAAGAGCAAAAGAATTTAATATGACAATCACATCTCATACAACTTAAACAATAATAATCAGCACAGAGCCAACCAGATATAAAATAGAAATTAACGGCATCAGTATTGAACAAGTAATGAAAATAAAATACATTGGAAATACATTGTCCAGCTATGGATATCTGGACAATGAAGTGAGAGATCAAGTGCAAACAACAAATAGACTGGCAGAATGCCTTAATAACACTATATGGCCAAACGAACACGTTAACACTGGGATGAAGTCCAGAATTTATAAGGTCAGTGAAAGACCAATAATGACATATGCCTCAGAAGACTCAAGAAAAATTACAGGAAATACGCTGAGAGATCTAAATAAAAGTAAAGATATTAGAAGAAAATGTAACATACAGTGTATAAACGAATGGACCCTAGATATAAAAAAAATGGAATAACCACATAAGCAGAAAGGAGGAGACTTATTTCGTTAAAATAGCAACAGATTAGTCACCAATTGGCAGAAGAAGAATCGGACTACCTCGCAAAAGGTGTATTCATGTGCTACTTAAGTGGCGCTTACGTTTGGAACGTGTTTCTTTTCTAAAGGGTTATCATTAAATTCTTTCACAAAGTTCCAAGCGATCTTGCTACTGTGTATCATGTTGAGTTGCTCCAGTTTTTCTTCATGTTAAAAAAGAGTTCACCATACTACTCAGACGTATCTTAGTGTGGCGAAAAATCTTTTGTAATTTATTGGGTCTGGTACAAGATTCCTAATTAATTTTATCCGGTTGGGCCAAAAAATCTGACCAGTTTGATTTCTTGAAGTTGAATCTCATTTGATAGGCTATATAATATGTTTTTATGGCTTCATTGACTTCTATTCCCGCTGTCCAACTAATAGTTTTGGGAATGAGGTCGTACACCATTTTTAACACAGAAATTTTCGAGGCTGCTGTTGATATAGCAAAGGTTGGCATTGTATCGTCGCTTTCAGGTGTTGCTTGGAATATGGCAACTTTGGGTAGGGAATAATGTTAGAATTATAACCATAAAAGACTGAAAACTTTATTTTCAAAACTTCTAGAAATGTTTGTGGAAGTTTTAAAAACAAAGTTTTCAGTATTTTATTGTTATATACAATGAAATTTCCATCAAGTAACAGTCGAATCCATCACTTAATGCTAGACTTGTTTGCTTTCCTATAAAAAAATATGTATGCTACTATAGACTGGCGTAGGACTGGTGTACATATTAAGTTTATAAAGGCTTATGAATGTAGCTTTTATATATAAATGTAGCAAAGTTGGACAGGAAAAATTAAGTATTTGAAACCGATAAGTTGGACTTAATTTGTAGGTACTAAAAACTCTAGAAAATCTACTCGGTAGGTATAATAATGATAATGTATTAATTGATATGCATACAGAGCAGGATTTTCTATGAAAACGGCACTGTATCATCTTATATAGTGAGTGGAGTACGTTTAAGAAAACCAATTTTTGATCGTGAAACCATTCACAAGGACGATTTGATTGAAAGAAATAAAGGAAATAACTTGCAAGTAAAATAAACTATGTGCTTAAGAGCAGTCTGATATATGCAATGTTATGGGGGATAACATGTCAGCACAAGTAGCCTGAAGTTTTCCACAAGTGGGAGTTTTATCTGTTGTGTTGCAAAATCTGATCACAGATAGGTTATTAGCTAGATTCAGCAACGATAGATTATGCGGATGAAGTTCAACTATGCGGATGATCTGGTCATCTCAGCCAATAGCAAATTTAATGGTGCAGTTAGACATGAAATACAACAGTCTTTGACTGTAGTTACAGAAAAAACTTCACATGGAGGTCGTGGCATTAGCCTCAGAAGACAAAAATCACGGAATTGACCACATGGAGAGAAGAACACTAAAGCTTTAATGGTTGAATCTGATATTCGTGAATGGAAACAAACTACGCTACACTCAACGCTAGAGATTAGCAATTTAACCACCGCAGTTCAAATTCATCCCAAAATGCGGTATTTATAACTTTATAAATGTATAAATTTAGCATTAAATGACATTCTCATTACATTACAAAAATTTAATGCATTTAAATTTGCATTATTTAATTCCCTGGTCATCTTGTCGCGCTGTTGATCTTTGTCGTATGAATTAAATATGTGTGTTGGTAAACTGGAATCTGGCTCATAGTGTTGTTTAGGGACTTGTTAAACATGCAGAGTAATTAACAGAGAAATGCAGAGAAACTAATAATCTCTTGTCTTCTTCAAAACAAATCTGAAAGGTATTATGTCATATTTTAATTAGGTATTATAAGGTATTATGTAATATACGTATATATATATATATAATATATATATATATATATATATATATATATATATATATATATATATAGACTAACATAATTGACAAACAATTTACAAAAACATGTCTAGTTTTTAAATACAAAATATCAACATACATAAAGACAATGGTTAAACTGTCACAAAAAAAAATAAAATTATTCAACAAATGTATAACATAAACTGAAACTATTATTCGTTTGCTTTCTCATTTTCTCCTACACTGCACACAACGCATAGTCCGATTAAATGTTCCAAACACATATATTTGCCACAATGCCTACAAAGAAACCAAGTTTTGCGGTTTTTTTAGTACTCCAGAACATACATATTCCATATACATTATTATGGATAGGTTTATTTTTTATCTGCATGCCACAAATTTTGACTAACCTCATACGAATTGTCCTTGGAATATTTTGTTCTAGGGCTTGTCTGGGAATATGTTCGTCAATAAGTTGAAAACTTAAGTCTTCCAAAAACTTGTGTGTGTGTATCGATATTCGATTTGTATATAATGTAGGAATTTATCCCTGCGACATTTAAACAACTGTAAAAAATGACCATTGGCCAGCAACGGGTTGCTCTAGCGCAATTGTATGCCGCGCAGAGTTTGTCCACGACATCCACGCCTCCTTTAGTCTTATTATAATCTAATACTATTTTTGGTTTACCTGTTGCATTATCAATGTTGTCGTCGTAATGCACAGTAGATAACACTAAAACATTTTTACCTTTTCGGGGTACATACGATATAAGGGTACACTTCTCTTGAAATACCAACATACTGTTTTTTTTCTGGGCTTTGTTTTGTTATCACTAGAGAAATTTGAAGTTTATTCTTTTGTAACGTTTCTATAACAGTTAGACCATGTTTATGTTGAAATCCCGTTCCCCAAATCGGTTTACACAGACGAGGTACAAGTGATATATTTGACGTATCAACAACATATTTTCCTGCTGGCTGTCTACCAACATATACTTCCATCTTGGACGTCTCATCTTGGACTACATCTCAGCGTCCGCTAAAGCATATATTTTTATACCGTAACGATTTGGTAAACCGTGAAAGAACATTTGCCGAGAAAGGCTTCTGACTTTTCATCTATCGTAGTATACGCTGAAAGATTGTAATGCTTCGGTAGATTAGAATTAAAAGCTTAAAATCTCACGTATCGCGGCCAACGTGTCGAATTCTTGCCTTTGTATTCTAATACTTTTGTCATCGAACCGAATGTGTCTTAAAATGAACTGGAACCTCTTTAGCGACATCGTAAGATGATAAATCGCCATTGACCTTCCATCTGTTTTAAATAAATCATCAGCATTCTGATGATTGCTTTTGTTAGCGCCAGATATGTACAACAGTCCAAATATAGCTTTTAATTATATAAGATCAATTGGCCTAGCCGTTCTGTTATTGACTGTGTCATGGCGTTTCAATGCTGTGAACTTATTGGTGATTTGGTTGCTACACGCAAGGCAGTCTTGAAATATAAATGGAGTGATCTATGGTCTGAGTTTTGTTTTACCAATCCAAATAGATACACTTCTTTACATACAACTGTTCCTGTTGCACATTAGCATAGAACTTATAATGTCCCTAGGCGTTATATAACCACTATATCTAGGCTAAAATTTGGACATGCTTGTTTTCCTGCCCATCTTGCAAGAATTTATGTGATTGAGAGTAAAAACTGTGTTTAATGTGGAGTAGAAGGCGACCTAGATCATGTACTTTTTGGTTGTGCCAAATATAATTTGGAATCCACCGTTTTACATAATAATATATTGTTCATATTATCCATAAATCTCCGTTTAACGTTTTATCTGCCCTAGCGACCCAAAATAGATTAATTTATGATTGTATAATCGATTTTTTGACCAAATGTAATATTTTTATTTAGTTAAAAAAATTGTTTCTGCTTTTTACCTTTGTTTTCTTTTCTTTATATGTTTAATCTTTTTACCGTGGTCTAGTTTTCCTGTGTATGTATATATTATAATGTCCTGATGGGCCCCTGGACGTGAAGCGAGTGACCCATGTTAATTGTATTTGTTTATGGATAAATATATATTTATATATATATATATATATATATATATATATATATATATATATATATATATATATAGATCTTCTTCTTCTTTTTTTTATAAGCAAAATGCTTGTTCAATGTCGATTAATGCCTCTATTGGAGGTTATCACTCCATCTTTTGCGTGGTCGCCCGATACTTCTTCTACCTTTTGGTGATTTGTCCCTCGCTATTCTGACTAATCGGGTCTCTTCCATTCTGTTTATGTGTTCGTTCCATTCCTTTTTTCTGTTCAGTGTCCACTCATTTATTTCTGGTATATTGCATTTTCTCCTGATCTCTTCACTCCTCATTCGATCCCTCAGTGTGTTTCCTGTAATTCTCCTCAGTTAAACGCATCTCCGCTGTTTCTAGTAGTTGCTGAGTTTTGGAGGTATCCGGTCTTGTCTCTGAAGTGTATGTCAATATTGGTCTTATTGTTGCTTTGTAGATTCTTGATTTCACGTCGGTATTAATGTGGGGATTGCGCCATATCGTGTTATTAAGACAACCTGCTATTTTATTAGCTTTTTGTACTTGATTTTTCACTTCCTTCTCCACATCTCCGTAGCTAGATAGTGTAATTCCTAGGTAATAATATTATACATATATATATATATATATATATATATATATATATATATATATATATTATATATATATATATATATTATATAATATTTTTTCTTTTCTTTTCATTAATGTTTGTACTTATTTCTCAACTTTATATTTATCTATTTTAGTCTATTCGATTGCAAATAATTTTAACTGCACCTAATGAAATTAAAAGATGATGTAACAACTGACTGTATGGCAAACTGCCAAAGCCATTATAAACAAAAAAAAACTTCTTGGTGCATTCTACTATTTTTTCTAGAATATCTGTAGTGAAAAAACATTCCCAAATCTCTTTTGTCACAAATTTTTGCCTAATATCACCTTTTGGTCCTACCAGATTTGGTAAGAGATTTTCAGTACGAGTTAAAACGTTACGATTAAATTCATGATGTTTCCTTCAACTTGTTCCATCTTTCCCAAACAAACGTGGTATGCGCGATACTACTTCTACTGGTACATGATTTTCGACATATTCTTCATCACAGAAATCCTTCTCTGAATTGGTGTCATATTCTAGAACTTCTGAACAATCATCTTGCAAACTTGTGTCGTTATCTTCTGGTTCCGGTTTGAAATTAGCAACCATTTTGTCAAAAAGTTGTTGCAACCTTATTTGTTCTCTTCCGTAAGCCATGTTCACGTACAACTCCTAAAATAAAAATCTATTACTTAAATTGACTATGGACCAAAAACGACAAACACTTACGGTTGAGTATAACACAAATGATAACTCCGGTCGCTCACACCGTTAGGTCGAATAACATATGAACTATCCCCACTCGGCCACAGATTTTTCAAGACTGAATAGCTTGATGAGCCTGGCCTCGCGGACAAAACAATATGCGCATTTGAGTTTTAGCGCGAAAAATCTACTACGTTAGTGTCAGGGTTCGTACGTTATCACTAGAAGGTTAAACAAGCAACATTGTTAGTAATGAACAAGGCAAAAACCAAACACAAAGAAAAAAACAACACTTGATTTCAATTGAACTTGAAATATCACCTCCAATCTTGCTTAATCCATGATTTTTTATATATAAATCGATGTTACAGGATCCCTTATTTTAAAGGTTTCCTAATCGTCTTTGCAAGGATGTATTATTCGAATATTTATTTCTACAAGGTTAACCAAAATTATATAGGTACTTAGTTATGTATGATGAAAACCCATGAAATAAATTCATTATTTCAGAAACAGACGATATTTAAAAAAATCTTGGAACACTTCAATTTTAAATGATCATTAATTGCTATATATGTGTTGGACATTACGTCATCAGTGTTGACGTCATAACGTAATAGACGTTTTTTTCCAATACAAAACGAGCTCCCGGGATACCTTATTTGAAAGGTCTTCTAACAGAATTTGCAACGATGTAACTAAATTAAATTACGTTAAGAAAGAATTTAGTGTCCGTTTTTCCCGTTGCATCATTGCTGAAGGTGGTCAATTTCAGATTCCTTATAATTTTATTGTAATTACTAAACATTAATTATAAGTTATTTGCATTAATAAACCAACAGTTTCAGTTATCTTTGTAGAAGTAACTATATAAATAATTACATGGTTGAAAAGGCGATTAGGAGACCTTTTAACGCGCCATTTCAAACGTCTTCGATTTTAACATAGTTGCACGCTTACGATCATCGCCCTTACCTACAGCAATTCCACTTATTTCGAGGAAGAACGAACAAAGTCAATAAAATAAACAGTAAAAGTAAAATAAAAAGTCTTATAAACCAAAATATTTTTATTATTTTAACAAAACAATGTGATAAAATATTGTAAATCAAAAGTTTAGAAATAACGAATAAGTAAATCAAATACAGTTAGATACTAGGCAAATGAGATAATAAATACACAAATAAAATTTTTTAAAGGTAAAATATGTATGTATCTAAAAATAATTAATGCATCTTATAACTACATAGATTTTTCTTCCCAACAGGAATTACATAAAAAAATTTGGTGCGTTTCTTACAAATCTGGTTTCTACAATTTTTCTTTCAGTACTTTTTTTTAATTTTTGGTTTTTCTTTCTTTTAGGGGACACATTTATTAGATTCTCTTTTTCTTAGAGGTTCTGTTTCATCTTGAAATTCTCAATGTCCCAAATGATCCCCTGGTTCTTGACTGAGATTTATTTTACTAAGAAATATAAATTAAAAATGGCAATGGCTTCCTAAACCAACAATAATAATGGTTTATAATATATCTTAAACTTAACCAAATATTAAACAAAAACATAAAAAACATAAAAGTTTCTTTGAAAGTACAAAAACGTGATGCACGCACAGTAAGGAATACCCTCACTTAAAGAGAATTGTCACTATTCGATCCAGTTTGACAGTAGACTGACCGCCTGACATATTCTGAAACATAACATCTATGAAGAATACTAAATGCATTACTTGATAGTCAAAGTTATCATATTAGCTAAGACAATGTCATTGCTTTTAAAAATATGGCGAGGGATTAGATTATAGCCCTTGTAACGGCGTTAGTTAAATGAAATTATAGGACGACCTTATTTGACGAAGAAAAAGTGCTCTACAACGTACCGGCCCCTATCTCCATCTTCGCCATAGCAAAATTGGGCTACGAACTTTACCCCATCTACCTTATTACCCAGATTTGGCTCCATGCGATTCCTTTTTTTCCCAAACTTCAAAAGGGAGAAATTTAAGTCAAATGAGAAATTTATCGTCGCCACGAAAGCCTTTTCTCAGATCTCGAGAAAACGTATTATTCAGACAAGTTAAACAAGTTAAAGCATTGCATTACATTATTTATATATATATATATATATATATATATATATATATATATATATTATATATATATATTTATATATATAATTTGAGTTTAGTTCTTGAACCTTAATATATATTTTTTAGTGAATTCTTTTGGGCTTAGGTTCATAAAAAAATTAGTTTGATACTAAGACATTTTTATATATTTTTTTCCGATGTTTCGGCAGGAAATCCATGCCTTTTTCAAGAAGTAATATTGACTAAAACAAAACATTTTATGACAGACATAATACGGTTTAAAAGTTAAACTTTTGACTTACCCAGCATGTAAAAATTCGGTATTAACAAGTAGACGTCACAATTAAAATAATATTAAAACATAGGACATACCCACTAAGTCACTACATGTAAAATGTATTTTAAATCTAATGTGTTGTTTATTGATGTTAGTTTATCGTTTAAACAATCAGTTTTTTTAACATCATAGGCGTTCTGAGATTGTCTTTTTATGTGTTTTTAAATTAAGTTAAAATATATTTTGTTCAAATTTTTTACATCTTTTATATCATTTATTGAGTTATTTTTTTTTATTTGTATAGACTCTAGAAGCTCTCTCTTCTTCCTGTTGGGTTCACTTTTTAGGATCTTGGTTTCCTTAAAATCAAATTTATGTTTTTTTTCGTTTTCATGTTTTGTGAGGGTGGTTGAGTTTTTTTTGTCATATTTGTGGGAACGTATTCTTGAGTTAAGTAGCTGACTGGTTTGTCCAATATAAACTCCATCAAAATTCGAGCAGGGAATTTCATATACAACATGCGATCTTTTTAATAGAGGGGTTTTTGTTTTCGATCTTGTAAAATTCCTTTTCAAAAATTGTGCCCTTTATAAGCAACCGTAATATTATGTTTAGACAGACATTTGCAATTTGTTCTGATAATCCTTTTATATAGGGGAGAGACGTATAGTTTTTCTTTACCGTGTTGGTTTCATTGTTATGATTGTTATTGTAAAATTTATGCAGTCACGATTTGAAAGTGTTGTCGACCAACATACCCACACGACCTTATCGACAACACTTTCAAATATATATTATATATATATTTATATATATTTATATTATATATATATATATATTATATTATATATAAGCCAGTTTGGTGTAGAACTTTATTCTATATATTATTATATATATATATTATATATATTATATATATATATATATATATTATATATTTATATATATATCTTTCACACTATTGGTTACCAATCATACATATCTTAATTTTATTCACTGCGACCATACATTGCATCCTTTTATCAATGCCATATCAATTTCGCAAGTTCTTTAACCATAAAGTCTTTCTTCGTTTTGGACTACGTTTGACTGCTTTTTTTTTATGCATAATATTTTGTAGCAATCTATATTTGGGACCTCTCATTACATGTCCGAAGTACTCCAGCTTTCTTTTGATGTTTTTTATTATCTTAATAGTCTGGGAGAGACGTACTAATATTGTGGTTCGAAGGTTCAAATCTGCTAAGAATGTTCCATCTTAGAAGTTTTAAACATTCTGCTACAGCACAACATTTCAAATCCTCAAGGCGGCTTAGCTTACTTTCGTTTGCAGTCCAAGACTCGATACTATAAAGTAAGATCTAGAAAACGTAGCAGCTAAGTATAGTGATCCGCAATGCCAATCTTAGGTCTCTATTACACAACAGCTTGGACATCTTTCTTAAAATAGTTCTGACCTGCTTAATTCTGAATCTAATTTCACCGTGACTCTCTGCGTTCTAGTTTAACTGATATCCAAGGTAAACAATTTGACAAACTTGCTTAATTTGGTACTATTTACGTGTACTTATAAAGACGCTATATGACGCTGTCATAAAAATATCAAATTAAAAATTCACTGCATCAATTATTGTCCTCTGTGATGTTAGTGTCTTTGTTTTATGTCTTCTATTGAATAGTGGCTTAATTTTACGATTTCACATTCTGTCAATACTAAAGGTAGGGAATATAAAAAATAATGTAATACATATATGCAAAGAACTAGTAGAGAAACTTTGCACATAATTGTCACGTACTTCAAACTAAAACTAATACGCAGATTAACGTAAAAAGCACAACTCGATAACTATGTGTGTATGTGTGAATGTGAATAGTGCTGAATGTGATCGAAACGCTAATTTTTGAATCAACATTTAAACAATTATTGATCAACGATTTTCTACAACTTAAAAAAATTTAGGTATTTTTTATATTCATTCATTCTATATTTTTCACTTTACACACTTAGTTTTTCAAATTAGATTTTTAATAAAATTTTGATAACTTCCATTTTATACGATTTTCAACAAGAGTTAAAATTGTAAAAAAGGTCAAAAGTTTAAACGGAATTTCATTAAACATTCATTATTCTCAAATGCATTCGGAAAAGTTTTCCCAACAGATGGTCGTATTAAAAATCATCCCGACAAGTCTTCTAACTTTAAGGTGACAAAACGACACCGTATAATTTACATAATTTGTCAAATCATACTAAAAGTCGGTAAAAGTTTGGAACATTTCTAATTCGAGAATTATACTTGTTTCAACATTGAAATATAATTATTCATTTCGAGATATTCGTTATTCATTCCAATTACTATGCAATCAATGCGATACTTCCTATATATATATATATATATATATATATATATATATATATATATATATATATATATATATATATATATATATATATATATATATATTATTGTGATATTTGAAGTCTTGGTGCGCCAAGCAATTAATTAGCTAATCAATTAATTAATTAATTAAAATTTTTTCAAATGATATGATTATGACTCTATCACACTTTTTAATTCTCTTATCTCAGGGTTGAATTCGTGCTTCAATATCTATGCTATTACATGTGAAAGGTAAGGTCCAAAGAATACTGGAATAATAAAAAAAACATATAGGATCTAACGTTATATTTTGAAATAAAAATAATGAAATAAAATTCAAATGTTTTCAATAAGCAATATCTCATATAATGATTCTTAAAATTTTGTTCTACGTACGTGAACCTTCAAAATTAATGGTATAAACAATATTAGTTAAAATCTCAAAATCCCAATTATTATTCTAAATCTCCTAATTAAAAATTTATATCTTTTCTAAAGTAATTGTAAAAATTGTGTTATCAATAAAAGAAAAACTGCAGAAAAACAAAACGATCTCTCTCTGATGATGAGTGGTCCAAATCCTTATTCCTGGTAGCCTATATTATCTATTCTTAGCAGCTCCCTAGGTAATCAGCAATCTTACAACAAATTGTTGTAAGTATATCGTCCTTAATGATCTCCTTCAAAAGCACAAATCATTCAAATTATGATAGCCTTTCTCCTCTCGATAAACTGAATCTCTCATTGGCCCGAGTGAAAAATGACTCTTGGAATATCTTCTCTTTACGATAAACTGACTCTCTCGTTGGCTTGAACAGTGACTCTTGGAATATAAGTAGAAAAATATGACTTAAAATATTTTGCTGCTTAAGCTTCTGTCAGATACACTAACTACACGAAAACTCACAAACTTTCACTGCTACTGCTTGCTACCTCTCGGGAACCACCAGAGAACAATGACTGTTCGTCTTACACACTTGGAAAACCAACTACTATATTTACTTTCTCCCGAAACTAACTAACGTGTCATTCTCCAACCAATCATCCCACCTTTTTCAATTTCATCCAATCCAAACGCGTCATCCATCTCCATTTCTTCATTTCGATAACAAACAAATTTTTACCTATAATTATAAAATTTCCTAAAACTTATTTACAAATAATATTTTTCTACAATTCTTAAAAACTAACAAAACCCTATCTTTCTAAAATCTATTCTATTGTCCTAATCGCTGCACTAATGTATTTGGACAACCCGGTTCAATTGTCTTCTATTTCACTTAAGCTTATTCACATCATAAAAATATATTTTAACAAAGAAAATAATTTATGCATATCTTACGTTTTGTTAAATACAGGTAAGCCAAAATTAAAAGACTTTCATTCTTCGAAATGTTTGTAGTTTATTGTTTGACTTATTTGAATTATTTTAATTATTTGAACTTTGAAATATTTTTAAACAAACCGATATTTTCTTGATTTTACATAACATAACAAATCCCCGCCATTTGATCTGCCGAAAACTCTTTGTTAAATTTTAAAAATGACAAAAGTTTTCCAGGATCAAATTATTTCACTATGTTATTAAAATCTACTGATGATACTGATAGATGTCGTGAATGTTAAAATTACCCCGCATATTGCCTATCTTTATATGGGATTGGATATGTTTTCGACTTAAATTTTTCCAAGTTTTTAACTTTAAAAATATGTTCATACTTTTTCTCCACTTGGCTTTCTTCATATATTCCCATTTCTCGTGATATTTTCCATTCAGTAGCTCTTGGTTTATTTTCCTTTGTTTATTTTTCAACCGTAAATAGTTGAGAAATTTATTTTCGAAATCTGTCCAAATTTTAAACTCATCTTCTTTGCTTTCATACCATAATGCTGCTCCTTCTTTTAGATGGTTTCTAATAGTTTCTTTGCAATCGTCAACACATCTAACATGTTGCAATTTAGTTTTCAAATTTTTAACAAACGGTATTGGGTGTGTTTTTCTAATATCCCCGCCAAATTGTACTTTCGCCTCGCTAGTTCCATGGATGATAACTTCTTTTCTCTCTACTCCTCTTAGTTAAATTTCTGCCATTTGTTTTTCATTTTGCTTAAGTTTTCTTTCTATTTCTTTCCTGTCTTCTTGTAACGCCATTTCAAATTTTTCTTCTAACTGTTCTAATTCCTTTTTCTGGACAGTCTTATTATTTTTCATTTTATTTTCAATTTCTTCTCTCTGCATCTCTAGTTTCCTCTCTATTTCTTCTCTAATTTTTTCTTCATTTTCATATTTGTCCAAACGCTTTTCCATTTTCTTATCATTTTCTTCTAATTTCTGTGCCATTGCTTGTCTTGTTTCCCTTTGGTTTTCTTCCATTTTTAGTGATGTTTCTTTTTGGTTTTTCGCTGCTGTTTCATTCATTGTTTGTTTTGTCTTTTCTTGGTTTCTATCCATTTTCTTTGATGTTTTATTTATTGTTTGTGAAAATTCATCCATTTTTCGTAACGTTTCTTTGTGGATTTTATTCATTTTCTCGTAATGGAGTTGCCTTAGTTGTAATATTTTATCTAATTGTGATGATTCATTTCTCTCCTTAATTATTGTAACATTTCCTTCGTTATCTGATCCATCTTCAACAATTGTTTCCTCTTCTCTGTTATCCTCCTTCCTTTCTTGCATTTTGCTTTGACTCCTTGTGGTCGACATGTTTATTTTTGTTACTGTTTTTGTCCCCGCCAAATGTGAAATTTTACAACACTCTATATGTTGCAGAACACAACAAATATTTATCTCCAATTGTAATAAATTTTCACGACAAATATCAAATATGCAATCAGTAAAATTCAAATAACTCAAAATAAATATCAAATGTACGATTGTTAAAGAAAATAAAATCAAATAATTCAATAGCAGTAAATATCAACTAACTACGATCAATCAATAAATCAAATTTTTATCCACTGAAAAAATTGTCAAAATACTTTCAAATTTAAATTTCCTCAATGTTATATGTTTTTATCTCTGGATCACCTGTACTTATTCCAGATCTCTTTCCCTTCCTTCAAATGTAAAGCTGCGATATTTTCAAGCCCCACGTTTTGGAAGCCAGTTTTGTGATATTTGAAGTCTTGGTGCGCCAAGCAATTAATTAGCTAATCAATTAATTAATTAATTAAAAATTATTGAAATGATATGATTATGACTCTATCACACTTTTTAATTCTCTTATCTCAGGGTTAAATTCGTGCTTCAATATCTATGCTATTATATGTGAAAGGTAAGGTCCAAAGAATACTGGAATAATAAAAAAACATATAGGATCTAACGTTATATTTTGAAATAAAAA
Organism: Diabrotica balteata; assembly: GCA_918026665.1. NCBI lineage: Eukaryota > Metazoa > Arthropoda > Insecta > Coleoptera > Chrysomelidae > Diabrotica > Diabrotica balteata. Next base: position 39,181,621 of record OU898285.1, read on the forward strand.
TAATGAAATAAAATTCAAATGTTTTCAATAAGCAATATCTCATATAATGATTCTTAAAATTTTGTTCTACGTACGTGAACCTTCAAAATTAATGGTATAAACAATATTAATTAAAATCTCAAAATCCCAATTATTATTCTAAAACTCCTAATTAAAAATTTATATCTTTTCTAAAGTAATTGTAAAAATTGTGTTATCAATAAAAGAAAAACTGCAGAAAAACAAAACGATCTCTCTCTGATGATGAGTGGTCCAAATCCTTGTTCCTGGTAGCCTATATTATCTATTCTTAGCAGCTCCCTAAATAATCAGCAATCTTACAACAAATTGTTGTAAGTATATCGTCCTTAATGATCTCCTTCAAAAGCACGAATCATTCAAATTATGATAGCCTTTCTCCTCTCGATAAACTGAATCTCTCGTTGGCCCGAGTGAAAAATGACTCTTAGAATATCTTCTCTTTACGATAAACTGACTCTCTCGTTGGCCTGAACAGTGACTCTTGGAATATAAGTAGAAAAATATGACTTACAATATTTTTCTGCTTCAGCTTCTGTCAGATACACTAACTACAGGAAAACTCACAAACTTTCACTGCTACTGCTTGCTACCTCTCGGGAACCACCAGAGAACAATGACTGTTCGTCTTACACACTTGGAAAACCAACTACTATATTTTCTTTCTCCCGAAACTAACTAACGTCTCATTCTCCAACCAATCATCCCACCTTTTTCAATTTCATCCAATCCAAACGCGTCATCCATCTCCATTTCTTCATTTCGATAACAAACAAATTTTTACCTATAATTATAAAATTTACTAAAACTTATTTACAAATAATATTTTTCTACAATTATTAAAAACTAACAAAACCCTATCTTTCTAAAATCTATTTTATTGTCCTAATCGCTGCACTAATGTATTTGGAAAACCCGGTTTAATTGTCTTTTATTTCACTTAAGCTTATTCACGTCATAAAAATATATTTTAAGAAAGAAAATAATTTATGCATATCTTACGTTTTGTTAAATACAGGTAATCCAAAATTAAAAGACTTTCATTCTTCGAAATGTTTGTAGTTTATTGTTTGACTTATTTGAATTATTTGAATTATTTGAACTTTGAAATATTTTTAAACAAACCGATATTTTCTTGATTTTACATATCATAACAATATATATATATATATATATATATATATATATATAATATATATATATATATATATATATATATATATATATATATATATATATTGTACGTATATATACGAACACGACTTATCCAAAAAGCCATAGAAATTAAAAAAAGGCCAAATTGTCCCAATAAAAGCTATGACGACATACGGTTATCTTTGACTTGGAGACCTTTCATAAAAAAATACCGTTCGCTCCACCTGTAAACCAAATTCGTACTGTAAAAAATGTTTGCGCCAACCCCCGCGACAATCCCCGCGTCAATCAACATGCTAACACCTATGAAAACCTCCACCCAAACCACGTCAACATCGAAGGTATAAATGACTCGTCCTCTATTACCAGCACCAGTAATGCATTGATTGGTGATCGGTGTAGTAGTGTCTGGGGACTCGGGAAACTAAGACCTCCGAAGCCCTAAAGAAGACATCGAAGAGGATGTCGGCAAAGCTCGGGCAATATAATCTATGCGATTCAACCCGGAAGACTGTTGAGTTTAATATTGAATTCTGTATTAGTATTAATCTTAGCTCTACATTTCTCCTTTGGTGTATACGATTCGATCACAAAGCAACTTGTGAACACCGACTAAAGGAAGACAAGTTGGCTCCTATACGAAGTTTTTTCCTTACTTTTATGACTCATTGTAGAAGTGGATATATTTTGACCATCAATCTGAAGGACGGTTTCAAGTTAGTAACAGACCTAGTGATGTTCAACGGTTATGTGAACCTATTTATGATTCAGGCCAGAATCTAATAATTGATAATAAGTATTATGTAGGATGTAGGTTAAATCTTATTAGAATTTCACGTAAACATACAAAAAAACAAATCACTTAAACTAAACTATATTGAAGTCAAAAGGCACATGTAAAATATGTTGTAAACAATAAATTTAAAATAGCGTCCTAAGCGTAATGGTGTTGTGTTGAGACTCGGTTGTGGACTGTAACTGCCTGTGTCTCTCTTCTCCTCTGGTCACTACCGGCATCCCCTCTCGAGGGGTGTAAAATGAACTTAACTAAAGGTGTAGTATACGAGGTTGCTCGAAAGTTTTGATATTTAAGTCTAAAGTTTTAACATAAGCCGCCTCCCTTGAACGCCTAAAGGGGTTCAACAAGTAATAAAGCTGAGCTAAAAGTTTCTTTCATTAAAGTCACTGATTTGTGGGTAGGACGCACACCTTTGTCACTGGTAGCTTGAAACAACCTCTGTTATTTTTAATTGTCACTGCACGAACTATTCCGTCACTACCCGCATGTAATTGAGTCACTCTACCCAGGCACCATCTTAAGGGTTCAGTTCCATCTTCCTTCACCGTCACTAGACTTCCAACGTTGAGAAGACTGTTGAAATGTTTTTTCCACTTAACTCGCTGCTGGAGAGACGAAATGTATTCCTTGGACCACCTAGTCCAATAACCTTGGATCATTTTTTGTAGCCTTTGGAATCTGCTAAGGCTGTTTTCCTTGACATCTAAGAAGTTCCGTTCAGGTATTGCGGTCAATGTGGATTCAATTAAAAAGTGTGCAGGAGTAAGGGAAAGTAAGTCGAAAGGGTCGTTGGACATTGGTGAGAGTGGTCGTGAGTTTAGGCACGCTTCAATTTGACATAAAACAGTGGAAAATTCCTCATATGAGAGAATTGTATTGCCAATGACGCGCTTTAAGTGAAATTTGACAGATTTTACTCCCGCCTCTCAAACTCCTCCAAAGTGAGGTCATCTTGGCGGTATAAACTGCCAGTTAATACCTTCAGTAGTTAAATTGCCCCTAATAGTTGAACTATAGGTATTAAAAAATTTGACAAGCTCATTTTTTGCGCCAATGAAGGTACTACCATTGTCCGAAAGGATCGAAGCGCATTTTCCGCGTCGAGAAATAAAACGTTTTAGCGTTGCTAGAAAACTTTCAGTGGTCAAGCTGCTCACAACTTCCAAATGTATGGCCTTAGTTGCAAAACAGATAAATAGAGCTATGTAACCCCTTAATAGTTTTATAATTTCGGGTGTTTCGATCCTTTAGAAAAAAAGGTCCTGCATAATCAAGTCCACAGTTATAGAATGGCCTAGAGGGAACAAGACGTGAGGAGGGTAAATTACCCATAAGATAGGTTTCTAATTTAGGAGCCACCCTACAACAAATAATACAATCGCGAACGATCTTGCGAACCACTTGAAGTCCATTAATGGGCCAAAATTTTTCACGAATGGAAGCTAATAGTAATTGAGGACCGCAATGATTTAAATTAAGATGCTCATTTCGTACAAGAATAGTAGTAAAGTGGTGTGTAGAATCAAGGACAATGGGATGTTTTTTATCGTAACAAAAATCAGAATTATGTAGTCTTCCGCCAACGCGGAGTATGTTATCCTTATCGATAAATGGATTGAGGGTAAGTAGTTTACTTTTAGAGTTAACGTTACCATGTCTTTTAAGGTGTGTCAAATCGTCATAAAATGTTTCATTTTGTACTAGTCGAATAATATATTTTAAAGCATTATCTATTTCCTCACAAGAAAGGTTGTCAAAGATCCTTCGTGTAGGAGAAAATTTACAATTATTTATAAAGCGTAATACATAAGCAATAATGCGTTGTAGTTTTACAAATGAGGATATTTTAGTGATGATGTCCAATTTCATGTGAACTCTTGAGATAAGGGCTGATACTGGTCGAAGCTCAGGGAGTTCAGAAGGTTCGAATGTTCTACTAGGCCAATTAGTTTCTGGTTTAGCTAGCCATGATGGGCCATGAAACCACATTTCAGAAGTGATAAGTGATGTAGGAGAAATTCCCCTTGAAAGAAGATCTGCGGGATTCTCAAGTGTATTCACGTAACGCCATGTGTGGGATTCGGTCAAAGTTTGAATTTGAGAAACTCTATTTGCCACAAACGTTTAACAAACTCGGAGCAGTCTTTATCCATCCTAGAACAATAGTGGAGTCGCACCAGTAAGTGATTTCTTCGAAGTCTAATTGCATGTGTTGTTTTACCTTATCTATCAACTCAGCTAGCAAGTAAGCTCCACAAAGTTCTAGACGCGGTGCCGTGAGAATGTGTTTCAAAGGAGCTACTCTGGTTTTGGAGCAAAGTAGATGACAATGAAAATTTTCAAAGTTTTCAGATGAACGAATATAAATGCAAGCACCATATGCGGTGGTGGATGTGTCTGAAAAACCGTGTAGTTGAATTGACTTGTAGTTTGTACAAATTACATGCCTAGGAATTTGTAGCTGATTAAGTTTAACCAGTTGAGTCTGATATGTAACCCATTTCGTAAAGATATGCATGGGAACGACTTCATCCCAAGAAATTTTTAGTTTCCATAAATCTTGTAGAATAATTTTAGCTGTTATAGTTACAGCCGAGAGCAAACCTAGTAAATCAAATATTTTTGATATAGTGGAAAGAATAAGTCTCTTTGTAACTTTACACTTGTGCTCTATAGGTTGAACATTGAAATGAAAAGTGTCAGATTTGGAACTCCACAATAAGCCCAAAGTTTTAGCTCCAATTTCCAAGGAAACATTATTTTGATTATCAAAGTTTAAAATAGGGGCGTTTGACTTCCATTTTCTCAATTGAAAACCATGACGAGACAATAATTCGGAAGTAAGTGATTGAATACGTTTGATATCTTCTATTGTAGAACCACCTGTGTAAAGATCGTCGACATAAAAGTACCGTAAAATTATAGAAGATATGTCGGGAAAATCGGTTGCATACATATGTGCCACTTCTTGAAGACATCTAGTGGCAAGAAGACTAGCAGAAGCAGTACCGTAAGTAACGGTGTTTAAAGTATAAGTTTCGAGAGAGTCTGTATGATCAGATCGCCATATGATCTTTTGTAAGGAGCGTTCTTCCTCTTTTATCAGTATTTGTCGATACATCTTTTCTATATTAGCTGTTAGTACAAAATTATGTTTACGAAAACGTGAGATGATAGTGAAAAGATCATCTTGTAAATTAGGTCCAACCATAAGAATGTCATTCAGGGAAACACCTGAATCTGTATTGGCAGAACCGTCAAAAACAACACGAATTTTATTGCCTTTATAGACACAATGATGAGGAAGAAAGAACTCATAGCCTGTGGTTGCAAAGAGTGAAATGGACATATGGTGTGAGGATAAATATTCATCGATAAATCGAGTGTAATCATCTTTTAATTCAAAATTCGCATTAAGTTTCCTTTCGAGAGAATAGAACCTTTTTGTTGCTGTAGTCTTAGAGTCACCTAGATTGTCGGCGGAAGACTTCAAGGGAAGTGATACTACAAACCTACCAGAAGAATTAAGAGAGGTTGTTTTTAAGAAGTGATCTTCACAAGAAAGTTCTTCGTTAGACAAAAATTTTGTTTTTGGGCATTCTTCAATTTCCCAAAATTTTTGAATTTGGTCTTCAATGCTTAACTTGTTTATGGTCGACAAATGACATGAAGTTCTGGCTGCAAGGGTGTTGTTTGGAAAAAATGGACTTGAGATAATCCATCCAAGTTTGGTTTTTTGAAGAATCGGTTGTCCAGGTGATAATTAAATCTGACCAATACAAATTAAATTCCAGAAGATGTCTGCACCGATAAGAAGATCAATAGGAGAAGAAATATTGAAGTCTGGATCGGCCAGAGTAATATTGGAAGGGATATTGAGTATTTTCTTATCGAATGTGACAGAAGGTAAATTTCCTGCAATTTCAGGAAGCACTAAGCAAGAAATTACTTGAGAAAAGTTTAAAGTTTTGGACTTAAATTTGACCGATGTTCTGTAGCTTACAATAGAATTTGTTTGGTTTATACCAGAAATAGAAAAATGCGTTTTGGTTGTAGGCAACCTTAGAAGATTTAATAGGCGCTGGGAAATGAAATTACTTTCAGAGCCATTATCTAGAAGTGCACGAGCCTCGTGTTCGTTACCTGAGATGCCAAAGACGTTTATTTTTACAGTTGACAGCAAGGTAGTAGAGTTGTGCTCAAACGAAATGTTACGTGCTGTCAGTGCATTAGACCCTTCTGATGTACCTGGACTAGAGCAAGGTAAACTGCTGATGGTTTGATTATTGGTTTCAATAATTTTTGTGAGTTACCTTTAAAGTGTAAAAGTGTGTGGTGTATTTTTCCACATTTACGACACCCGGAAGATTTGCATTCCTTAGTGAAATGACCACTACGCAGACAATTATGCAAAGTCGCAAGCGTTTTGCTTCATTATGTCTTAACGACGTTTCTAGTTTGAGAAAATCAGGACAAGTGTAAATTAGATGTTTTTGTTTGCATAAAGAACAGTTGGAAGAATTATTCGTTGACAAGAAATTCTTGGATTTGGGATTGCCTGTAGATAAAAATTTGGGACGAGATTTTTCTTCTTGATGATAAATAGATTCTAAGACTTTACATTTACCTTTTAAAAATTCAGTTAAGCTACTCAAAGTGGGTAATGTGTTCTTGTCGTCTTTAATTGACAGTTCCCATTCTTTGTGTGTGGTATTGTCTAGTTTTGTGGTAATTAAATATTTTATAAGGGCATCCCAAGATGTTGTATCTAAGTTAAAGGACTCAAGAGAGCGTAAATGTCTTTGGTAACCATCAACTAAAGTGCGTAGATCATGATATTAATTTTTTGAAATATTTGGTAGGTTAAATAATTTTTTAATGTGATTATTGACAAGAAGAGATTTGTTTTCGAATCTGTCTTTTAGTAATTCCCACGCAGTTTCACATGTTGCCTCAGAAATGTCCAAGTTACGTATTGTTTCTGCGGCAATACCTTGTAAAGATAATCTTAGATAGTGGGATTTCTGAATATTGGAAAGTTCTGTATTGGTATGAATGATGGAATTAAATGTATTCCTAAAGAACAACCAATTTTCATAGTCACCCTCAAAGGAGGGCAAGTTAATAGCAGGTAACCTAATATTAATAGATCTTTGTGAAGTGTTTTCGGACGAAATTGTCGAACTTGAAGCTTGAGCAGCCTGACTACAGGGTTTTGAAAGATTGGTGTCAATAAAGTCTCGCACAGCGCTAGTAATATAGATAAAACGGCGTTTCGAAAGACGAGCTTTCAACACCATGAATAGTATCTGCGTTGGCAGTGTAATCCTCATCAGAGACCTCAATAAGTCATTGAGCGTTGTCAAAATCGTCAAAAAGTTTCTCAATTTTATCAAGTCTAAGTTGTAAATCCCTAAAGTTAATTTGTTCTAAAGGTTTGTTTTTGATATAATTAAAATACGTACTAAAACGGGTTACAGAACCTTTGATTGATGAGCGTTTAGTTTTTTCTGTAGCGATGTCAGCCATATTGACAATATAACTTATATATTCACAAAAATAAAAATGTATGTGTGTATATGCAAAAAACAATTAAAATCAATTATGTAATGTTGTGTGTAAAAATGCTTTGCGAGTCAATAAAAAACGTTAAAGATAATATTTCAACTTTGTAATAATTTATAACTGTAAAATGAAAAAATTGAAATAAATTTAAGGACGCTACTATGTATTATTGTATAAATGTATAAATGAAAATATTAAAATCTCGAAATGTGTTAAAGCATTAAAATACCTGCTTTTAAAAATAAATATTTCCACTGAATTACATAAAATACAAGTGTACCCTTTTAACGACCATAGGATAAGGTAGGTAAAGAAATTATAAATGCACTAACCTTGGTGACATATTATCTGAATTCTTCCGTTGCTAAACTGTGTATATGGGACGGCAAATTCGTCGAAAATGAATTCAGCTTACATGGAATGAACAGCCAAATATTCTTGATCACTGGATAATATCCGCTCGAAGAACCAATTATGTGTAGGATGTAGGTTAAATCTTATTAAATTTTCACGTAAAAATACAAAAAAACAAATCACTTAAACTAAACTATATTGAAGTCAAAAGGCACATGTAAAATATGTTGTAAACAATAAATTTAAAAATAGCGTCCTAAGTGTTGTGTTGAAACTCGGTTGTGGACTGTAACTGCCTGTGTCTCTCTTCTCCTCTGGTCACTACCGGCATCCCCTCTCGAGGGGTGTAAAATGAAATTAACTAAAGGTGTAGTATACGAGGTTGCTCGAAAGTTTTGATATTTAAGTCTAAAGTTTTAACAAGTATCGAGTTGGTGAACAAGTTATATAAGAAGAAAATTATAGTAGTGAGAATCATTAGGAAGAATAAAAGACAATTGCCGTTTAAATTCACAAAACCAAAGTATGCTATAAATTCAAGTGTGTTTGTTTTAATCAACATATTACGCCGGTTTCTCATATTTCCAAAAAAAAAGTAAAATTGTATTACTTGTATCCTCACTACATCATAATGATGCAATTGATTATACTAGACGTAATCAAAATAGAATATTCAAGAAGCACAAAGCGTTAGCCAATGGTTATATTCTATACCATATTGAATATAGCTAGCACTATTTCAATGGTTTTCTTGAATGCAAACGATAAGATGAGAAACACGTGAAACGACGTGATTGTCTAAGAAACCTTGCAAATGAGCTTATAAATCCCTATTTTAAAAGTCAAGTTACTACTAAAAATCTGCAAATTAGCCTCAAATGCCGAATTCGCTAAATTTGCGGCATCGCAGATGTAACTCCTGCAATTTCAGAAAGAAATCAAACAAAGGGTTGTTGTGCATTTTGTACTACCAAAAAGAACAGGTGTACTCGCTTTTCATGCATAAAATGCAAATATGTTCATGTGCCTTGAACATATTCATGGAATATGTCAGCTTTGCCTGAGTGACGATACAACATAAAATGTCTCACTTACTAAATCAAGCGAAATCCTTACTTTATATATTTGTTAAAACCCTGAGTTATTTTTTTTTAGTTAACCTATACTTCCCTTAACTAAAAATTACGAACAGTTTTTCCATTTCAAAGATTTAAAGTACTTTTTTAATTTAATTTTATATTAAAAATAACAATATATTGTTATACTAGTGCTTTTTCATTTTGTATCTATCGTTTTTTAATAAAATATATTCAAAAATATTTTTCAGTCATTTCTATACACAATATAAAAGATTTGTAAGAATTTTATAGCAATAACTGTTTTTTTAACTGTTGGTCTGACACCGTAGCGACTTTTCATAAGTACTCAGTTTTCCTCACGACTAACGGAGGGTTAAGATTAAACTGTCTTTAAGCACGTTCGTTACATTAATAACAAGTAGAATTACTACAAATGTAAAAATATCAATAAAAGAAACGTTAGAACAATGATATTTATTTGATTAATTCTTTAGGTTAGTTGTTATTAGGGTATTATAAGTCAATATATAATGGAAAATAATTTTAAAATATAAACGTATTTTATATTTATATCAGTTTTGTTATAAATTTTTTTTAGCTGTAAAGTCTTGTATCATTTTCTTATAAAATCAACCGTTTTCAAAAAAAATATTAATTTTAATACATTTGATTACTGTCCACAGAAAAGCAAATACTGCCGGCAACGTTGCGCTGCAAAAAGGTATGGGTAGAATGCACCATTTAAAAGAAAACTTTCTTATAAATTATTTTCTAAAGTCATCTGTAGCCTCAACAAATAAATATAAATTTCTTTTACTAAAACTTACATTTGGCAACCCGACAGTTTAATTTATTTTCATACAGAGAAGGTACATTATTTGTAAACAGTCGTAATTACCCGTAGCTCAAGAATAATTCGTATAGTCATATTTTTGATTCGCGAGTATCACAATATGTTATTACGTACGGTGAAGCTCACTGTGAGACAGTAATAGGGTTGTAAGTGAGAGCGCCCACCAAAGTGGCGTGGTACGTGGCACGTAGCAAGTAGCACGCGTCTAGCATGTTACTTAAAATGTAACCAATGAAAACGAATGATTCAGCGCACACCAAAATGACAGTGACGGCATTCGATCTAATAATTCGTTTGCATTGGTTATATTTTATGTAACATGCTAGACGCGTGTTACTTCATACGTGCCACGTGCCACGCCACTTTGGTGGGCGCTCTCCCTAAGGGCCGCCCACCAAAGTGGCGTGGCAAGTAGCAGGTAGCAAGTAGCACGCGTCTAGCATGTTTCTTAAAATGTAACCAATGAAAACGAATAGTTAGAATGAATGACGTCCCTGTCATTTTGGTGTACGCTCAATCATTCGTTTTCATTGGTTACAATTTAAGAAACGTGCTAGACGCGTGCTACTTGCCACGTGCCAAGTGGTTGAACTGATACAAAGTTATTAGAGGCAGCGACTAAATTGTGGGGGCAATTTATAGGAAGATACTACTTGAGCGAATACTAACTATATCGCAAATAACTCTGTCATTGGTCAAAGGAGAAATAAAAATAAAAATGCTTTATTTTTGATTATATCCAACAATTGGAGTTAAAATATTTTTAATTATTTCTCACATTTACGCTGGGAAGAATGATTTATACAATATCCCAGTGAAAGATCTCCGACAATTACCTGACGTGACGACTAAAATTGATAAGGTGTGTTGTATAAAGCGTTATAACAAGATTCAATTTAATACAAAGGGGGAGACAAAGTGGTTGAGACTAGCTCGGCGGGTTTCGCTTAAAATGCAAATTATGCACACTCAACTTACAACTTGAAATTATATCTCTACACATAATATCCATTATTCGCCTTTCGATGGTATTATCTCTTTACTAATGGCCAAAACGTTTGCAGAGACATTTGTTGGTGATAATCCACAACATTGTGGTAGTCATTGTATTAATACATTATTCAAAAACGTCTAAATAAATCAAATAAATTATACATACATACCTATATATATATATATATATATATATATATATATATATATATATATATATATATATATATATATATATATTATATATATATATATATATATATATATATATATATATATATAGAGTAAGAAGTAAGTATAAAGAGTAAGAAAAAAGAAGTACTTGTGACTCGTTTGGAAAAAATATAAAACTGTTTTGGATGGGTTGGAGTCAATAAAAGGGGCTATATGTTGACTACTTTTTACTCGAGCTTTCAATTGTAATTACAATTATTATTATCAAGAGCTACTAAAAATCTAAAAAATACAAAATATCTTACAAATTTGAACTAGTAATAAAAATTTTTTTGTTAACTCACCAAATAAAATTAGTTTGTTATATATCTTTTTTTAATAATATTTTTTGTATTTTTGTAATTATTATGTAAGCAGCAGTTTTATATAACAAACTAATTTTATTTGGTGAGTTAACAAAAAATTTTTTATTTCTAGTTCAACTTTGTGAGATATTTTGTATTTTTTAGAAGCTCTTGATAATAATTGTAATCACAATTGAAAGCTCGAGTAAAAAGTAGTCAATAAATAGCCCCTTTTATTGACTCCAACCCATCCAAAACAGTTTTATATATATATATATATATATTATATATTATTATATTATATATATATATATATATATATTATATATATATATATATATATATATATATATATATATTATATATATATATATATATATATATATATATATATATATATATATATTACAATGCTAAGAATATACTTTCTTGGTAGATAACTATCGGGAAATAGTCAGGTAAAGGATTGGCTAAAGATGGTATAAGCAAGTTTGGTGACGAACTTTATTTAAATATGAAATTTTCGTTGATAGGCTGTCACCTTCATCATCACCTAAATGGAAAACTTATTTAGTACGAGTGGTGGAAGTTAGCATCTAAAACTTACATTGAAATTGTTCAGTTACTCCTTGTAGCGAACATTGTCATAAAATATGTTAAAAAAATAATTTAAAATTTTAAATAAAAACATTACAACATAAAAGGATATTTTTACAACCAAAAACTACAACTTGATGTTAAAGGAACCTCAAAGGGAAGAAGTAGAATAGAAGAATTCTTCTTCTCTTTTGTTGAAAATCTTGCTATTTCCTGTCAATATTTCGATGTTATATGTAATAAGATTATGTTTATATATTCACCTCATGCAATAACATGGAACCACCAGTTGAGACAAAACCTAAATAAAAAATAAAAAATCAATCAGCTGGTAAAATAAATCTGTACTCAAGTGCAGGTAGGTCATCTGTGTATGTTATGATAAGTTACCTCCATATTAAAGTCTGTTACGTCTTGTTAAGTCTTGTTAAAGCAAAAATTAGTAAATACAACTAAAGTTTTCCACCTCTATCTTGCAGTTCATAGAAGAGCTATAGTTATGGATGTAGCATATTTCTATGAAATTTCTCTTGAATTGGTTGTCAACCTTTTTTAGTACTTCTACATTGTCACAGTACTCTTAATAGAATAGAATAGAATAGAATAGAATAGAATAGAATAGAATAGAATAGAATAGAATAGAATAGAATAGAATAGAATAGAATAGAATAGAATAGAATAGAATAGAATAGAATAGAATAGAATTTATTTAATCAATATACATATAATACATACATATATATATATATATATATATATATATATATATATATATATATATATATATATATATATATATATATATATATATGTGACAATACTTATAAAACATATAAAATTTTTTTGGATAATTTAAACATTACAAACATGTATGTATTTAATATTAACAGTTAAAAAAAACGACAAACACACTTTGCGGAATTATAAAAAAACATGAAATTTAATTATAATAGGCAACTGCCCTGACCAAACGAGTACTATTGTGTAAAAGCTGTACTTAAGTACTCCGTTTTTGAATAGAAACAATGTTTCAAAAAGTGTGATTTGATTTTATGCTTAAATGATAACAAGTGAAGACTTTTTACTTCATCTAGCAAAAAGTTATACAAACTAACGTCAGTCGAATTTTTTACGCTCTTTGTCAACCTAAAACGTTGTGCTCTAATAGCATCTCTAGATCTTGTATCGTGATCATGGACGTTGAAGTTTACGTTAAACTTACCTTTGTTGGCATGAATTTCAATCAGCGTCTCATATATATATATATTATATATATATATATATATATATATTATATATATATATATATATAGAGTGAAGGTAGTGGCATAATACCTAAATCCAGAGATAAAGGTTTACAGTGTTCTCTATACTCTGCTCTTGCAAGTATCCTCACTACTCTTTTTTGTAATTTAAAAATTCGATCGATTCGAATATGAAATAGTGCAAAGTAGCACATTCTAAGGGTATTTTTAGGAATCATATAAACTAAATTGCGTATTAAAAATATACTTGTAGCAAGTCTAGAACTTAAGTAATCTATATGAGCACTCCAATCCAAATTATCGTCTATAAAGATTCCTAATAGTTTAACACTATTTCTTAAGATATACTTCCAATCAGAACTAAAAATCAAATTCTGATTTTTCTCTTCATTTAGCTTTAGCCCATTATGTGAGAACCAGTTTTTTGCTTTCTTGGTATCACTATCTATTTTAATTTTTAAATTATTCTGATTAATATCAGTATTTACGAGAGTTGTATCATCTGCGAAGCAAACACATTTTATAGGAAAAGTGCAGTGAAATAAATCGTTCATATAAATAAGAAACAAAGTGGGTCCTAATATCGAACCTTGAGGTACACCATATTCGACAGTGTTAAACTCAGAATAGCTGTTATTAAGAAAAACTGCCTGTTTTCTATTTGTTAGGTAAGATCTAAATAGATTAAGAGTGTTTCCCCTAATACCGTACTTATACATTTTTTCCAACAGTAATTCATGCGAAACACAGTCAAAAGCTTTGGATAAGTCACACAATGTCAAAGACACAAAATGACCTTCCTCCAAGCCATCAACTATATCTCTCACAATTTTCTGTATAGCTAGTGTAGTGCTACACATTTTTCTAAAGCCATATTGATTACAGTGAAGTATTTTGTGTTTTTCTAGATATTCTACCAAACGAACATTTAGAATACTCTCAAAAATTTTGCCAAAAATGGGAATGATTGAGATGGGACGGTAATTTCCAATTTCATCTAAAGCTCCCTTTTTTGAACACTGGTAGCACTTTTGTTACTTTTAAAACATCTGGGAAAATCCCCTCAGTAAGACAATTATTATAAAGTATAATTAATTTGTCAATAATAATATCGATTGTTTCCACAATTATTTTTTTGTTTAAGAAATAAAAATCCGTGCAGTGTGAATTTTTAAATCTATGCAAAACATTCCTGATTTCAGTATCACTAACAGGTAATAAAAATAAAGAGTTGCAAGGAGAGTGTACAAACCAAGAAATTGGAGCTTTACTATGAGTTCGTGATTTTTTTAATGGAAAATTAATTTCAGTTAACTTAACATACATTTCGATAATAAATTGAGCTAATTCTGTTGCTGTTTTGAGAGAAACAACTGAAGCCCAGTCAACGTTGTTTAACGACTGTTTTAACATCCGGATGCCATTACTTTTTATATGTCTTCTGTATGGATTAGCACTATGTTTTTTTTCAGATTTTATTTTTAAGTAGAGAAATTGTGCATGATGATCAGAAATACACGGGTCCACAATTCCACAACCAACTATCTCACTGTTTATGTTTGTTAAGATGTTATCTAAACAAGTTGTGATTCTAGTAAATTCATTAAGTTGATCTAGTTGTGATTCTAGTAAATTCATTAATATTTATGGTTAATCCAAAAGTAGAAATTAGATCACGGAAACTGTTTAATTCATTAGAAGCTTTTTTAAAATCAATGTTGAAATCTCCAATTATTATTATTTCAAAAACATTAGCAGAGCAAAACTCCAATAACTTTTCAAATAGCTCTAGAAAAACTTTAAAATTCCCATTTCCGGTTCTATACACTGTTACTAAAATAGTTTTAATATCTATAAAATCTAATGCACAAAATTCACCCTCAAATTCACATTATATATCATTTAAGCAAATTGGTCGTGTAGGGATTTTATTATCGCTAAAAATTACAACACCTCCATGTTCCCTTACCTTCCGACAATAAAAAGTTGACAAAAAATGACCCATCAAGCTTTAATGTTGTTAATTCATTTTCTCTGAGCCAGTGTTCAGAGAAACATAATATATTGTATCTTTTATTTTTCAAAAAAATATTAAGCTGATCTATTTTGTTTAATAAACTTTGTGTGTTTACATGTGAAATATTAACTAGACTAATCTGGTCAGAGTTTGCTAAAGTTTTTGGTTTAATATAAGATACAACACTTTCACTTCTGTCTTTTTCGGTTGATGTATCTAGAAGATTTATCGCCGGAATGTTTTCTGCGAAAAAAATATTCACTCACCTCTATGCCCTTCAGCCACGTCTGTGGTTGAAAACGAATATCCCTCAATTCTGCATCTGCCGTGATTCTGAAGGAATTTGATCCATTTACCTTGTTCGCGTACAAGCTGCACGAGAACTCATGTCCGACGAACTTTCATTGTAGATATGTTTCCAATTTTTCTATACTATAAGATTGTTTATACTTTGCGGCATAAATCCACACTTTGTCTTTTGATGCTAGCTCCTCACTATCGCTGTTATTACCCATAACTTTTACATCTGATCGAATAGGTTGATTGACATTTTGAGTAAGACTGTTAATATCATTCATTTTCAAACTTTGATGTGCCTGCGTTAAAGCGCTTGAGAATTGCTGATTTGTAATTGTTATATTTTCACGTGTATCTTGTATACCTTTGATTCTCTTTCCATAATTTTTAGTGGCGGAATTTGGAGGAAGACCGGCAACACCACTTTGTTTGTTTGTATTTGGCATATGTTTAACCTCCAAATTTGCTGGGTTTTGCAGCAAGTTTATAATATAATCCTGATTACTAATCGTTCGTTCAAGCTCTCTGATAATACGTTTTGAAGCGTCTAATTGAATGTTTGCGATTTTAAGATCGTATTTTAATGTTAAATGACTTACCGCTTCGGCATGGTCAGCTACAGAATTATCAGGTATTTAGTAGTTGCGTCAAGAAACTTGGTACTTTCATCACTTTCCACGTACTTTACCACTTTATCACTTGTTTCTATGTCTAGAGGCACTTTCTTTTCAATTATTATCCTAATTAAATCACTTTTGTTTAATTTATTTAATTCTTTTTTGACTTCTTCAATTGCTGCCATGGTGCCATGTATGTTGGCTAAAAGCTGTACTTGTAGGCTTCCTCACAACATCACTCTTGTGCAAAGCTATTTTTTTTGATAGTTTCTGGCTGGTTTGACCGATATACACTTCCGAACAGGAACCACACGGAATAGAATACACTACATTGCAGTTATTCAGTTTTTTTTTTACCTTTTTCTGTTAGGTGAGTTATTATATTAATTTTTTATATATGTTACAAAAGTAAACAAAAGGGTTTAAATGCGTTTTGGATTATTTTGTTTTTTTTAAAAACTCTGCGAAAATGCATAACTAACAAATTTATACATTTTCAGACAATTTCTAAAATAATCTTGTTTGAAAAATATTACCGGAGTGAAAATAGAAACGTCAAATAGTAGTTAAATAAAAATGTTAATTTTATTAAAACCAATTGTGGTTTAATCTCATAAACTTAATATTTAACTTAGAGCTGCCGCAAGAAAGCAGTTTCAGAACCGTTATTACTTTCGTCTCGACGGGATTTATTAGAGATTTTTTTAATAAAATTTTTAATGGCTGGGGGTTCATGGTTGGCCTATATAGTATATATCATTTCGTTTAATATAAATGACATACTATCCGAAAAGGAACGGTATAGAAATAGAAAACTTGATATCCCCTTTTTGCATACAATTTTACATTTTCATTTTCGGATCACATTTCATCACGTCGACGACTACGAGCACGGAGTATAAAAAACTTTAACCCTGCACTGTTTGAGGAGACGGTGATTTCAAAGATGGATATGTTTGTCTTTAATATATTTTTATGCTTTGCAGATTTTATCTGATAGGCACTAAACATCGTGAGGTTATATATACAGACAATCTGCTAGAAAGGGGAGAGGGATCAATTATACCAACGATAAAAATAACTTTAGCAAACAAATGGTTGGTTGGATTGCAAATAAAAATTATGGGCGGAACGCTTATCATACACTGAGAAAAGTAAAAATATATATTTTAATATAAACCAAAAACCTTCATTTGTTTCTATCTATCTATCTATACAGCCCTTAACATCCATCCTTGGATATAGGCCTCCTCCTCCTTCTTCCATGCCTCTCTATCTTGGGCAATTTGCATCCATTTTGACCCGGCGTGTTTCTTCAGGTCATCTGACCATCGCATTTGTGGCCTTCCACTTTTACGTTTGTGATTCCATGGTCTCCAATGTATAATTGTTTTAGTTCATCTTTCATCTTTCTGCCTTAGGGTGTGTCCAGCGAACTTCCATTTAAGCTTTGCTACTTGGGTTGAGACATCTTTCACTTTTGTTTTATTACGAATCCATTCGTTTCTTTTTTGTCTGATACAGATCAGTTGTCAGTTTAATGTTCAGCATTTGTCTTTCCATGGATCTTTCTGTCTTTGCGCTATTTTTTCCATATTTTCCTTTGTAAACGTCCATGTCTGAGAGCCATATATGAGGACAGGGAGTATACATTGATTGAAGACTCTCGTTTTTAAGTATTGGAGGTATTTTGAATTCTTTAGAATATAAGACAATTTTCCAAATGATGCCCAGGCCAATCTTATTCTTCTCTTTATTTCTTCGGTCTGATTTTCTTTATTTAATTTAGTGATTTGGCCTAGATATATATACTCTTTTACTTGTTCTATTTTTGTTTATGCCACTGTAATTATAAGTTCTTCTGGTTGATTAGTCATGGTTTTTGTTTTACTATAATTCATCTTGAGTCCAATTTTTGTCGATTCTCTATCTAGTTCTTCCATCATTCTTTGTAATTCTTCACTTTTTTTCTATTATTAATACAATATCATCAGCATATCGTAAATGATTCAGATTTTGCCCGTTTATATTAATTCCCAAGTCATCCCAGTGTAGTCGTTTAAAAACATCTTCTAGCGCTTGGTTAAATAACTTGGGCGAGATGGTATCTCCTTGTATTACTCCTCGGTTTATTTTAATAGGCTCCGTTTGTTTCATTAGCTTAATAGTTGTTGTTGCCTTGTTGTATATATTTGTAATTAAGTCGGTATATCGGTAGTCTATTCTGCTGTTTTGTAGGAAATTCTGTACTGCCCATCATTTGTTTATTTATTATAATTCTAGTTATTTATTAACATAATTCTAGAGAGTGCCTTACATCACATTGATATTTAATACTGTCTGTTTCCTTAATCTGGATTTATGTGTTCATATAGTTAAACAGATATTTCGAATAAGCTGTGTTTGTTATACATAATTTTGTATTGTGTATTAATATTATTATGTAGAAACTTTGCGATTTTTATTGACAGTCCTTCTTCTGGCCCTTCTTCTGGGCCTAAAGTTAATTAAATTTGGCCATTGCCGTTGATAATTTCATATTACTTTACTTTACTTTATCGTGTCCGGAAATGGCAGTCATAAAATTTCGGCTCCGCATCGGGCTACGTCGGTTCCATCTTTGTTGACGATCCACAAATCTTCGAGGATACATCGATGAGGACAGTTTCTGCATGCAAGTAGATGTTTCATATTCTGTATTTCTTCACAGTCACAGTTCACATCATCTTGGTCTATTTTCCTCATTTGTCATATTTGATTTTACTGGAGCGACCCCCGTTCTTATCTTATTCATAGTTATCCACGTTTTAAAGTCTAGGAACTGGCCGGTCTCCAACGCCTCTGTGTTTTAAGGGTTCTGCAAAACCCGCTACTTTATATAAATTTGAGAGTGGCGTTGGTTTCATGTACCCCGTTAGTATCCGGCATGTCTCATTTAGCGTAGTATCAACTTGTTTGGTATAGGCAGATCTGTCCCAAACGGGGCACGCATATTCAGCAGTTAATAAAAACAGTGCCTGTGCCGCTGTTCTTAAAACGCCAGGACGTGCACCCCATTTATTTCCTTTCTGAGTATGGTGTTGCTAGTTGTTACTTTCCCTTTTGTTTTTATGCAATGTTGTCTGTAGGCGAGGGACCGGTCCAGAGTTACTTTAAGATATTATAGGTTGGTTTGTGTATTCTAATGTATTACCATTCCACGCCATCTGGAGTTTTCGCTTGGCTTCTTTTGCGCGAAGCTAGAAAGCGCAGACTTGGTTTTTGAACTAAGATGTAGTTGTTGCCTGTGAGTAATTTACACTAGACCTGTATGGATCATACAGCCCCAGTGCAATAATGGCATAGCTGCTTCAATATGTCATGCCCTCAGTTAATCCGCGGGTACTTATTTGGTTGTACCTTATTTGCACCTGTCTTGTATATTTACAGCAACGTTCCCTATCAGCCATTGGGACACGCTGTGTCGGGGTTGAGGACTTTCTCCGACCAGACGGTCTTCCGTGAAGTGCTGAAAAGTTCATTCAATTACAATATTTATATACAAAAATATCATAACAAATCCACAAACCTTAAAAGAGAATCAAGAACAATGCTATTTCTTCTTCAAGAACTAACACAGTGTTATTTGTTTGACAATAATAATTGTTTCATAATTTCTAAATGTCAATGAAACTTCACTTCAATCATGCAACCTAAACCTATTGTTATTGTATTAAAATACACTTACGGTTTTATTTTTACAACCACACACTCACACACACACACACACACATATATATATTTTGATAATATTCTTTATATTTATATATATTATAATATATATATATATAAATAGAATGTATATAAGTTTATTAGTACTCATTTAGTATTCAACTATTTATAATTATTTATATGCATATTAAGATGAACTTTTTAAAATATCAATCTTTTTAGAAGTTGTCTGATTTTCTTTATTTTAAATTTTTGATTTAGAGTATCATTTGAAGTTAATCCACGTTTGCGTTTTAACCTTCATAAGACCGTGCGTACGTAACAAAACTTTCCCCAAGAGTAATCGTAGCTCTAATATCTGTTTGATGAAATTTTAGGAAATTTACCTACTTCTAGTTAATTTTTAAGTTATTATTTTACGCATGGTACTTCTTAAAATTATATGGATTCTTCCGGCTAAACAGTTTTTAATTACAAGTGGGTTTTCTCAGGGGTTTGTAATGTTACTTCAATTTTTTATCGGAACGTACATAGAGTATGATTTGCCGTTTTATTGCTTGAGTCGTTTATATGGTGCGTCTTATGTATTTTAGAGAAATCGCAGTAATTTTTAGTGGTACAGAAATTCTGGTTGATTCTGGAATTGTTTAGTCGAATGGTGTTGGTAGAGGATTGTGACCAAAGTGCCTAGAGGCTTCTTAGAAGAAATGTTTTTTCTGATTGAAAGTTAAGAAAATAAATATATATTTTATGATTTTTAGATCATGCGATCTAAAAATTCTATTCTCTTCAAAGGTTAAACAACCTACAGTGATAGTTGAACTCAAAATCTGAGGCTGCACCCAGAGCGGGGTTTTTCGGGGTTGCCCCCCGGGTATATATGAGTAAAAAATATATAAAGGAGTAGTAGGGAAAAATGTAACTTGTCTGTCCACTTTAATACAAACAATCCACGCTAATATATTGTAGAAGACATATATAATTATTGATATTAATATACAATAATTAAATTAATATTTTTTCATTATAATTTAGATATTACACTCACACACAACAGATTATATATATTATTATATATATATATATATCTATTTATATATATTTATATATAGATATAACAGTAGTGTCCACTTTAGTTCGCCACCATATGGGAAAACTTTACTTAATATTAGTTTTACGAAAAAAAGTTATTCTTCATAAAAGTTCTGCATGGTGTAAAAACTAAAATACAACCATCAGATATTAAAATTTTGCAGGTCGTATACGAGGTATGTTCAAAAATATGAATTTTACCAAGAGCAAAGTACCTCAATTTTTTATAATTTCGAAAATTGTTATCAAGAAAAATTTATTTAGAAGTCTCAACATGTTCAAATATATAGCCATGTATACAAATGTTTAAAATGAAGATTTTCTCATTTTGCTATTGCATAGTCTACCCTACAACAGTAATAAAATGCATAAGTACATTTTTAATCAAGTTGCCATGATATTTACATATCTGACATTAAACGTAAAATGCATATTTGACAGTAACAATAAATTCTAATTTAAAGATGCCGGTGGTATTGAAGTTAGAAGAAAAAATAGAAATTGTGCTAATTGTGGGGTGGATAATTATAAAACGTATCGGGAAGCAGCTGAAAATATTTTATAACAGACATCCAGGAAGAAATATACAACATACAACAGTTATGAGACTTATGGTAAAATTCAAGTATACGGAGATGTTAAAAATAAATTCAGCAACAAACGTGAAAAAACGACGGCAAATGAGGCGACGAAAATTAGATGTAATGTTATCTACAGTGCAAGATCCTAAATATTCTCTACAAAAGAGGGCATTGTTGTTGCAAAATGCAGTAAAAGTACAATTGCAAAAATTTTGAAGGAAATCAGTTTTAAACCATATAAGCCTAAATTTATTCATCATTGAAACCTAGAGACTACGATAAGAGAATAGAATTTTGTTTTCTATTCAAGAAAAAATTGAAGACGATCCTTTTTTTGTTAAGAAAAATAATGTTTCAGACGAAGCTACATTTAATTCAAAGGATCGGGGAGTTCTCAAAAATGTCGATGGTGGAGTGTGACAACAATCCTATCACTTACAATTAGGACTCGTGATCAATATTCTTTTAAAACAAATGTTTGGTGTGGCATTTACAAAGATATAATAATTGGGCCATTTTTTTTTTCGACAATCCATGACCTCTCAGAATTATCTAAATTTCTTACAACTCATTCGTGTGTGATTTTATTTGATGACCTATCACTACACGACGGCAACAAATATGGTACCAGCAGGACGGCGCTACATGTCATAGTACATTGGAAGTAAGGCAGTATCTGGATCATTTGTTTAACGGAAGAGTAATCCACTGATATTCAGAGACTTTTTGGCCAGCTAGGTCGCCAGATTTTAACCCCGTTAGATTATTTCTTTTGGGGTTTCTTGAAAGAGAATGTATACAAACAAGGGCCGGTTTACAATACGTCCAACATTTGGAAAGGGTTATTACGGAAAACCATTCAGACTATAACTCCCAACATGATTCGAAATACAACGAATTATTTTATTATATTTATATAAATATTATATATATATATATATATATATATATATATATATTGTTATGATGTTTTGATTTGTATATGAGTAATGAGTGTTTTTAAAATAAAATAGCTGAGTATAGGGTTTTTATCGCGGTTCTCAAAGAATTAGTTTGTAAGTACTTTTTAAATTATCTTTATAAATAAACTATTATGAAAACAGACATATATATATATATACATATTATATTATATATATATATATATTCTATATTATATATATATTATATATATATTATATACTATATATATGTATATATATATATATTATATATATATATTATATATTATATTATATATATATATATATTATATATTTATATTTATATATATACCTAACATTAGACTCATGACAAAAAGTCGACAGAAACGAGTCTATTGCGAGTCGCATGCGCATCGAGCAATAAGACAAAAGAGGGAATGTAAAGGTAGTGGGGGCAAACATATTGATAGACAGGAAGTGCTATTTTGAGAGGCCACTTTAAACAAGGAAAGAGAATCTCTTTCCTTGTTTAAGAAATCAAATTTAGTTGGGTTATGTTATTGTTGATGTTATTGTTTGTCAAAACTGTCACATGAAAGTTATTTATATTTTCTATTGAAGTTTTTTAACAATTGTTTAACATTTTAGACTATTATCGTTATTAATTAATTAAAACTTTTATTGTGTTCTAGTGTTAAAAAAAGTATTTTAATAAATAATTTTAATAAATAAATAGATAAATATATAATATAAAATATTATGTTATATAATATAAATAAATAGATAAATTAGAACCCCTACACCACTGTATGATTATTGTCAAGTGTCATGAAATTTAAATTTGGCGCATTTGCATTTCCGAATGTGTCCGCCATCAGAGGCCTCTTTTTTGGTCTCCTTTTCATAACGATTAGATCTTATTCCTCGATGAGCATGCGGCTACATGTGGACTATCAGAGGTTGTGTTCCTCTGCGTGTGTTAGAAGTAGAAAAAATACATCTCGATGAGAGAAGAGAGCGTTTAACAACAGCTATAAAAAAAGAAGATGGGGAAGGATCAATGGAAAGATGGCAAGAAGAGTAGAACAACAAGGAAGATGTTGCCCAGTGGACCAAGATGCTGATCCCGAGTCTAAGGGACTGGATAGATTGTCTATTTTAGGACATATCTTCATAGGTTCAGAAAGACGGATACTGATAAATGGCTATACTGCGAATATTTCGACATTGTTACTCACACAATGCTGGAGTGTAATAGAGGTATAGTGGAGAGAAACACAAATTCACCGAATAATTGCCGGTATAAGCAATCCCCACTTATGTCCAACGGCATATATTATGAGTTTATATGGGAAAGGGCACTCTTTTGTCCAAGGGTTCGAAAGCTGGTCTTAAATGCGGATGAATCAAAAAATGGGTCAACGGCGTAAGGATGTAGAGGGCAACGGGGAACCACTGCATTAAAGACTCTTAGAGTACCCCTAGTAAAATTATGAATGGATTACTGATATGGACCAAACTTACTGATTATGGAGCACGGAATCCAAGATCCGGCAGGGGAGGAATAACTGTAGATCACAGGGCCTCCTAGGTCCTGTGACCAGAGAAAATTCCTGTGGACTTAAGACATTGAAAATAGCAACCTGGAATGTCAGAAATTTATACGCAAGTGGTAAATTAGCGAACGTTATGCTTGAAATGGAAAATCTTTAAATTGATGTTTTAGGTATAAGTGACGTACAGTGGCCAGGTTCGGGAAAACAAATTACAAATAATGGAATTATGTATTATTCAGGTAACAACGAGGTAAATCATCGCTATGGTGTTGCTATCTTAGTTGCAAAAAAGGTCAATTACTCTGTGAGAAGTTTAACTCCTTATTCTGATAGGATCTTATCAATACAACTTCAGTCTAAAAAAGGTATAGTAAATTTTATTCAAGTTTATGCTCCTACGGCAGATAAAGATGACGACGATATCGAACTATTTTACCATGATTTGGAACAAGTCTTAAAATCAATGAAGAAACATCACATTACAATAGTAGTCAGCGACTTCTATGCCAAAGTTGGCCAGGGAAGAGTCGATGGATATGTGGGGAACATGGTCTAGGAACTAGAAATGAACGTGGTGACCGTTTGAAACAATTTTACCAGACGGAAGAATTTGTAATAGCTGATACACTTTTTAAGCTATTAAAAGAAGATTGAATACATGGAAATTTCCCGGTGATACACGAATATAATAATCCAAAATCAAATCGACTTTTTCCTCATTAGACAAAGATTTCGTAATTCTATACTGTCTGACAAAACTTACCCTGAAGCAGACATCGGTACAGACCATAACCCCATAGTAGTCACATTACGAACCAAATAAAAGAAACTGAACCAAAATAATTTAAGGATAATACTGGGCCTGACATTATACGAGAAGAAATTGAATAGGCAATGAAACAAGCTAAAGGTGGTAAATCTCCCGGGTCTGATGGAAGTTCCTATCGAATTAATCAAAATTGTAAATACTGAATCTATTGATCTTCTTTTGGATCTAATCAATACCATATATAAAACAGGTATAATACCCAAAGAATGGCTTCAATAAACATTCATACTGCTTCCCAAAAAAGCCAATGCAAAGTAGTGCAATGAACATCGCACCATAGTCTTAATGAGTCATGTCTGGAATGGGATTTAGGAAAGGACTGGGAACACGAGGTGCACTGTTTACAGTAAGTGTTCTTTCGCAGAGATGCTTAAATATTAATCAGGAAGTATATGCTTTATACTTATTTGATAAGAAATTCTTATTTATATTTGAAATATTCGACAGTTCTTCTTATATTGTCAAATAAATATTTTTGTTTATTACTAATATTTAAAGTAATATAAGCTGACGTACAGAGACTCTGATGTTACTTATACTCAGGAACTTCACCAACTCACTCTTGTAATTTTTCAACGGGTATATTTAACTTAAAATTCACTTAGTTTAAGAGCCGATATTTTCCTATTATAGTGGTTAACTTCCAGGTCAGGAATCCTAAAAAATATCTGATTTAGGTAAAAACAAAATTACAGGTATATAAGCCCTGACAATATTGAATGAATAAATATTGGATACACCAGAAACTCTTTTATTTATATCATATTCTAGCAACTAAATTTTCATCCTTTTCTCGAAAAATTTACTTCTTCATTGTTTCTCTAAGATAGGTATAAAATTTTTACCAATAGTGGCATAAAACTGTCGTATATTTTATAAACTTTCAAACTTCTACAAAGTACCAACTACAGCGTCTAGACTTTTTTCTGTAATATCGTAAATTCGGCAACCAATTCAATCCCTTGGGTAACCGAAAAGGAAGCCCTCGTGAAAACTTCCCGAAAACTAGAACTTGGCTGTCACGAACAAGAATATCTCTTTTGAACTCCACGCTAAAGGATTCCCAAAACATGTTAATTAAAATATCAACCGCAGTTAAGATATAGAACTCGGGAATTGTGCAGAGAAATAAATTGCAAATTCACATTGCAGAGAGAAAGATATCATTACAGTAAAAATGAAAAATTATAAAGCTTAACATTTACTAAATAAATAAAAATAAATGAAATAAACATACAAAAATGAAAGTAAATTTTCAATAGTTTAATTTTGTTAATGTTTATGTATGTATTAAGTACAAAATGTATACTTCTCTTGTATAGTTGCCTTTATATTTCTATCGCCCATCAAAAAAGTGGCGATATAAATGTTTTAGAAATTCGAGTAGTGGCTGTCCAGGGGCGTATCGCGATATGTAGGGTGTTGTTTCACCTGCACAAATTTATTGATGTGAGTATTAAATCATAAAATAAAAAATGTGTGAGGCAGTCAAGTGGGACTGCCGGTAGAAGTTATACTTTTATACATGCGTTCGCTGTTACAAATTTATATGAGAGTCAATCTGCACAATCATTATATATTTAATGCTATAGGTAAGAGAGAGCAGAAAGAGAAAAATAATTAGGTAGATAGGAATGTTGTGCATCGTTTGCTGTATATAAACATTTGACCTGTAATAGGAGTATATGTAAAAATATATATTTTTATTTTCATATATGTATAAAAGGAGTTGAATGCAAAAAAAATTACACATACTCTGCAGTAAAATTCATTGTTTATTTTGTTATTAAAATAAAAATTGCAATACAATACACTGCCATAATTTAATATAATAATACAATACAAATTGTATACAAACGTATTTAAAACTACCAATATACATAACTTACTTTACGAAGATAAAAATACAAAACCAACAACACGGATTATGTTGGAAATTTTCATTTTATTTTAAAATTTAGCATTTTGCGTATATTACATATATTTAATAACATTAACGTGAGGTTTTAAAATTTTCACAAATAAAAAAGGAAATTCATATTGGGATTCGAACTTACGTACACCAGCGTATGAACCAAACAGGTAAAAAATTTGCCAATGATACTAACGGATTTCAAAATTGACAGTTGTCTGTCATACAGTGATTATTTTGAAATACAAAAGCCACAAATAAATATTTAATAAATAATACAAAACATATCACACAAATAATAATATTAATATATATATTCTGTTATCAATATATATATATATATATATATATATATATATATATATATATATATATATATATATATATATATATATAATATTAAATATATATACAAAAGAAGGAACATTTTTATTCTCGTGAGAGGAAGGGAGAAAAAATATATCTTCTGTTTCTCTCTTACTCATTATCTTACATATGTACTGGTTTCACAGATTCACTCTTGTGCTAATTTCCAACGCCGACCGTGCGTATAGAAGTATAACTTAAATAATATTAATATTTATTAATTAAATAAAAATTGGTGAACTTATTTTATATTACCTGATGTCATTAAACAACGAAAATGGATGATGTTAATAGTCCAGGGGTGTCGAAGCCCCAAACGGTATTGACATCATATAAAACTTCTTCATATTCTGCAGCGTTAATTAATTCAACTTCAAAATTCCCATCCAAGAAACAGGCTATTTTATATAATGCTCTGAAAAACGCCAAACTTGATGTATATCTAGATATCTATAGTATATCTTTACTAAAATAAATAATTCATTTACTCGACAACTAAAAAATCAGCTCGATAACGACTTCTCCATAGAACCTTCTACATAAGATCATATTTAAGTCTATTCTATAGTGGAATTTGAACGTTTACAAATATTACAATTAATAATTGCACAAAATTCTCCTTCATAATTTATATACAAGAAACTATCTTAAATAATCTCAATTTAAATCTACTTAATGACGGCAGGAATACTCGTTATAGTGCAGCAACAGGAGAGTTTTCAGCAATTGATTTGTCAATTTGTGAACCAAACTTGCAATCTATCAACAATCTGTTGTACCATAAGCACAATACACACATCATCAAATGTTCCTTAAATAAAGCCAATTGGACAATGTTCTTAACAGTGATTTCTTCATCAGCTATAAATCTTAGAGAAATGTTAGACTTAGAACAAGATATTACTGAGAAAACATCCTTTTTCAATAAGTCATCATTAATGCAGCGAATAAATCCATTGAAAAAACAGCTTGTCATCCAAACATTCACCTGTGCCGTGGTAAAATGATGTGTGCAAATAGGCAATAAGGGAATCTAAATCGACTTATAATAGATATAAAACTACTGAAAATCATTTGGATTT
Organism: Diabrotica balteata; assembly: GCA_918026665.1. Taxonomy (NCBI): domain Eukaryota; kingdom Metazoa; phylum Arthropoda; class Insecta; order Coleoptera; family Chrysomelidae; genus Diabrotica; species Diabrotica balteata. The sequence continues at coordinate 39,209,800 of OU898285.1, forward strand.
TAAAAGAATAAGAGCTAAATGCAGATTTATTAATAAAAAAAGTAAGTCTCAGTCATGGCAAAAGTTTGTGGTATATTGAACGTAAACACATTATTATACCCGAACAAAGTGGATTTAGGAAAAATAGATCAACATTAGATAATTTAATATTACTGTAATCAGAAATTCACAAGCATTTAAATGCAATTAATAATGTTAAGCCATATTCTTTGATGTAAAAAAGACTTTTGATACAGAATGTCGCTATGATATTTTAACTACACTCCACAATTGGAAGATTCACGGTAACATATTTGCTTTTATTTCAGACTTTCTACGCAAAGATATTTCCAAATTCGAATTAACAACCATTTGTCTGAATCAAAATTACAGAAAAATGGAATTCCACAGGGCCCTTATCTAAGCGTAGCGCTATTGTTAATTGCTATTAACAATGTTGTGTCATACTGCAATGGTACAATTAAAACTTTTTTATATGCTGATGATCTGGTAATTTTAACAAAAAATAAAAACATATTTCTTTGCGAGCTCTCAAGTCGATAGAATCGTGGTCTGACAATATTGGGCCTCAGTTTTTCACCACAAAAACAAAAACTATACATTTTTTACGATCATGAAATACACAAAACCTCCCAAATCTATTTTTATACAATTTTCCTATAGAATATACAAAAGCAATAAAATTCCTAGGGATGCAACTGGACTCAAAATTAAGTTGAATAAGTCATATACACTCGCTAAGACTATCGTGCCAAGCTGGACTAAGCATTATGAACTCTGTATTACATAAAAATTGGGGAGCAGATTTTCCAACTCTAGTAGTATTATATAGAGCTTTAATTAGATCAAAACTGGACTACGGATGTGTTGTGTATAACACCACAAATTAAACATTGCTCAAAACTTTGGATACTCTTCAGATTTCAGCCGTTAGACTTGCTCTAGGAGCATATTGCAGCAGTCCTGTGGACAGTCTACTCTGTAAAACTGGAGAGACACCTTTAAACTTAAGAAGAAAATACTTAACTCTATCGTATGTCTCGAATATAAAATCTAACCCAAAAACTCCAGCTCTTCATCATACTGTTGCTAACAGGTTCCAGGAGGTCTATTAAAAAAGAAATAGGGGTCCTGTACCTTTCTATGAACGAGCTAATAGATACTTTTAGCTTTTTTAGATTTTAATGTTGAACTAACTGTGTTATGTTTTCCTTGGTTGTTCCCTCTCCGCTTTGTAACCTTAAACTTACAGCATATAACAAAAATAACGTGATACCCAATTTTTTTAAAACTCACTTTCTCAATGTTCTCACACAGTACAAAAATTACCATTTTATATACACGGACGTATCGAAGACCATAAATGGAGTAGGAGCATGCTTTGTAATATCACATGAACATTCCATCTATAAATTGTCTCCTAAGACAAGTATTTTTACAGCAGAACTATTAGCCATCAATAAGGCCCTAACCTTTATTCTTGAAAAAAAACTACAAATCTCTTATAATATCTAATTCACTTAGTTGTCTGATATTAATTTCTCAGATTTATCCCTCTAATCCAACATTACAGCAGATTAAGTTAATTTTATACCATATATACCATATATACCAAAACAATTTGACAGTAGAGTTCCTCTGGGTACCGTCACACGTTGGAATAGATGGTAACGAAAAGGCAGTTAGTTTAGCTAGGTCCGCAGTTACCAATACAGCCGTATCAGTCAGATTTTAAACCTTACTTAAAATCAAAATTGCACGATGTTTGGCAAAACCAATGAAATAGAAGAACCATTAAATTGATAGAAATAAAATTTTCCGTCCTTCCGTGAAACTTCTGGCCTTTAAAGCGATTACGAAATTAGCGATTACTTTTAAGCGAAAAATTAAGTCCTAATAACTCGTCTCAGATTATGACACACTTCTACAACACATGAATACTTGTTGAAGAGAGAAGAGGAACAAGTGTGTTTTGTTTGTGAATATAAAATTACAGTGAAGCACATTTTGATTGACTGTCCAATATACTCAGTTGAAAGAATATCACCACATTCCAAAAATATTAAAAGAACTTCTAGGAGAATCTAAATATGTAGCTGACTTGATAGAATTCTTGAACTCTATAAACTTTTTTAATAAAATTTAATACATTACATCAATAATTAAATACAGGGTTACGCAATTGAACTGTTACCTTTTCATACGACCATAATTTTTTTGTGAATTTATTTTTTATTGATTCAAATGACAATAATGTGTGAAAATAATCAAAATTTTAGAATCCACTCACTTTAGCTCGATGTGGCCGGCCACCTTTTGCTTTGGCTATGGCCTTCAAATGATCAAAAAACGAGTTGTATGCTGCACGGATGTGCTTTCTTCAACGCATCCATACTGGCACATTTTTTAGTGCTCACCTTGATCTCCAAAATGGATTAGATGGAATAGTCCATCGGATTTGCATCTGGTGAATTCGGAAGCCATTGTGTAAATGAAATGAAGTGTGAAACATGGTTTTTTACCCATTCTTGGTTCACATTAGCTTTATGAGACGGTGCCGAGTCTTGTTGGAACGTCCATGGTCTACAACCGAAATGTTTGCGTGCCCACGGCTCTTAAGCAGCTTCTAAAACATTTTCCCGATAATAAGTTGCATTGACTTTGACACGAGATTTAATAAAAACGATTGGAGAGCGTCCATCGGATAGCTTTGGCGGTTACAGCTGCCCATACCATTACTTGAGATGGGAAATTACTTCGGATGGCCGTTCGTAAGCTCAAACGTTCATAGGTGCGTTTGGTCAAGTAAACACAATAATTTTGAGAGTTTATGAACTGCTCAATAGGAAAATTTTCTCATCAGAGAACACTATGTTTGGAAATTCGCGACGTTCGTGCAGGAGTAACAACTGCTTTGATCTTTCAAGCCGAACTTTTTTTTGCTTTGGTGTAAGATTCTGTACTTTTTGGAACTTGTAAATTTGGAACTTGGATTTCGCTCAAGTCGAGCCTTTACTTACCGAACCATTTCAGGTTATGTTGCTTCTTTTTTCATCCACCACCATAGCGTTTGTCAATGCTATCAGTATCATTATAAAGAGTTATAGTGCGATACACAAACATTTTATTTACTTTGAGGTATTTGCGCTGACGAACAATAGCTGGTTGTGATTTTCCAGCTAAATATAACGCAATCACACTATTACGTTTAAATTCCATTGCGAATAACTTTTGTTGCATGTATAAAACTTAAATGCAAATCATTTTTAAGGCTTATAAACAATATACTAAAGTGTTATCAGGCCAACTTTGACGTAGCTGTCATTATCGATTGGCCAGATATATCGAATTTTGCCATTATGGCCATTTTTTACCAGGGTCAGCAAAAAGTTGAATATTAAAGTGGTATATTTTCATTTATTCTATTCAAGTCATCATACTAGGATCTCAATAAACTTTAAAATATTTGAAATCATAATTATAATCCTTATCAATTGTTGAGTACTATATTACGACGACGTCTGAATATTTTCTGGAACAGTCATTAGGGTAAAAATCAGTGAATGTTAGTGCAAAATAGCAAGTTCTCCGTGTGTAAGGGAGTGTTAAGTTTGAAGTCGGCTCTGTCGCGTGGAGGCCGATGATGAACTAGCAACGCTGCAGCGTTTTCTTTCATTTGATTAACATTGTCCGTAAGAGCCAACGCTGAAATCTACTGGTGAATCCGAGTTTAGTAAGTTTAGTTTATCGTTTTTAGGTCCTCATATGCACATGTATTTCTTTTTTGGAAAGTTTAGTCCCCATCGCTTATACTCCTGTATTACTCGCTTTGTCATGAATTGCAGATCTTTTTGGTCCCATGCGATGACTACTTGATCTTCCGCGAAGTAAAACCTATATAAAGTTGTTTCGCCATTTAATGGTATACCTCTTCCAGAACATGATCTCCTACATTTCTTCAGTTCCTTACTCAGGTCGATTTTGAAGAGTGTTGGAGTCACTTACTTACCTTAGAATTCTAGAAGAACTAGTTTTTAACCTTTGGTTTTGATCGAAGGTCGTCATAAAATCATTGTATTGCTTTGACAAGTGTAATATTAATATGAGCATTCCAGTACTTGCCACAGTCTACATAGCGCTGTTTTTATAATACTAAGAGTGTTCGTAACTAAGATGCAACAGTAGTTTTTGCAGTCTACTCTATCCCTTTTTTACGGATCGGTGTAAAGCGTCATTTTTTTTACCTTTTAACTATATTATTTCCATTTAGGTATCTATTAAACATTTCTGTCAGCATATTAACAGGTCTAACTGATAAGCAGGTTTTGTATGTTTTCAATAAAATTGAATTGTCTTTTTCACATGCTCTGGAAGCGGCAACAGGACCTTTCTACATAATCTGGAGGCAACATACAGATTGAACCAAATTAAAACGGAACATACAATTTAATACATGTCTGTTTGAACTGCATTTAAAATAGTGGACCAATATAAAACTTGGACAAAAATAAATCCATACACCTGGGTATAGACATTGTATAAAATATCGTTCAACTATCTGTCTCGCAACAAAGTTGTTTGCGTAAGACGGGTTTGTCTAAGGAGGTGATAATAGTTCAGGAATTGAAGCTCGAAAAAAGTTAAAACCTCGCAATTTTTTTGTCCTGCATGTATCCAGCTGAAATTTTAGCAGAAGGTAGGTAATAGCCCAAGGATCAAAATCTATATCGAACCGAAGTGCGCTGAAGGGTTTTAGGGGTGAAAACTACCCCTAATTGTCAAAAATTATAAAATAACATATTAAACCTGAATATGGGTAAGATTTGGTGTGAATTAATTAAATAATGATTATTTTATACTTTTGAATAGAGTTCCATCATATTTCAACCCTTAAAAAGCAACCCTTGTTAAAGATTAATGTAAAAAATTACTAATTCTAAAAAAATGATTTCGCCTTGTATCGATTTGGATAAAAATTTGGATTTAAGCTCAATTCACCCGCTGCTTTATAGTTTATGTCATGTCGACGAACCCTGATTGTTCTTAGGGGTGAAAACTACCCCTAATTGTCAAAAATTATAAAATAACATATTAAACCTGAATGTGAGTAAAATTTGGTTTGAATTAATTAAATAATGATAGTTTCGTGCTTTTCAATAAAGTTCCATCATATTTCAACCCTTAAAAAGCGACCCTCATTAGAGATTAATATAAAAAAATTAGTAATGTGAAGAAAATGATTTCACCTTGAAACGACTTGCATAAAAATTTGGAATTAAGCTCAACTCACCCTCTGCTTTATAGTTTATGTCATGCTAATGAACCCTGATTGTTCTTAGGGGTGAAAACTACCTCTAATTTTCAAAAATTGTAAAATAATATTACAAATCCTAAGATGAGTGAAATTTGGTTTGGATTAGTTAAATAGTGAGTTTTTTATACTTTAAAATACAAATTCATATAACTTTTTAACTTTTGAAAATCACCCTTTACAACATTGAAGTTTTTATAAACTAATTTATAAGATATAAATTGAAAAAAGTAGAATTAAATACAAAAAAAATTATCAACATAAAAAGGCACCATATATTCTTATACATTTACATAAATACATAGTTGAAGATATTTACATTTATAGGTAAAACAATTATAATATTAATTTTATTCGTCATCAATTACATCTTCATCGTGATCTATGTCATCACCATCTTCCTCAATTATTGGTGGACTGTTATTGCACCCTTCACCTGAGCACCCAGAACAAGTAGAGTTACAGTATAAACCAACTTTTCTGCACCCATATGAAACGCTGCATCCTTTTTTGCATTGGCAAAAAATAATTTTCAAAAATTTATCGGGTACAGGTTGTTTGTTCATGCGTACGGGTAATAACAAACCATCTTTGGAAAACCATCCCCAATCTGTTGCTCTGATATTTTCATTGCCAAGCCATAGACATATGAGCAGATGTTTTATTCTGTTGTATGGGATTTCAAAATAAGAACGCTTAAAATTTCGAATGTATAACGCCCCACTAGCTAATATACCGGTTTTGTAGATTATTATGCTCCGAAATGTACTGTACTATACTAATGGAATTTTCCGGAAAAAAATTAACTGGTTTTTTTAACGTATTTCCTTTAATTTTTAACGATAGATGTTTCTTCAAAAATGATTTGTAGAGGTTTTTAATAGCTACAAGGATCTGTGAATTAAATCTTTTTGGAACCCTTGGTTTTTAAATGGGGTGAGTTTAAAGGGCTCGAAAAAGGTGGTGCTTGATCGTAAATCGATGCTTTAAACGGCTATATCTCGCCAAATATTCATTGTACAACAAATCTAAATAAAGGATAATTTTAGTCATTAAAAAAGCTACAATTTGGTAATTTTGATTTTTTTCATATATTCAGTATTTTCGGGCATATTTAAAAAAAGAAGGGTAAAAAATATGAAATTGTAAATCGTTTCTCGCTTTAAGCTGTACTTTTTCTAAAACTAAGCATTTTAAATGGGTCAAACTTCTTGGACGTATTAACAATACATCTACAAAGGGAATTACAGAAGGGTGAAGATCGATTTTAATTATGGGGGTGGTTAGGGTGTTGTTTTCCTCGATTTTTTCGTAAAAAATGAGGTATTGACCTTATTTTTTTGTGATAGGTCTATTTATGCTCTTTAAAAAAGGTTTTGTGAGTTTTCTTCCAAAAATACATCATTTTCCCGATATTTGACTTTGAATCTTTCAAATTTGGCATTTGAAGAAAACCGCTGAACATTGATATTGTATTTGTAATTGTATTTGTCTTTTTAAAAGATACAAATTTTTTCTCTACAATTTTTTTGATAAAATGCACCATTTTCGAGTTATTCGCCAAAAATCGATAAAAAACGTGGATTTTTTCGTCTAAAAGTTGTTCAATCGCGAATAACTTGAAAAATATCATTTTGATTTTAGATTTTGATCCTTAGGCTATTACCTACCTTCTGTTAAATTTCAACTCAATCCACGCCGCACGAAAAAATTGCGAGGTGAAATGCTACATTTCCTGGACTATAACTGGTTTGACAGCATAATTGTAGATTTGTAGCGTTTTTTTTTATTTATTGTGCATATAAAATATTTCTATGGTACGTCCCTGTTGTTTCTACCAAGAAATCGATCAATAAAGTTAAATGTAGGTACGTTGTAAATATTTCAAGTTTTTTTGACGAGATTTTTAAATGCGTATTAAAGCTGGAAATATGTTTTTATCTCTGTGTTGCAATGTTAGGTAAAACTCAAGTTTAAAATACGCACGTATTTTGTTAATTTGTATTATGTAAATTTATGATGTCCCCTGATAAAAAAAAGGTTTTATTTGTTTTCTTCGTTAAAAACGCAATAAATATGAATTCCCCTAATATTATAGTTGTTTTTCGTTATTAGTCGAGGGTCAAAAAAAGAATATTTGTTTGTTTAGGCAATAAAGGAATATTTAAAAGGTTTTTTTGTCGATACGAGCGAGGGGATATTGTTTTGGTTCTTGAGTTTGTGGGGACAGGTTAGCTGCAAGACGGAAGGAAAATTTTTGGCTAGATTCTGGTAAAATGTAACGAAGCAAGAGCAGTCGACTTTTAAGTTCCAAGCGGGGCAGACATGTGAGAATGGAGTAAAAGATTTGAAAGGAAGTGATGAAGAACTTCTCGAAGAAAAAAGTCGTTTAATTGTGATGTTGTAAGCCGGCATTCATTCGCCAAAATGGTGGAATTTTCACTCTAAGTAATATGTCGTTTCTGAAAGAGTGACCAGTAACCACTGTTTTTATTTTGGCTGAAGATTTATGATGTTTGAGCAGTGAACAAGTTTAGTTCCTGTTTGTTTTTCGTTTTTTTGAGAGATCCAGTTCCTTCCCGAGATGCCCTTTTCACCTCATGTAGAATAATATTGGAGCAGTTTTGATTTGGATGTGCCAGTTTCAGCTTCCAATAAAGCTTTCCGTTGATGTGCAGTTAGATACCCCGCAGAAGTTAGCCAGTTGTTCAAAAGTTTAAGTTAAGATGTGTGAACTGAGGTAACATTTACGTTATTAATTTTTAAAGTAAAAATAGACATTTTCTTTTAAAAAGACAAAATTTGCTTTCTTTTATAAATTATTTTTTAAATTATTTACTAAGAACCGTTTCGAAGAGTTTTGTAACCTTTTGTAAACAGATATGTAAGTTTTTTTATTTGTATTTGACAGCTAATTTTATTTAATATGCCTTTGTATAAGCTGTATTTTTGAAAACTGTTTGGTGAGACAAAAATAAATGTTTAATTTGTTTCTCTGATCTATTTTGAGTTTTATTTGAAAAAGATACTTTTTTCTATATTTTTGATGTTATACAATTATTTCCCTAGTTACAACTAGTGGTTGTAATAGGTATAATTGGGCACCTCAAGTGGCGCCCTATATTAAATTTCTTGAGGTGTTTCCGTTAATTTTCATTCTGTTTGTCCCAAGAGATTTGTATAAGTACCCTTTATTTCTTTTTTTTGTAGTTGCCCAATCCAACCCCCAATATCTTCAACTTATCCACGACCCAGCTCTCCAACAACCAACTGAGTGTCCGTATGCACTTGTTTCGATTATTTTGTTTGCCCAATCTTGTCCCCCATATTCTTACCCTGTGGTAAGCAAAATAGTCGTTACAAATTTGGCGCCCAACGTGGGGCTTGTCTTAGATTTGCGCCAATTGTACCTTTCGTTACAATTTTGGTGCCCAACCTAGGGGCTTTTGAATATTTCCATTTCTTTTAGATTTTGATTCCTTTTTCCGAAGCCACATATCTTTTTCAGTTTCCCCAGTTCCCTGCCATTTATATGAAACTTTTTTCCTTTTGAATAGTGCCCCAATTGTCTCAAACATATTTAATTGTAATATATTATAATATATGTATTTTGTACCAAAATTTATATTTGTGTATATTAACATATGTGTATTGTTTCTTATATGTGATGGTAAATGAAAGCAAATATTTGAGTTGAATATTTAAATATGAATTTTGATTGAACTATTGATATTGAAAAGAAATTAAAAACAGTAGCAAATTATACAGTTACTGTTTCATTTATTTTTTTATTGATTTGACAAATCTTACAGAATAATCGGTTTTTGTAATTTTTTATTTGTTCGGTCAGTTTGAGTAAATGTGTGTTCGGTCAATTTTAAGGACTTTGTTTGAGCTATGTAGTTGAGAAGTAGTATTATGCAGTTTGTCTTCTAATTAACCGTCTCTGAAGGTGTATTTAAATGCCAAGGGTTAATTAATGTTGTTGTACGAGGGGTAGTCATTGTGAGTCGTAGAGAAGATTCGACAAGTTTAGTCTCAGTAGTAGACTGTTTATTGTGTATCCTTTCTTGTATCTGAATGACCACAGGTGTAATATTTGTGATCAGGAGATGCTGTTTTAGTTTTGACTAGGAGCAGTCTCATTTAGTTTTCGGAACAAGAGTTGGTTTATTTTGGTGTTATTTAGTGTAGCTCACTCAAAGGTCAAGTTTTCAATATTATTAGTATTTTGTCTTTCCCTGTATGTACGGTTCATGTTGTTTGTTAGTGTCCATGTTGTCCCATGTTGTTTGAAACCATTTTTTTAGTCCTTGTTAGTGGAAGTGTGAACTTTTAGGAGACAGGTTAGAGACCTCATTTTTGTTTACCAATTGATTACTAAGTCAAGAGCAGAAGTTGCAGCAAACTGATTGAGTTTTGGATTTCAGTACGCGGGAGTGCAAGTGAGACTTACTATCAGGTGATAAATGGAAACGGTTGTTTCTTAAATTTATCATATTTTCTACTAGTTGTTGAGGTTGATTTCAGTTATTTTGTGTGTTTGCTTTCAACCAATTTTTGAAAAATGAAGTCTACCCAGGTTAATCATTTGAAATCAGGAGAGTTATCTTATGAGCTTTTCATAAGAGGTAAAAATGTCCCAAATAAGACAGTTGATGATAAGAGAAATATGTTAAGAGCTTTGTTGGCCAAGGAGGCCACTTTGTCTTCAAGTTTAGTCGATTTGGTTAGTAATGTAGTAGATCCTGAGAAAGAGTTGTGTGAGATTAAGTTGATTATGGAAGATTTATGTATTAGTGCTCAATCAATAAATGTAGAATCAAATAAGGCTAATTTTGCTAGATTTGAGACAAGGTCTACACATTTAGATACCAGATTAGAAAATTTCCCTATGAATGATGTTGAGGAAGATGTTAAAAAGTTTGTCAATGAGTGTAAAGATGATTTGTTGTTGTTACAGGGTGATGTGTTAGAAAAACTAGAAATGTTTGATGATATAGTAAAACCATCCACTAGTAGCCCAGTTTCAGTCCCTGTAGTTCCCAGTTGTACAGTCCCAGCCCCAATAATACAGGTTTCAACTCCTGTCATTATTTCTGATTTACATATCAAGTTTAATGGTGAGAGTAAAGCCCTTCCCACATTTTTAGAAAAAATTAGAGATTCTGCTAGGTCTAGGAATATTTCCAAAGACATCCTGTTTCGCTCAGCCATTGAGTTATTTGAAGGTAATGCTGCTATTTGGTATAGGAGTGTTAGAGATAGAATTAATAGTTGGGATGAGTTGGTAGCCCTACTCAAATCTGCTTTTTTGCATCCAGATTATAATGATAATCTCTTTGATGAAATTAAAAATAGAAAGCAAAAAAGGAATGAATCCATAACCATTTATTCAGCAGTGATGGAAAACCTTTTTAAACGTTTGGAAACATATCCTAGTGAAGCCCAAAAAGTAAAAATAATGAGGAAAAATATTTTAGTGGACTACATTCCACTGATAGCCCTTCAAGATTTTGCTACAGTAGAAATGTTAGTAGCAACTATAAAACGTTTAGAGCAGAATGTCCTGCCCTTGTTGCAGACTACTAAAGGTCTTGCAGGTATTTCGATTGATGATTCAGAAAAGCCCAAAGAACAAGTTCATGTGGTGAATAATCAAACCAAGCAAGATAGAAGTGGAGTAGGTGACAGACAGGACAGAGAAAATTTTTCTAGGAGACCCAATCCCAAATTTAAGTATGAAAATAATATACCCAGTCCACTAGAGAATACTGAAATAAGAAATCAGTCTTTTCGTCCCCACCCCAATGATGCGATCTTTTTCGTCCCCACCTCCATTAATGCAGTCAGCCCCTTATCAAGCTCCAAGAAATCCGAAAAAAATTATTTGTTTCAATTGTAATAGACCAGGTCATATTTCCCGTGACTGTAGGAGTAAGTCAGTATCTTGTTGGCGTTGTGGTCATAAAGGTGTGATCACATCTTCTTCTCCTAAGTGTTGTAGTTCGAATATATCTAAGTCTAATAGACCTTATAAGTCATCAGTAAACCCAATTTTTGAAAAGAAATATTTTGATAGTCGTCCCCATGTTAATTGTTTAGAAGTTGATGTAGATAGAATAGACCCTTGGTTCGATAATTTGAGATCAAAGATAATCCGATCCCCCCTTGATTTTCCACAGTGGAAGGTGGAGAATGATTTTGTTTATAAGTTTGCCCCTACCAAAAATTCTTTTAAGACTAATGATGTAGAGTGGAAAATTCTTGTGCCCAAACCACAAAGGTTTGAAGTTATGAAGTCTTGTCATGAGCCACCTACGTGTGCTCACTTTGGATTTTCCAAAACTTTGTCCCGTATTCAGGAAAGATATTATTGGCCCCAGATGCGTGTTGATGTGCTTAAGTTTGTCAGGTCATGTAAAGTTTGTGGTGCTCAGAAGACACCAAATTATGCTCCATTAGGTAAAATGGGTAAGCAGAGAGAGGCCAAGTTTCCTTGGCAAATAGTTGCAATAGATCTGATAGGTCCCTTTGTTCGTTCAAAGAAAGGTTATACGTGGTTGTTAGTAGTTGCTGATTGGTTTAGTAAGTATACTTTAGTCCAACCTTTGAGAAAGGCCACGGCTAAGAATATTGTTGAGTTTTTGGAAAATGATGTTTTTCTAATGTTTGGTGTTCCTCAATATGTGATTTGTGATAATGCCTCAAATCTGAACAATCCTCTCTTAATTGAGCTCTGTAATAGGTATAACGTTCAGAAAGTATGGTTTAGCCCAGTATATGCACCTCAGTGTAATTTTGTGGAGAGGAACAATAGAACCATTGGTACAGCAATACGTACGTATGTTAAAGACCACGTAGATTGGGATAAGAATTTAGCAAAGATAAGACAAGCTATTAACACTGCAAAGCATGAAGTGACTGGATATACTCCAGCTTTCCTGAATTATGGCCGTCATGTTCCTTTAAGTGGAAACTATTATGGTGTTGATCATAAGGATCAACAGAATCAAGATATCGAGATAATTCCAGGTGACCGTAACATGTATGCTTCAGAAGTCAAAGGTTTAGATAAAGTTTTTGAAAAGGTTAAGGCTAATCTTCGAAAAGGATATGAACGTAACGCTAGGAGTTACAACTTACGTAGAAGAGAAGTCCAATTTCAAGTGGGTGATAAAGTTTGGAAAAGAAATAAGGTTTTGTCTTGTGCTGTCAACAAGTTTATGTCCAAACTAGCACCAAAGTATATTGAAGCAACTATCAAGGAAAAATTGTCACCACTGGTTTATCGTTTGTCAGATTTAAATGGTTCGGATCTTGGTAAGTGGCACATTAAAGATTTAAAGCCTTTTGTGTCAGATGAGGACAATATGTCATCTTTAAGTAATTAGTTCATCCTATCCCATGTCTGTATTTTCGAGTTTATATGTTGATTTGATTTCATACCTTCGGAATATTGTTTCACTTTTGATAATTTTAATTCAGGTAACCCATTTGGGAGACACATGTGAGAATCACATTTTGTCATATGTAGGTATATAGATTTTGGGTCTATATCCTAACTTTTTTTGTACCGTTGCCGAATTCCCTGTCTCGCTAGGCGTATAGTGGAGATAGTAACGCCTACATATTATGTGTAGAGCAAATTTTTTTTGGATTTATGTATAGCACCTGATTTAGGCAACGAGGTGTCATGGCTATGCCTGCCCGACAAATCACTTGTGTTACTGCTGTGAATGTCAGCGAGGTTCACTGCAGGGCATAAGGTTAGCTTCCCCCAAGGCATAGAAACTCATGTCACCTACAGTTCAAGTAGAGTCAAAAATTTCAGTCTACTCGACTTTAAAGAGTCTGGCGATCGATGGCACACTAGCCCATTCTTTGTAACTAACTTTGTTTTTGTTGTTTAATCCCATGCTAGCCATCATCTAAAAGATATTATTAAGAAGTTTCGACTCGGTTAAGAGGTCATCTTCTGATTTGGTTTTTGTTGTTTTGCCTTTATCAAAAACTGGATAAGAATTATCCGAGTTTTTTCTTTTAAGAAGGGGCATTGTAGCGTTTTTTTTTATTTATTGTGCATATAAAATATTTCTATGGTACGTCCCTGTTGTTTCTACCAAGAAATCGATCAATAAAGTTAAATGTAGGTACGTTGTAAATATTTCAAGTTTTTTTGACGAGATTTTTAAATGCGTATTAAAGCTGGAAATATGTTTTTATCTCTGTGTTGCAATGTTAGGTAAAACTCAAGTTTAAAATACGCACGTATTTTGTTAATTTGTATTATGTAAATTTATGATGTCCCCTGATAAAAAAAAGGTTTTATTTGTTTTCTTCGTTAAAAACGCAATAAATATGAATTCCCCTAATATTATAGTTGTTTTTCGTTATTAGTCGAGGGTCAAAAAAAGAATATTTGTTTGTTTAGGCAATAAAGGAATATTTAAAAGGTTTTTTTTGTCGATACGAGCGAGGGGATATTGTTTTGGTTCTTGAGTTTGTGGGGACAGGTTAGCTGCAAGACGGAAGGGAAATTTTTGGCTAGATTCTGGTAAAATGTAACGAAGCAAGAGCAGTCGACTTTTAAGTTCCAAGCGGGGCAGACATGTGAGAATGGAGTAAAAGATTTGAAAGGAAGTGATGAAGAACTTCTCGAAGAAAAAAGTCGTTTAATTGTGATGTTGTAAGCCGGCATTCATTCGCCAAAATGGTGGAATTTTCACTCTAAGTAATATGTCGTTTCTGAAAGAGTGACCAGTAACCACTGTTTTTATTTTGGCTGAAGATTTATGATGTTTGAGCAGTGAACAAGTTTAGTTCCTGTTTGTTTTTCGTTTTTTTGAGAGATCCAGTTCCTTCCCGAGATGCCCTTTTCACCTCATGTAGAATAATATTGGAGCAGTTTTGATTTGGATGTGCCAGTTTCAGCTTCCAATAAAGCTTTCCGTTGATGTGCAGTTAGATACCCCGCAGAAGTTAGCCAGTTGTTCAAAAGTTTAAGTTAAGATGTGTGAACTGAGGTAACATTTACGTTATTAATTTTTAAAGTAAAAATAGACATTTTCTTTTAAAAAGACAAAATTTGCTTTCTTTTATAAATTATTTTTTAAATTATTTACTAAGAACCGTTTCGAAGAGTTTTGTAACCTTTTGTAAACAGATATGTAAGTTTTTTTATTTGTATTTGACAGCTAATTTTATTTAATATGCCTTTGTATAAGCTGTATTTTTGAAAACTGTTTGGTGAGACAAAAATAAATGTTTAATTTGTTTCTCTGATCTATTTTGAGTTTTATTTGAAAAAGATACTTTTTTCTATATTTTTGATGTTATACAATTATTTCCCTAGTTACAACTAGTGGTTGTAATAGGTATAATTGGGCACCTCAAGTGGCGCCCTATATTAAATTTCTTGAGGTGTTTCCGTTAATTTTCATTCTGTTTGTCCCAAGAGATTTGTATAAGTACCCCTTTATTTCTTTTTTTTGTAGTTGCCCAATCCAACCCCCAATATCTTCAACTTATCCACGACCCAGCTCTCCAACAACCAACTGAGTGTCCGTATGCACTTGTTTCGATTATTTAGTTTGCCCAATCTTGTCCCCCATATTCTTACCCTGTGGTAAGCAAAATAGTCGTTACAGATTTATGTGTAGCTTTCAATTTTTATGAGTTCAGAATCCAGCAGTCCACTGAAGTATCGGATTTTTATAATATAATTATCTGACAATCTTTTGTAGGCCAACCAGCTACAGCAGAATTGAGCCGAAATACATTATATTCCTATGTTCCGAATTTATTTCGTTCAATCTGTATAATTAGAAGCAAGCAGCCTTCGATGCCATAAGTATCAGTTCATTGTATATGATCATTTTTACTAAATACTAATACTAAATTTTCATGGTTTAATTTGTAGTATAAGACAAGATGGATTTACACTTGAGAGACTGAGCTACGCGAAAGATAGACGATAAGCTCGCATGGTTGATTGAGGTATTATTTTATAATAGTATTTCAATTGGTAGTCTTATTATTACAGTATGTTTAATGTATTTACGTATTCTCGCCTTGGATTTCTTATTAGTTTTCAAGCCTTCATAGACTTGTTTCCACCTAGACATGATTTCATTTCTCGCATTTTCGTTGTTAATTGTAATATTCGTTTTTGTCGTCTACTTCTTGGGAGGGAACCAATTTGTTATACGCTTGTTGTTTTTGTCTGTTGCTGTTGTTCTACTTTATTACTCCTTGATATACTTTAATTTGTCTTTCGGTAGGTTCGCACTTCTTTTCACAAGGCTTCATAGCCAGCTTTAGTGATTCCACTAAATTAGATAAAATTAGATTAAGAGAGGTGGCCTTTCGGCCTATTCCACTGCAACCTTTTCAGATCTATTATGGTCCTATAGTCCTAGATAACACTAAGGGTAACGGTCTCTAGCCTTTCTCTTTTTATAAAATCTAGTAGCTTCGAGACTGTACCTTTCATGTAGCTATTTGCCGGTGGATTTTCTTCTCCTAATGCAAAGAACCGCATATTTGCTAGACTGTCACAATAACATAAAATGTGCTATACTTTTTCTTCTTCGAGGAGACAGAATCTGCACAGGTTATCATCTGATAATCCCATCAGCTTCTAGTACCGATTCATCGTAGAGTGCCCTGTTAGAAGACATACTATGGCTTTGACTGTTTTCCTGTTTTTGCTTATTAGGTCTGTTGTAAATTTTGGCAAATGTTCTGTATTAAACTGTTTCGCTTGTCTTTGTCCTGGTGAATTCCTCCACTGTTACAGAGATTTGTAAGCTACCCACTTCCTTGTAGTCGTTCTTGTTACTGACTTTGCAACGCCGCAGTAGGGTAACGGTTCAATGAATGGCATTGACGAACCTTGTTTGGCCATTTTATCTGCTTTTTCATTGCCCTTATGACGCTTGTGCCCCGATACCTAGGCTACCGTAACCTTGCTACGGTCTCCTAGTTTATTTAGGGCACACACGAAATCCCATACTAGCTTAAAATTGACCTCTACAGAATTGAGTGCCTTAAGCACTGCCTGACTATCTGTGAAGATGGCAACTGAACAGAAGTCTTTCAGAACTGTGAAGAGTTCGTTCCTGCCTTTCTATTTTTTCCACGCAGTGATGGATTGCAGTTATTACCGCCTGGAAAACTGTCACATCTTTAGATAGACTTAACGGGAAATGCATCCCTTGATTTGTCCCTACTGATTACACTATGTGGGCATAGAGTATATTTATATCGTGATTAACATATGCACTATTAAGACTTTGGTCTAGTCTGTTCTGATATATAGTTTTAGAGTGCTCTCATTATAAAGGCTATTTGTGTTAAAATTTATTTCCTTTTTCATTGTTTCGCAGTTTTTGGTTGAGATTTAATTGCTTTGTGTTTATAGGAAATTTGAGTTCGAGATGTCAGTAAGTACTCCGATCCACATTCTATACTACTGTGTTCTCGGTTGTCTTGTTTTTTTTTTAATTCAGATGTCTGCTTAACTATTATATAATCAATAACTGATTTTGATTGTCTTGTGTTCTGATTTCAAGTACATATATTATGTACCTTTTTATGGGGATGTAATCCATTTATGAATTTCAGGTCAAATTGTACACACAGGTTTATAAGTCTATCTCCGTTATTATTTGTCACTTCTTCGCTTCGAAGTTACCTAATACTAAATTATTTTGTCTTTTTCCAGTTCTTGCGTTCAGGTCGTCTATTAGTATTGTTTCTTGCTAATTGCCTATGTTTGAGATTAAGTTTCCCAGTTTTTGGTAGAACTTATCTTTTTCTTGTACTGATATATCTTAATTGGGAGCACATACGCCTAATATAGTAAATTTATCTGCGTAGATGTTTAGATTCTTAGTTACTATAATCTCATTAAATACTTTCCAATTTGTTATTTAGTTTTTTAGTTTTTGTTCAATAAGTGTAATCGCTGCTCTCATCTCCTTTGGAATATCAATTTATATAATTTTCCAGGTAGTGTGAAATCCTTACCTTCCTTTAATAATGTAATGACATAAATCAATATTTTTTGTTGCTTAATTCTTTCGTTTTACCGCCAGTCCTATACGTTCCAAGTTGCAAAATTCATTAGCCTGTTTGTCGCCATGGTCATCGTCCAAGTGTTTCATTTGGTATTTCTTGTATTCTGGAAGTCATGGCCATAAATTTTTTATAAGTACTGGGGGGTAGGCCTAAGTGGAGAAGGCAACGATCAGTTCGAAGAGTGGAGTATTCATGTACGAGGGTCTAAAAATGCTCTTTTAAATAACATTTTAATTTCACAGGAGTAAAATTGGACGTTGGTAACATTTTTATTCTAAAAGTTCTCTAAAAATTGCTTTTGTTGCTAATAGTAAAAAACTAAAACTTCTGCACGTCATTAATGAATGTCAAAAAAGGAGAAAATGTAAATTTTAATCCAAATAACGAAAAATGAAAAAAATTTTCTGGATTATACTGTAGTTATCCACATATATAAAATAATTTTATGCAACCAAAAGTCAGCGGCGGCTCGTGGCCTAAGACTGTCTAAAATTATTTTTGTCCAAACGAAATCCACGAGAACATTTTATATCCGAAATCCGAAACAAACCACAGACAAATATATTAATAAAGTGCACTAAACAAATAAAATTAATACTGTGACTTAACTAAACTAATATATACTATACTATATTACTATACACTGTACTATATAAAAAATATAATATATTGGACTAAATTTCAAAACATTGTCGCTGCGAATACTAAATAAGTACGCATCCAACTAGTGGGTAAAGACGGATAATATATTTTTCAACGGATCTGCACTTCCTACTTTTCTCAGTTATCACTAACGACAGGCTGATGTCACGTTGCCATGGCATCCGTGAAGGCTTATGCAGATGGATTTCGCATTTTTAACATAATATTGTCTTTTCTATATCTGTCTTTTTTAATTTTTAGATTGATTAAAAGAGAATAAATAATTTAGATTTATTATCGTTGCTTTTATTTTTTAATTATTTGTCTCAATTTAATTATATTTTTTTGGTGAACCTCACGTTCACCTACTTCACCAGGCTGGCCGCCGCTGCCAAGAGTTTGGTGTTTGAAAAATATAGGTAGTATCTTTTAATTTTTATAGTACTCTTCTTTTTATTTAAGAGTTTTCCATCGTTTTCTAATATCCGTGTAATTACTTGTACCTTTTATTTATTTTATTCCATAAAACACAACCACTCGAATAATACTCTGCTGAAACTCCAATACTTCATCTCTATTACGTCTGTAGATGATTTGTTTCGTGGTTTTCATATTAATTAAGAAATTATTTGCTTATTGGTCTATCTATACCATTCAGAGATTTCGGGCGAAATACCGGTATTGTCTAAACGTCACATGGTGAATGAATGATAAATCATTTCGGACAAAGCTTTTATTCTTACACCATTACTTAAAACAAAGAACAAAGAAAATCTTATTTATTTTGAAAACGGTGGACGACATAATTTTGTAAATTAGATTAACCCTTAAGTACTAACATTTTAAATCAATGGCGTAAACAGTAACTAACTGCCTGACAGATGGGTTTAACATTTTAATGGATATTTTTTGTTAAATATTTTAATGCAAAAAAAATATTGCGATGACTTACTGAAAGTGATAGTTAGGTATCTAAAAAACACAGTAATTAATATAGTCGATCTGTATTTATTAAAATAAAAAACATTATAACAGGAATGAATCGACTTTTTCTGTACATTTTTATGCTTGAAAAAAAGTGTGATGAAAACTAAACAATTCAAAGAATCTTGATAAAAATTTTTAATTAGATTAAGCAAAGAGTAAGACACATTAAAATAATAGGATTTTTAAAAAATGTTAACACAAAATAAACTGACAGTCACTAAAGTTGGTAGAGTGTAGCGCACTCCAACAATTCTTTTTTGCACATTCCAAGCAAATTGGTTTTTAACAATGAAAGCATACATAAGCTGTTCTTCTTTTCATTTTATAGTGACAGTAAAAACAGTCCTTTCTTTTTTCTAATTTTTCCATTTTTACTTCTGAACGCCATTGAGGTTCATCTAGAACCAGGATCTCGCATATGCTCAACTTTAGTTTTTTAGGTAAAGAGGAACTTTGTAGTCTTCTGTTTAGCTGAGGTTGGATAAGTTGAACTACCAGTTTTTCAATAAAATTAAGCCTTTCTAAATGAATATAATTTTTAAATACTTATAAAGAATATAAGCATTTACTATACTTATATCATACATTCTAAAAACCATAGCCATCGGCCAACGACAAGGTCGACGTCTGCTAGTAAATTTGGCACATTTTTTCGTTCATTGAATCGACAGCACTATTTGTTAAATTATAATCCACTATTATGTGTGGTTTTTTTAATATCTGTCTATCCTCAGTGACTGTGTGATGAGAGGATGATACCAAAATTACGGCTTTATTTTTATGTGTTGTTTGTGAACGTAAAGTAATGTGATTTGCAAAACCGTAAATTGCCGTTCCCGCTTCTCGTCGTCTGGTGGGTAAGAAGATAAAAAGAATTTCTATACGATTCTTGCGGAGAGTTCCAATGCAAGTTAGACCTTTACTTCTCAATACCTCCATCAGCTCTATAGATGTAAACCAGTTGTCAAAGGTTTTTCTTGCATCTCATTATTTTGTACATCAGGTAGATCGCGACCTTGAGGTAGACCGCATACTACAGTAACACCGAACTGTAGTACAATACATACATAATAATTCCAAGAGATTTGACTTACTCTCTATTTCCGATTCCGTTTCATGATCGCTGTCAATAGCAATATTTCCATCACAAATTGATTCAACTTCGTTTATGTGGTCGTATTTTCTTGGTATCAAATAGTATCAGTAGCTTTGTGAGTGATGTTACCGGTCCCAAGCCCGGATAAAGGAGGGGGGTTGTAGGGTTTGGTTCTTCTTCTTCAAGTTTTACTCCTATCGGAGATTGGAAATCATTCTGGCAATTATAATTTTATTGGTTACTCGCCTAAATAGTTCAATTGAACTGCATCCAAACCATTCACGGAGATTGCGTAGCCACGAGATTTGACGTCTTCTTACTCTTCTTCTACCTTTTATTTTACCCTGCATTATATTCCTTAGTAGTTCGTACTTTTCACCTATCATGATGTGCCCCAAGTATTCCAATTTCCTGATTTTTATGGAATTTAAAACTTCGCATTGTTTTCCTAGTTGTTCGAGAACTTGTTCGTTTGTTTTGCGATCCATCCATGATATTTTCAAAATACGTCGGTAACACCACATTTCGAATGCCTCTAGGTTTTTAATGTTTAAGTTAAAGTTTAAGTTTAAGTGTCCAAGCTTCAACTCCATACAAAAGGATAGAGAAAATATAACATCGAAGCATTCTTATCCGGAGCGATATATTGATATCGCGATTACAAAAAAGTTTTCTCATTCTATTAAAAGTTGACCGCGCAATTTCAATGCGGCATCTTATTTCTTTTGTCTGATCAGTATCTTATCTGTGATTCATGCTCCAAGGTATATTTAGTTGTTCAGCAAGTGTTGCAGTTTTTATAGTGTTCCTGCCAGAAGAACGGTGTCGTCAGCATATCTTATGTTATTAAGTGGCTCACCGTTTATTATAAGGCCCTCACTGATCTCGGCAAGCGCTAATTCTATGATGGCTTCACTGTATAAATTGAATAACAAGGGTGATAAAATACACCCTTGGCGGACCCCACGGCGAATCTGGATATCCTTGGTCAGTTCGTTTTCAACTTTCACTTTTGCTGTTTGATTCCAATAGAGGTTACAAATGATTCTAATGTCTCTACTGTCTATGTTTTTATTTAATAAAATTTCTTTAAGTCGATTATGCTGCACTCTGTCAAATGCCTTCTCAAAATCAATGAAACAGACATATACTTCCTGATTATTATCTAAGTATCTCTGCGAAAGAACACTTACTGCAAACAGTGCATCTCGTGTTCCCAGTCCTTTCCTAAATCCCATTTGTGTATTACTTATGCCTTCATCTAATTTTTTATGTATTCTATTGTGAATTACTTTTAAAAACAATTTCAAGACGTGACTCATTAAGGCTATGGTGCGATATTTATCGCACTCCTTTGCATTGGCTTTTTTGGGAAGTAGTATGAATGTTGATTGGAGCCATTCTTTAGGTATTATACCTGTTCTATATATGGTATTGAATAGATCCAAAAGAAGATCAATAGATTCAGTATTCACAATTTTAAGTAATTCGATAGGAACTTTATCAGGTCCGGGAGATTTACCACCTTTAGCTTGTTTCATTGCATATTCAATTTCTTCTTTTGGTGCTTCTGTTCTCTCTTTGTCTTCAAAAAGTTGTGCTATATATTGTGTTCATCTCTGTATTTTTGGTTTATATCTGTTATAAGTGCACCCCTTTCATCTCTTAGTTGCCTAGTTTGAAGTGTTTTTCTCATTCCTGTTAATTCTCTAATTCTTTTATGCATGTTAAAAAAGTCATATTTTTTCTCAATTTATTCTAGTTCTTGGCACTGCTCATGTAACATTCTCTCCTTAGCTTATTTTCTTCTCTTTTTTATTAATCGATCAGTTTCATTATATTTAATTGGATTTTTTGTTTTGAATAATTTTCTTTCATTCATTAATAGTAGTATTTCTTCAGTCATCCAATCTTTATGTTTTCTATTCTTTGGTTTTAAGTTTTCATTTGCTGTTTTAATTATTGCTACTTTTATATTTTCCCTTTTCTGACCAATGTTATAGCTATTTTTATTCAGTTCTTGGGCATTACGTAGATTTTCAGTAAGAGTTTTTACAGTTTGTTCCTTTGTTTGTGGTTCCATTAATCTCTTAATATCAATTCTACTTTGTGTGGGTTTTTTAACCAGATTTAATTTGGTTCGTAATGTGACTACTATGGGGTTATGGTCTTAACCGATGTCTGCTCCAGGGTAAGTTTTGGCAGACAGTATAGAATTAAGAAATCTTTGTCTAATAAGGACAAAGTTAATTTGATTTCGGATTATTCTATTCGTTGTATCACGGGGAGATTTCCATGTATACAATCTTTTTTTTTGGAAACTAAAAAGTGTATTAGCTATTATAAATTCTTCCGTCTGGCAAAATTGTATCAAACGGTCACCACGTTCATTTCTATTTCCTAGACCATATTCCCCCACATATCCATCCACTGTTTCCTGGCCAACTTTGGCATTGAAGTTGCCCATTACTATTGTAGTGTGATGTTTCTTCTTTGATTTTAAGACTTGTTCCAAATCATTGTAAAACAGTTCGTTATGGTCGTCATCTTTATCTGCCGTAGGAGCATAAACTTGAATAAAATTTACTATACCTTTTTTAGATTGTAGTTGTATTGATAAGATCCTATCAGAATAAGGAGTAAAACTTATCACAGAGTAATTGACCTGTTTTGCAACTAAGATAGCAACACCATAGCGATGATTGACCTCGTTGTTACCTGAATAATACATGGTTCTATTATTTGTAATTTGTTTGCCTGAACCTGGCCACTGTACGTCACTTATACCTAAAACATCAATCTGGAAGTTTTCCATTTCAAGCAGTACGTTCGCTAATTTACCACTTGCATATAAACTTCTGACATTCTAGGTTGCTATTTTTAATGTCTTAAGTCCACAGGGATTTCTCTGGTTTACGACCTGGGAGGCCCTGTGATCTACAGTTATTCCTCCCCTGTCGGATCTTGGATTCCGTGCTCCATAATCAGTAAGTTTGTTTACTCTACTTGTCATTTGCCATTCGTGACTTTACTAGGGGTACTCTAAGAGTCTTTAAGGCAGTGGTTCCCCGTTGCCTTCTGCATCCTTACGCCGTTGACATATTTTTCGATTCATCCGCCTTTAGGACCAGTTTCTCAACCCATGGACAAAAGAGTGCCCTTCCACTTATTAACTCATCCGCCCTCAGCCGTTGGTCATAAGTGAGGGATTGCTTATACCGGCAATCATTTGGTGAATTACCTGTTGGTCCACGGGAGGTATTTTATTTGCCTCCTACCCACCGGTAAACCGGGTCGGCCATTCCCCTATCCCCTCTTCCCCTAAGGTTAGGTTAGCAGCCTGCTATATATGAAAATTAAAAAAAAGCTCAAAAAACCGGTGACGAGCCTTGAACTAGGACAGAAAATATGGTAACGACAAAGGAGAGAAAAAGGACGACGAACTGGAAAACAAAAAATATAATGAGAGTGGCGACGTGGAACATAAAAAGCCTAAGTAACCGAGATCAGGAAATAAAAAGAGAGTTGAGAGAATATCAAATAGATATCTGCGCCCTACAGGAAACAAAGAGGAAAGGTAAAGGACAGAGCGGCTTGGAGAATATTTACTAATATATAGTGGGGTTTCTAAACAAGAAAGAACAAAGGAAGGTGTAGCAATAATGATCAAAACAAAATATAAAGATCAAATTAAAGAGTGCCAGTACATATCTCAGAGAATACTTTTAGTAAAAATTAGGGCGAACAGCAAAATTATTAACATAACAGGGATATATGCACGAGAAGACTGCAAACCTGACAGCGATAAAGAAGAATTTTATGATAAGCTACAAACATTAGTGAAAAGAGAAGTGAAGCAAAATAAATGACTTATATTATTGGGAGATTTCAATGCCAGAATAGGAGACGAAGTAATACAAGGAATAAAACAAAGGTTTAACGAAAGAGTTATCAATAAAAACGGAAAGTGAATGGTGGAATTCTGCACATCAAACGAGCTTAAAATAACCAACAAATTTTTTGATTATAAAATTCAACACAAATAGACGTTTAAAAATACAAGAGGACATATCAATGATAGATTATGTGGTCACAAACAGAAATATTCACCATAAACAGATAGTGGATGTGAGAAGTTTGACGCCACCAAATGTGGGAAGCGATCACTATTTGGTACTTGGTAAAATTAGATTTAATGAGAGATAGAAAGAGAAGCTTAAACAAACGAATTTAGAGGAAATATTAAAAATAGAATATTTATCAAAAAATGCTAGAACAGAAAATACAAAAGGAGAATATCGAAAACGAAAGCAATGCAGAGGCTAGCTGGAGACAACTTAAGAAAAAATATTCTGTATGCTGCCCGAGAAGCCCTTGGAACGATAATAATCGACAAAAAGTGGTCAACGAAAACAATATGGTTAACACTAGAGGTTAAACCAAAATGTCACCAAAAAAAGAAAGCTTTCTTAAAAAATCAGAAAAAAGTCAGAAAAAACGAATCAATCATATGAAGACTATAAAAGAATAAGAACTGAAACTCATCAATTGGTAAGAAAAACAAAAACAGATTACTGGAAAAGATTCATAAAAAGACTAGAGATGGATTTTTATGGACAACAGAAACAAGTATGGCGCTTCATAAGAAAACAAAGAAGCGAAATGAAAGATTTAGTTGAAATAGAACACATACAAGAGGATAGATGGGTGGCCTTCCTGACAGAAATGTTTAAAAAAGAAAACAAAGAATCTTTACCAGAAACGTCAAATAAAATAACTGAAGAAAAGACCAAAATCTCCCAAAACGATGTGAAAGAAGGAATAAACAGTTTTAAAAACAGAAAGCACCAGGAGAAAATCAAATACCAAATAAACTCTTAAAATATGGAGGTGATTACCTTGTACAACAACTGCAACTTCTTATTAATAAAATAATCACCACGAACAGAATACCAGATGAATGGAGGAGAGGGATCATGGTGATGTTCTTCAAAAAACCCATGAGATAAGAAGGAACCCAATAATTATCGAGCAATATTTCTTTTAAATATAATACTCAAATTGACAACAAAAAGAATAACGACAAAAATAAACGAACGAATATCTCTGCAAGAGGAAAAGCACGGATTTCGGACAGGAAGATCATGCACGAATGCAGTTTTTGTAATAAGACAAATAAAAGAAAAGTTGCTGGAATACAACAAACCAGCATATATGTGTCTGATAAATTTGAAGAAAGCGTTTGATAGAGTGAGAATTCGGAACGCGATAGATTTATTATATGAAAAGGGAATATCACTGGATTTAGTAAAACTTATTGAGAATATATATAAGGATAACATAGCTATGGTAAGATGTAAAGGAAAATTATCGCAACCTATCAAATATGAAACTGACATTAGACAAGGAGATTCGCTGAGCTAATTAATATTTAATCTGATAATGGATGAAATGATGAAGAAAGTTAAAAAAGAAAAGGATATAGAATGAGAGAAAAGGGAATAAGCATAATATTCTACGCGACGACGCCATAATAACAGCCAAAAATGAAGATGACCTACAAAGATTAATTAAAGAATTCGAAGATACGGCGCTCATATACAACATGGTGATCTCAACAGAGAAAACTAAAACGATAGTGATATCAGCGGAACCGAGACGATGTAAACTAGTAAATAACAAACTAATAGAACAAGAGATGGAAACTGAATACTTAGAAATAAAACTGTTAAGCTATGGAAAAGTAGAAGAAGAAGAAGTACAAAAACAAGTGAACATGGCAAACAGAACAGTAGGATGTCTCAACAACACAATCTGGAGAAACAAATACCTCACAACGGAAAGGAAAACTAGGATATATAAATTAACAATAAGACCGATAATGACGTACACAGCGGAAACAAGAGCAGATACGGCGAAAACACAAAGACTGCGGGAAATAACAGAAATGAAACTCTTACGAAAAATAATAAACCAAACTAAAAGACAGAGTAAGAAGTGAGGAAATACGAGCGAGATGTGGTGTGGAATGAAAAATAGAATAAGTACAGATAGAAAGAGACAAATCGCCAAATGGAAGAAAATCATTGGGACGACCGAGGAAAACATGGTAAGACAACGTTAATTGAAGCTAAAAACCGAAGTAAAACAGGCATTAAGCCTATTTATACAGTAGGAAGAAGAAGAAATATGGGAGGTAGAAGTCGTGGATTTTCGAAATGGTTATGAGTATGACATTGTCGACTTGCCAAAAATTATTAAAATAAAAAAAACATTGCTTCAACTTCTTCTGTTAATGAACTGCAATAGTCCAGTCAAAGTTCACACTGATCGAGTTAAATATTTTTCTAGTAGAAACTATTAAATAAGAAGATATATATATATATATATATATATATATATATATATATATATATATATATTATATATATATATACATCTTCTTATTTAATAGTTTCTACTGAAACATTGAAAAACAGACAGAGTCGTCTACATAAAGAGAAGAAGAAGAGAAACGACGAAGAACTTTCTACGTATGTACTTTTAAAACAATACTAATGTATGCTAGATATGTTATTAGATTACTCATGGACTGTGGCCAAAGGCGGCTGGATTTTTTGGACTGGAGAGAATGATTGAAAATAAATTAGGTTGGATTAACATACACAGCTATATCCGTGCAATGATCAAGAAAAAGGAAGAGGAAGAAAGACAGCTGGATCAACGGCAAAGATAAGAGTGAATGATGCTGAAAGGTGAAGCTAGAAAGTGGGTCACACTGGTTGAGTTAGAATGCGTGAGTCAGACTGTTGGGCAGGAGGAAATGCCCGTCTGGGAATGATGCCGAACTAGGAGTGTCTTCTACGCGCTACCTGGAACGAGACAGGGAGCCTTCTTGCTGATGAATAGAGTATGGATATGTATGAATAAAGAATGAATCAATAAAGTTAGTGCTTCAGAAGTGATGCCGGCCGGATCGCTGGATGACAGAGGAGGGTCTGGTTTAGCAGGTAGGCGTTCGGCGTAGACTCGGCGACGAGAGGGCATTTTAAAGTTCCTCGGGAACTATTGCCAGGAGTACGAAGTACAAATCCTAAAATAAGGTTAGTCAGGCGGCGTCCTGAAGTGAGATGTCTTTTGAAGATTCCAGACCCCCCTCCATAACGACGAAAAAAAAATTACTAATAGTGGTATTTGCTGTCGTTCGATTGATTTCCTCTGTTAACGTTGGGAACGAGATCTTACTGCACTGCCGAGAAATTTGCGACGAAATTGGTTTCATTTAACATAATATTATAAAGAGCAGTTTTTTTGATATTTCTCATTTAACTATCTATTTCTTTCAGGACTCCACCTGAATCTCCACATAAAATTCTATTGAATTATATGTTCAACTTTATAAATACAATTCTTGGTTCTTTCTTGTTGTTTATTAGGTTTGGTTTTTGATAAAATACATCTGAATGTGTTTCTTGTTTTTAATGTTGTGGAAATGTTTTATTTATTGTAATTGATTTGAAATTATTTGTTATATAAAAAATCGTCTTAGGAAATCTTTCTATTATTATTCTGGCGAAAAAAGCATCCAGTCTTCAAGTTTAGTTCACTAGGTAAAAATTTTCAGACTTCAGTTAAATATATGGAAAATATTACGGAAATATACTAAGTAATAGGCATAAAAGAATTTTTTATGATAGATACTACATCATACCGTTGGGGTTTTATTTTAATTTAATTGGATTTCTATATTACTAAAGAAGCTTAAAGTTTATTTAGTTTTTCGAATATACTAAACCAAGACAATCGGCTGTTGTAAAACATAGAGAGGGTAGTTAACAAATACCGTATTGGGCCATAAAAAGAAAAAACCTTTTTCGTGTAGCGGTTAATCTGGAAGTAGTGTATTTTCAGATATATCCTGATCTATAAAAACTTGAGTAATACTTGTTCGTCTCTTCTTTTACGTCCGATTGACTTTTAAACTTCTGTATCGTTCTTGTTTCTGAGAAATAAAGAAATAAATGTCTTTAATTTTCTAGAGCCTCGCAACATTGGACGCTTGGGGTGTCAACAAGATCTACGATTTTTTTCCTGATACAACTAACGCCCTATTTGACAGTCTAATACGCAGTGAAGTAGGATAGGGGTAATACAGAATGTACAAAAAATATGTAACCTGTAAAACAAGACCTTGAGGAAGCATCATTTCTCTTTCGGTAATCATAATTAATGAATAATAATCAGTTGATTCGTGTTCGAAACTTCTAAAGATAGCAGGAATAAAGGAATTAAAGTATTCTAATCTGTAACAATAAAACACTAAAAACTTTGTTTTCAAACTTCCACAAAATTTATTTTAACTTATCACTACAGCTGTTTTGGCTGATTGCCTTTCTCAAGTGATCTATTTTTGGCATGCGTTTACATTTTATAGTCTCTAATGGAATAGGTTGAGGAGGGGAGAACTGTTTGTCTCAAGTTGGTCATTCAGTATTATATCTGTGTTTTTTAATTTGTTTATTTCCATAGATTCTAACAAGGATAAATTAAGGCCTTTATTTTGAATGTGAAGAATTTTAAATTTGTCATTAAAACAATGATTGTGATCTAGAAGGTGAAGTGCGTATGTAGAATCTATTTTTCTATTATTGAAAGCCCTTTTACGTTCTGCTATTCGTTTATTGAAGTTTCTACCAGTTTGAACGATGTAAGTTTGGGCAGTCGCCACATTTAAGTTCGTACACACCACTGTGTAAGTGTTTTTTATTTTGGCTCTTGTTGTTTTAGATATATTTGCCTAGGTTGTTATTTGTTCGAAAAGCTGGTGTTATTCCTCCTTTCTATATATATATATATATATATATATATATATATATATATATATATATATATATATATATATATACATATATATATGTATATATATATATATATATATATATATATATATATATATATATATAATACACGAAGATGGTCGTAGAAGAGTGATTCAGCAGGAGCATATTACCATATTGAAAGAACCGGACTCTGAATACCTAGGCCATATTTCTTTGAAAACTGTTGACGCCAAAACGATTTGCAACTCTATTCTGACATTCCTTTCCTCCAAGTCCATCAATGCGAATCAACTAATGGCTATTGGTTGTGATGGGACTGCCGTAAATACAGGAATCAAAGGTGGCGTTATTCGTTTATTGGAAATCAAGTTTCAACGCCCCTTCCAATGGCTGGTATGCAAATTACACGCTAATGAACTGCCATTGCGTCACTTTTTTCAACATTTAGATGGCACTACAAGTGGACCAAAAGGTTTCACAGGTCCCATTGGCAAGGCAGTTACTAACTGTAAAGTGTTACCAGTTGTTCCGTTTGATGCAATTAAATGTGCGTTACCCGATATTACCAAATCGACACAAGAGTTAACCACCGATCAACTGTATCCACTACAAATATGTCAGTATATCAATAGTGGACATTGTGATGAAAACTTTGCGAAAAAAAAAATCTGGTAAACTAGTTCACTCTAGATGGTTGACAATGGTGAACCGGATATTGAGATTATATGTCTCAAGTGAAACTCCGTCAGAAAACCTAATTATACTAAGCACATTTATTTTAACGGTATATGCTCCTATGTGGTTCAGGATCAAAACTGAGCCAATGTGTATTTTTGGTGCCAAACATTTATATGATATCATAAAACTGTCGCTCTATTTGCAAACCATTTGAAGAATATTATTAACCCAGTCATACAGAGAAATGCATTCTTTGGACATTCAGAGAATTTACTACTAGGAATGTTAGCCGAAAACAGAGAGTAGGTCAGAGAACTTGCACTCCGCACAATATTGAAGATCAGAGAGACATCAAACATCGGAGCCTTGCGTATTTTCCAAGTACCTACTTTAAATATGTATGCTCATAATTATATCGACATGATAGATTAGAAAACCAAGACAGAACCTCCACTAACGAAGAGTATCCGTACCGAAATAATATCTCAGGCCATCATAGAGCCACAGCTTGTCGAAAATGAAATCCTGAAGAATATTAGAAAAATTCCGTGTCACACACAATCCACTAAAAGGTGTGTCAAATTAGTTACAGAAGCAAGTGCTGCCGTCTGTGGTCTACAGAGGAGAGATGGATTTATTAAGAATAAGCTGAAATCATGCCTTTTGATGCCTAAATTTGACAGTAAGAAAGACCATCATTCATAATGATTTTTTGTTATTCTTGAATTTGTAAGCATATTTTTTTTTATTTTGTATTAACTATTTTTTCTTTCTTTCTTTGTATTATTTATAATCCTAATAGCTCAAATAAATAATACAAAATCTTATCATTGACTCTGTCGAATTAAAATTTTTTTTACAAAATTCCAAAATTTCACTTACCTTGGGGCACTTTTCAGACTAAAGATACGAAAAAATGTCATTTAAGTTTATCATTCGAAAATGGAAGACGCATCAATTCCGCACACCTCAAAAATGAAATTCGAAAAAATAAATTTGAGCTCCACCCTAGTGTGTATAAGTGTTCATGTATTACCAATATGTGTTGGTAACCAAAGCCTCCTACATTCAGCTTATGGGTTTGATAAATATTGTTCTTAATTGAGTAGGATGACGGCTGCGTCTTTAATTTTTCTTTTTTTTCATGTCTGTTTCTTTTATGATTATTAATGCATCTTTCCATTGCACTTTGTATCCTGTAAGTACCCGTATATATATATATATATATATATATATATATATATATATATATATATATTTATATATATATATATATATATATATATATATTTATATATATATATATATATATATATATATATATATATATATATATATATATATATATATATAAAATTTATAAGTATCCTGTAAGTACCAAAAACGGGTACTTACAGGATACAAAGTGCAATGGAAAGATGCATTAATAATCATAAAAGAAACAGACATGAAAAAAAGAAAAATTAAAGACGCAGCCGTCATCCTACTCAATTAAGAAAAATATTTATCAAACCCATAAGCTGAATGTAGGAGGCTTTGGTTACCAACACATATTGGTAATACATGAACACTTATACACACTAGGGTGGAGCTCAAATTTATTTTTTCGAATTTCATTTTTGAGGTGTGCGGAATTGATGCGTCTTCCATTTTCGAATGATAGGTAAACTTAAATGACATTTTTTCGTATTTTTAGTCTGAAAAGTGCCCCAAGGTAAGTGAAGTTTTGGAATTTTGTAAAAAAAAATTTAATTCGACAGAGTCAATGATAAGATTTTGTATAATTTATTTGAGCTATTAGGATTAAAAATAATACGAAGAAAAAAAGAAAAAATAGTTAATACAAAATAAAAAAAATATGCTTACAAATTCAAGAATAACAAAAAATCATTATGAATGATGGTCTTTCTTACTGTCAAATTTAGGCATCAAAAGGCATGATTTCAGCTTATTCTTAATAAATCCATCTCTCCTCTGTAGACCACAGACGGCAGCATTTGCTTCTGTAACTAATTTGACACACCTTTTAGTGGATTGTGTGTGACACGGAATTTTTCTAATATTCTTCAGGATTTCATTTTCGACAAGCTGTGGCTCTATGATGGCCTGAGATATTATTCCGGTACGGATACTCTTCGTTAGTGGAGGTTCTGTCTTAGTTTTCCAATCTATCATATCGATATAATTATGGGCATCCATATTTAAAGTAGGTACTTGGAAAATACGCAAGGCTCCGATGTTTGATGTCTCTCTGATCTTCAATATTCTGCGGAGTGCAAGTTCTCTGACCTACTGTCTGTTTTTGGCTAACATTCCTAGTAGTAAATTCTCTGAATGTCCAAAGAATGCATTTCTCTGTATGACTGGGTCAATAATATTCTTCAAATGGTTTGGAAAATAGCGCGACAGTTTTATGGTACCATATAAATGTTTGGCACCAAAAATACACCTTGGCTCAGTCTTGATCCTGAACCATATAGGAGCATATACCGTTAAAATAAATGTGCTTAGTATAATTAGGTTTTCTGACGGAGTTTCACTTGAGACACATAATCTCAATATCCGGTTCGCCATTGTCAACCATCTAGAGTGAACTAGTTTATCAGAATTTTTTTTCGCAAAGTTTTCATCACAATGTCCACTATTGATATACTGACATATTTGTAGTAGATACAGTTGATTGGTGCTTAACTCTTGTGTCCATTTGGTAATATCGGGTAACGCACATTAAATTTGTTATTTGCATATGAGCCATTAAAGGGGACGTTGAAACTTGATTTCCAATAAACGAATAACGCCACCTTTGATTCCTGAGTTCACCTCAGTCCCATCACAACCAATAGCCATTATTTGATTTGCATCGATGGACTTGGAGGAAAGGAATGTCAGAATAGAGTTGCAAATCGTTTTGGCGTCAACAGTTTTCAAAGAAATATGGCCTAGGTATTCAGAGTCTGGTTCTTTCAATATGGTAATATGCTCCTGCTGAATCACTCTTCTACGACCATCTTTGTGTATTAACGTTTTATCTTTTCTACCATCGTAAAATAATCCGATGGTAGCACCAAAAATTGTAGGTTCACCTGTCAATGTAGCCCTAGCTTTAGAACGAGTTCGTCAGAACTTCTGTCTATAACCCGTGATGAATCGTTTTAAGTAATGAGACCAATGTCTTGGAAAGCTGCAGAAATTATTACAGCTTCAGCACGATCTGAAACCCTATAAAAATCTAATGTTCTGGCAACAACTGGAAATTTGACATCAGTCATAGTGAGTGCAGAAGTGGAAATAATTGATTGCGATTGGAAGTCCTCAATGTCACCGTTTTTCTTTAATGTATCTGACTGTTAAACATTCAGTCGTGTTTTTGAAGTTGTAGGTAATTTGGAAGTACTAGAAATGGATTCGAAATATATTTGCAAGGCTCTTTGTTCTTCACGTTGCTTTTGTTGGTGTAATCTTTGTAAATTCACCTCATTTTTTTGTCGCTTTACAATCTAAACTACCAATAATCATTTTACGGTCAGTTCGTTGGTCGATTAAGAAATTTAGTTACAGCATTGGAATTTTTCGGTTTCTAGGACAGCTGCAATCTGTGAACTCTAAACATTTGCAAGTAGCAATATCAAACAATTTCTTGCTATCCTCACCAAACTTAAACAGCTTCTCTTTGTAACCAACTTCGTCCTTCCTGCCTTTAAATGGTTTCAAAGCTGTAACTCTGGCTAATATTGTTTTGTGTTCTACGATGGGTATTGAAGCTCTGCGCCACATCTTCTCTACCCTTTCCGTCACAATTTCACTGGTTTTCCGCACACAGTTGTTATACTGTTTTTTATAGCCTTTAGACACAAGTATAAACAGCTTCATCGTATCTTTATACGTAGGTAACACATTTTTAGGGAGCTCACTACCAGAATTAAATACTGGAGAAGTTACTGCACTCCGGAGTAATGCCATAGTTGTAATCTAATTATAGTAACGGAATTCACACAAAATTTGTCACAACACTAAACTTTGACGATTAAGCTTGATGCTATAGAAAACGATACTAAACCAACCGATTATCGAAACAGTACTGAATAGTGAATACAAAAGATGTACCTACTTACTTACAATTGAAATATAGTGGTATCTCCGTTAAGTAGGGGGCTGGCCCGAAATTCAAAATAGATCGATTTCAGTAGCACCGAGGCAGTTATTTTGATGGAGATAGCAAGAAGTGTTATTGAAGTTTTCGTTTCATATCTTAGGAACGGATTGATACCGCACCCCGCGCATAAAAAAATTTTTTTTTTTATAACTTTCAAAATTTTATATCACGTTGGGGCAGATGTCAGAGTGGAAATATAAAAAATGACAATAAGCTTTTCAAATACTGTCCCACAGTAGCATCGATTCCGCACCCCACGTTTGTGAAAATAGTTATTTTAATTTTCTCTGTATAACAGCTTCTTCTTCTTTAAGTTCCATCTTCTATCGAAGGTTGGAAATCATCATGGCTATGCGGACTCTGTTGACTGCCGCTCTAAAAAGTTCTGCACTACTGCATTCAAACCATTCCCTCAAGTTCTTAAGCCAGGATATTCTTCGTCTTCCCACATTTCGCTTTCCTCGGATTTTGCCCTGCATAATAAGTTGTAATAATGCGTATTTTTGCCCTTTCATCACATGTCCCAAGTACTCAAGTTTTCGTCTTTTATTAGTTAATATTATTTCCGCCTCATTTCCTATCCTTCTAGTTACTTCCATGTTTGACATTCTTTGAGTCCATGATATTCGTAGGATTCTTCTGTAACATCAAAATTCAACTTGTTTTAGTGTCCAAGCTTCCAGACCATAAAGAAGAGTAGAGAACACGTAACATCGAAGCATTCTCAGGCGTAGTTATATAACAGCGCTCCACCCTAATACACATCCAAACGCTTATTTAATATACTAATAATGAATAAATTAAATAATTATTTAAGAATAATTGACTTAATATAAATAGATTTTGAAGTTCAACAAGGCATAAACCCACCCTTATATCTTTTTCAGCCAAACTATAGCTGTTTCCTGTAACACCTTGGCCAGGTGCGTTAAATTTCAATTTAAAAAAATGATATACAGAACTCGTCAACTCTTTGGCGGTTATACACTTTAGCAAAATGTTTTAAATATTTAAAATAATATTTTTTGAAAACGATTTCTGGAGTGGAAATCGAAACGTCAAATTTTCAACTAATAGGTTAAGTGCCTTAATAGCCGGCTAATTTGTTATTTTAAAAGGAAAGCTATTGGCTTGCAACTATTGACAGCATCGTACAAGGTAAGTTTCTTAACAATTTTCTTAAGAACGTAGTACGTTTGTGATTTAATTTTATTAGCGACTGTCCATTAAAAGTGCAGTATTCAGTGATGCCCCTTTTTAAGAATACTATTTAGCTGAAATTTTGCGTTCATTTTTGCGTATTATTTAAGTGGTTGATAAAAATAAAAGGCTACCTGAAAAAAGATAATTGAAACTTCGGGATTACTGGTAAGATGTACTTAACGGAATAAGCACTAATGACTGACTTGTCCATTATTAATCATTAAAGTTTTAAGATAGTTACCTTTAGGCATGTAGAACAATTAGTTTTTTGTGAAGTCAACATTTCACTATTTTTTAGATTGTTCATAATGACAAAAGTCAAATGAGATACTAAATATCAGAAAAGGCACAATAAGGAAGACCTCGAAAGTGCACTTACAGACATTGAAATGAAATGCCCAAGAATCTGACCGCAAGAAAATTCCTCGACAAACCATGCAACATAGACCAAGTGACAGATTAAAAAAAATGGCCACGGGTCTGCAACATACTTAACAAAAGCATGAGGCAGATGTGTTGGAAAACTGGATTATTGACTGCCACAGGAAAGGTTTTTCTAGAACGAATGACAATATTCAGTTTTCAGTGAAAATATTTTTGGACGCCAATCAACAAAAGACTCCATTTAAGGATAACAAACCTGAAAGGAACGGGTATGAAGCTTTCTTTAAGCGTCATTGACTTGATACTGAGAACTCCAGAAGCAGTCACTTAAGCAAGTAGGTGTGTGGATCAATGAACAGCAAAGGCCAATATTACTGTGAGTTTCACCTTTTTAGCTGCCGAATCATTAACCCTGCCGATGATCATTTACCCCTATAAGAGGGTTGCTGATACTGTAAAAAAGTATTCCTGATGCATGGGGAATAGGAACACGGAACAATGGCTAAATAAAATCCGAATTATTTGTGGAATTTATTTTAAATATACTTCATATCTTTTCAAAAACTGAATATAGTTTCCCATCTCTCTTTTTATGAATGGCCACAAAACTCACATGAGCTATGAAGTAAGTACCCTTTGTACGAGGCTTCAAATAATACTTGTTGCATTGTATCCAAATGCTACCAGAGTCCTTCAACCAGCAATCCTTAGCTGCTTTAAACTTCTAAAGAATTCCTGGAAACGTGCAGTTCTGAAATTATTGTTCTCTTATTTAAAAAATTCAATGAAAATCTTAAGTTTAGGCACTTTACGAGCTGATAGAATTGGAGGTTGCCCAATTGACAGTAACAAGATTTTTAAAAAGCAAGGAAGGGATATGACTATAAAGCTGACAAAGAGAATTGTGTCATCGTTATCAAATGGGTTGACAATAAATGTGTATTACTTAGTGGCATAGTCTATGAAGTCGAGCCAATGAGTTCAGTAAGAAGGTACTGCAAAACTGCTAAATTAAAATCGATATTGTATGTCCGTCTGTAATAACTTACTACAACAAGCACATTGGTGGGGTAGATAAAGCCAATGCGCTAATGGGTCTTTACAAAATGCCGCGTAAAGCTAAGCCAAATATTATTCAATATTTGCCTATCTTCTGGATATTAGAGTCGTAAATGCTTGGCTTATCTATCGAAATGATTGTGAGGGTTTAAATATAAAAAAATATATTCCTATAAAAGTTTTTCAAAAAGATCTTGCATCCTCATTAGCTAGTGTTAGGAAAGAATGTCGACGTGATAGACCTAGCTCTTTGAATATGGTTTCAATAGAAAAAATTAAATATCCAGTTATTGCTAGACCAGATGATACGACAAGAGAAGATTGTGTTGGCCATTGGCCTGTCCACACAACGAAAGGGAGGTGTATGTACTGTCAAAAGGGTACAAGTAAATTTCAGCGTAAAAAATGTAGTACTAGACTTTGTATCACAGATAAAAAAAATTGTTTTGTGTCATTTCATAAGTAAGTTATGTCTTAAAACATAACCATGAATGATCAATGTGACCATATGGTTACATTATCAAACTGTTTTTTTTTGCAATATATTTGTTATAAATCAAATGTTTTTACGTTATTTTGTCCCTTTTAACACACCAGTCAAGTTTTCAAATTTGTCATTTAAGATATACGCCTTTGCTCGATCAAGATAAATGTCAAGGAGAATTTTTTAAAAATAAATTGTAGATATAATAAGTTCTAAAGTAAAAATTCCAGAAAATAAAGTGAGTAAAAAATATCAAGTTACTCAAATTCGACACGAAAAATTGTAAGAAGAGAAATAAGCAGTAAAAGAGGTCTTTCGACAGTTCTGAATTTTATTTATATAATGGTACTTTCAGAAATATTTTATACGCTTATCCTAAAAACTACCAGTATATTTTATATTTCGAGATAAGCTAACAGACGCTCCTATCATGCTAAAATATAAGGATAGATTAATCAAAAGTAACATGTCTAACTCTCTTAAACGTTTACAGGAAGGATTCTGGAAAATTGAACAAAATATAATCTCTTATCTCTGACATTCGTTATTCGAATGAAAATTAAATCCCATATTTTATATCCACAGCGACATGTGATCGCCAAAATATCTTATCGTCGAAATTTTAATAAAAACTCAAGATTGATGAAGTTGCATTAGTTGTATATATAGGTATTCTCATTAATTATATCACACGTTTCCTGTGAAATAATTGTAATGTAGTACTTATACGTTATTATAATAGTATACTGCTTATAGAGTATTAAGACTCAACAAAATTTTAAATTATAACATTGGAAAGATTTTTGTGAAAATTTACAAATAAAACCGGATGATCATAAATAAAGTTACACAAAATATTATTATAAGCCTTTCAGTATAAGAAACTATTAATTTATTATAGCTTTTAAAAGTAGGCCAATACCTGTAGGAAAAACTGTATTGGCCATTATTCATCAATTTGAAAAGTTTGGTTGTACTAATGCAAGTAAAAAAAACGTAAAAAATGCTGCCCATCAGATCAACCTAGCGAAAGGAAAATTTCTCAAGAACGAGAAATTAGAGAAATTTATGTTTGTGCATTGGCTGAAGCGACGCCGTGTTCAAGTAAACAAATTGCCGATGAATTTGATTGCAAAAACAGTGAGGAATATTTTGAAAAGAAACAACTACCATTGTTATAAAGTGCAGACAACTCAAGAAATATTTTCTGATGATAAATTTAAACAGGTGCAATTTTGTGAAATTATGATGAAGAGATGCCATGCAAATAATAATTTTTTGAAAAATATTGTGTACAGATGAGTCCTCCTTCACAATTCACGAAAAACATAATCCATCCGTTGTACGTTATTGGCCTTGGAGAATAAGCATTTGAGTGTGTCTGTGTGTACCTGTGTACGCAGTATCCACAAAAGTTGAAGGTTTGGACTGGCATTTTGGGACACCATATTATTGAAGGCAATTTAAATGCAGTAGAATATCTCTAATTGCTCCAAACTCAAATTATTCCTGCACTTCAACGTTTTCAAATTAAAATTCCACGAGGAAACTAAGTTCCTGTAGCTGGCTGTATACCATATATCACAAAAAATTTTTATTTAAAATCCTTTATAAAAGGTATATAAAACTGCCCCAAACGGGCTTTCACAAACACATTGCAAAACGTTTTCGGATTAAACAATCCATCATCAGTGCAAACCTGAAAGTATATAACCACTTTAATTAAAAAGAACGTTAAATTAAAATGTTGACAAAGGTTAGAGCAAAATGTGGTTAATACTTACGGTTGTACATGCTAGTAGCCACCAAAATATATGGGTAAAAACCCTTTAAATGTTTTAAATTTGTAGTTGTTTTACATTATTAGTATTTATAATTTGTGATGTTTAAGTTACCGTTGGATAGGTAACATGGCGGCGTATGACTCTACATGAGTAAAATGGTCCTGAGACGAAGTGTCTACGAGGACCTGTTGATAACAACTGATCAAAATGACATTGTTGACATGTTAGGACGGATGTTGTGTCAGAGCAGTCAGTGTAACTTACGGTAGTTGTCTAAAAATGACAGATGTCAGCCTTATTTAAAATTGAAAAAGTTAAAATTATAATAATGTAACAGTATCAACCATCAATATTGTAATCTGTATTGTAAATTAATCAAATAGCTATATTTGAAACACTGAAAATTGGTTTTTTAAAAATTAATATGGGTAACTGGAATTTATGAAATTTTGTAGGATTGATAGGCAACCAACTATACATGTGCAAGGATCTATTTATTTTAAGCTAAAGATTTTGTCAAAAGGCCCGGTATGTTGTGAGACATTTGGTACCTAGAAAATGGTAAAAAGGCACATGTGGGAAGATGGGTCCTAAAAGATTTATTATTGAGTATTGATGTAGTAGGTGGAGGTGTGTTTAGATATGTTGTTGAGCTGAAATGTAAATATGATAAGAATGTGATCATAATGTAGTGTTCGTGTGGTACTCAACTTAAAACTTAAGTATGGAAGGCCCTCTATGTCAAAAAACTACATTTGGTACCTAGTAAAGATAAATAAAATGTTTTTAAGTTCTAAGTACGTGAACATGAATTACTGGTTATGTGTGTAAAGTAAAGATGGTAGGTTGTTTATGTGTGTGGGCAAGTATGCCACACTGACAGAAAATTGATGGCTTAAAGATGGTTAGGTGTGATATTGTTTCTACATTGCTCAAGTTATAACTCAAGAAAACAAAAGGCCCTATATGTTAAAAGGACATTTGGTGCCTAAGAAATATAAAAGTAAAAAGGGGATGAGTTATAAGTTAGAGTGTAGGTAGGTGAAAAGTTAATAGCCTTATGGAGTGTATTGTGACAATATGTGGAAATGTAAGAGTAGTTGTGTTTAAGGTGGATCTATCAAGTTTATTAAAGATGTGTGATGTTTAAATGTTATTGTGAAGATGAAGGGGAAAACTACAAAAGACTGAAGACCCCAGAGACCCGAAAACCAAACCCTGAGGGAAATTGGATGAGTAAAAAGAAGTTGTAAATGAAAATGAAAAACGCAGTATGAAAATGTGAAGATATGTGGTTGAGTGGGTGATGGTGTATATTAATGAAAAATTGTTTTTGGAGAGGAAGTGGCATGATCTGCTCTGAATTGATTTTGTTGAGAAGGAGCATGGAGAATATTGGGTATTAGGTCAGATTTGACGTTTGGATGCCTAGACAGAAGTGAGGAAAGAAGGGGAGTTGGATATATTGAACAAAGTTTGAGGGGGCTAAGGATGATTAGTAGGTGATAAGAGAAGGATGAGAATTTAAATACTAATGGAGAAGTAAAGTTTGATAATGAGTTATGAGAATAATTGACGGTGGAGCGGAAGAAAGTCTCGATTAAATGAAACATGTCGATTGACACAATTTGGACTTCTCTGTTTTTCTTTAATGATTTCTAGGTCTTCATATAGGTCTAGTTTGAGAAAGTTTTTTTGTGGGATGTTGTGAATAAGTGAGACGTCTTCTGGGATATTGAGAGTGTTTTTGTGTTCTTTAAGATGTTGAGAGAAAGTGGAAGTATTTTCTCTTGTTGTGTGCTCTAGAGAACGTGAAGGCAATGATCTACATGTTCTTCCTATGTAGATAGCATCACAATCAGAACATTTTAATCTATACACACCACTACGGTTCATATAGTTGATGGGGTCTTTGGAATTGGATATATACTGACCCAACTTATTAGGTACTTTAAATGAAACATGAATATTTTCAACCGAACGTTTAATTAGATTTCTAATATCTCTAGAAAGACTCTCCTGGTGATAAGGAAGTGAAACATAATTGGGTTTGGTGGTAGGATCCCTGGGGAACGCAGTCTCCTGCAAGTTCCTACGACGTTTTCTATAAATGAGTTTATTGATAATGTTATGATCATAACCGTTGTTGACTGCTATTTGTCTGATAATATTTAGTTCTTTTGTGTAGTTTGAATGAGAAAGTGGAATGGTTTCCAGGCGATGGATGTAACTGTGAAAAGCAGCATATTTATGAGACATGGGGTGGTTGGATGAGAAGGGTATTACATGGTCAGTCTGTGTAGGTTTCCTAATCCAAGTTAGCCAAAACATATCGGCAGATGAACTAAACGCCATGAGAAATGCTTTGTTAATAGATTTGGTTACTGCTCATTACAATTTGGTCGTCTTTTTGAACATTTAATTACCTAAGAATTCGGTTTAGAATTTCTAGTTATTTGGAATTATTTTTAATTTAAACAGTATTGTTGGAATTATTTTTTATTTGATTTCATTTTTATAGGACAAATTTTATACTCTTATACTAATTTTATCTTTTTTGTTTTTTTTTTCTACCATTTACTTATTTGAACTTATTTTCGTTTTTACACCTACTACCTCCAAAAAATCTAAAATATGGTGTGAAAGATATTGTTTGGAAAATATCAAATAATATCTTATTTTTAATTAAAGGACGTATTTTTTTGTCCAGTTTAAATTTAATATAATACACCTACTCCTTCCTAATGCTTTACTAGTACTGTCTTCAATTATTATGCTTTATGAAAGACCAAGCGACGAACCCATGTAATACGCATGGCATACTAAACTAATTCTGTTCTGCTCGTTACCACAGTATTAAAATCAAAGTGTCGTTACTTTGACGACGCGACGTTGCCAAATAATTTTGTATGAAACTTTTTTATTGTGGCGTCATAATGCAGTTTATTATTTTTATTGGGAATAAGGCAGAATGTGACATTAAAATAAGCTTATTTTGATGTTTACATTTCCAATTCGGAAATCGTACTTAAAATACGAAACAATAATAAAATTTTATTTATATAAAATGATTTCCCAAGTGGAAATCAAAATGTTAAATTAAACTTATTGTAAAGTGAAATTGTGGCTATAAAAATACTAAGCTTAAGATATAAAGGGCGGACCTAATATACCTCTCTCTTTTTAAACAGGTGTTTCTCACTCATTGTCACATAAGGTCCATACTAACGATAGATTATTACCCAGGCTGTATGTGCTATATTGGCCTTGCCACTACCGGGAGTTTTTTTTATTGTATAATGGCTTTGGCATAGCCAATAAGCCAGACTATTTGTGGTAGTTACAATTTTTGATTTTATTACCTAAGCCTATTTATAATGTAAATTTACAAGAAGTATAATGTTCGTATACCCATTCAATTTTTGACATATTTACAATTTTTAATTTGAATACCTAAAACTACTTATAATTTAAATTTACAGGACGTTATGTATTCGTAGATATATTTTAATATCAGCTTATTTGAAAAAATAATTGTATTCAAATTGACAGGCAATGGACAATTTAGCTCAATTAGTTTTTCATACATCATTTTGATACTTTGTCTGTACTGTCCACACTCCAATATAAGGTGCTGCAGATCTCCCACTTTACCACAGGAGCAATGTGGGTTATCAGTGATATCCTACGCTGTGTTTTATGCAGGAGTGAGTGCGTGCTTTGGTCTTATTCTGTTTATTGTTTTTATAAATAACCTATTGGTCTCATATTTAAACCATCTCTCATTGGGTATTAGTGGTTGGCAGGCTCTAAAGTTTATTCCAGTTGTACTTTGGTTGTATAAACG
Organism: Diabrotica balteata; assembly: GCA_918026665.1. Classification (NCBI taxonomy): domain Eukaryota; kingdom Metazoa; phylum Arthropoda; class Insecta; order Coleoptera; family Chrysomelidae; genus Diabrotica; species Diabrotica balteata. The sequence goes on from OU898285.1 coordinate 39,252,352, forward strand.
TTACCATCTTTGTTTGCAGTTGTTTCTACTGATATTATCTATGTCTGCTACTGGAAAAAGTATGTTGTTTATATTATGTTTGGTTAAAACTGTAGATTTAGCTAATTTTTCAACTTCTTCGTTTCCTAATATTCCAGAGTGTTCTTTTATCCAACAAATAATAATCCAGCTACCTACGGAAATAATATCATAATGTAACTTCTTTATTTCTATCTTAATATGGTTTAGGTTTTTTGTGATTTGTGTGTACCGGGAGTAATCTCAAAAAGAAAAGATCTAAAAAAAAACAAACAAATATATAATAACAATCAATCAAACTGTCATGAGTATTATATTAAATATGTTGACGTTTTTTTTGTTAACACATCATTTTGTCGAGCAGTGTCAAAATTCTTATATTTAGTTTTTGTTTCAGGTAATTCCACTACTAAATTTACTGTATATAAAAATATTATATAAATAAAGGTAAGTACATCTATCGTAATTCCATGCCAAAATTGTTCCTTGCACGAATTCAGAAGAAAGTTTTCTATTTATTTCTTCTATTAGAATGATTTTTTTCTTCTGTGGAAGCTATTTATTCTACACTGGTCATACTGTAGTCAATTGGCTTATTGTACATTAAATTAAAATTAAATTATATTGTCGAATTTCCCGTTTGTTACTAACTTTGTATCTCGTTAGGTGAACTATATACAGGGTGGTCCTTAAGTAATTGTACAAAAAGAAACCGTAGATTCTACACTTTAAAATATTTCGATTTAAGTCAAGTTGCTTTAATAAAATGTTGATATTAAGAAAGATACAGGGTGTTGAAGTGGAAATTTAAAATTTTATTTTTCGCTATAACTTTCATATTTGCCAACATTTATATATTAAAATTTACAACTGGGTACTATTAAATATTAGAAATTATAATTTAATGTATTTACTCCAGGCAACGAACGAAAATTAAAGAAAACCATCAATAATTCTGAAATTTGGTATAAAATACCGTTAATAAAGTTAATAGTTAATGAATTATTAAATAAAATAAATATATCAGCCGGATAAAATAATAGGAATTGATAAATAACAGAATAATTGGATTTTACATCAAACATTTTACGTTTTGTATTAAATTGAAGTCATAATCAAAATATTTTATTTACAAACCAAATTAACCCTCCGTTAGTCGCTAGGAAAAACTGAGCATCAAGAGTCGCTACGGTGTCTGAGACCGACAATTAAAAAAAATTGTTTTTATTATAAAATTCATACAAATATTTTATATTGTGTATAGGAATAACTAAAAAATATTTTTGAAAATATTTTTTTGAAAAAAAAACAGATATAAAATGAAAAACACTAGTATAACAATATATTGTGAATATTGTTCTGAAGCTATTTTCTTGTGGTATTTTTAACTAATTACTGTTTAAATGGGAATAAGCCACAATTAAATGTTAAAGTAAGTTCATTGATATTTTAATTTGCACATCGGATATCGTTCTCAAAATACAAACATTAGTTTGTATTACGTACTATATAATTTTCTTGTCTTGTTCAAACATTTTACGGTGGAACAGTCTTTTTTCATCTAGTAACGCTATATTTTCCAATAAACGCTAAGGTGTTACTTCCACTTTCGTTTTTCTCATCTGTCACATCTTGTTTCGATTCATTTTCACCATCACCACCTCAATTTGATCTATTTCGCTTTCACTTCCCTTATCGTCAAAATAATTTTCATAGTGGGTAGGAAACATGTCCATAATTCCAACAAGAGTTGGAGTCAAACTTGTTTCGCTTCAAAGAACATCTATAAATAAGAATTGACAAAAACTTACCGATAAAACGTAATAATAAGATGATAAATATTTACCTGTTCTGCAAGTTCTGCAACAAATAATAGCTACACCGTTAGTCGCTACGGACTCTGGCACCGAAAATAACTGTAACACTTACACAACTGTACCCAGGAATGTAAGAATGTACAATAACACGAGTTTGGTTGATAGGGAGAGGTACAGAAAGTAGCGATAGAAAAATAACAGTTATTTGTAAATCCCAAATGAATAATTCTGTCGTCGGTGTGTGAGACCGATAGCGACTAACGGAGGGTTAAGAAATAGTTAAAGTAAATAATATTAAACTTTTTGTCAAAGTAAGTGTTCAATATCTTCACCATTTTCTTTAATTCATTTGTCAATACATTCCATAAAATATCGTCTCATATTAAATAGCGTCGTTGGTTCTAAAGAAACTGCTGCAGTATAAGTGTTATAAGTATAATAATAAGTAATTTTTTGAAATGTTTATGAATTAAATAATTATATTAATATCTCACCACAAGAATATGACTACCATGAACAATCCAACGTTCAGGAAAGTTGTATTTAAATACTGTCTCACTCCGCTGGCTCTGTAATGTAGTACCATCTTATAGAAACCACATATTTCGCCTTAAAGTTGATGACAATTCTAACAATAAATCAATAAAATTATTTTATAAAAAATGTAAATAAATCTCGACATTCAAATTGCAAAGTAATTCGCATATCCGTAAAAAATAATTATCAATGGTTCCAAAATATAGGACATGCATTTTAATGCATTTTAATAATATTTAACGGATATGCGAATTACCTTTCAATTTGAATGGTGAGATTTATTTACATTTTTTATAAAATAATTTTATTGATTTATTTAAAGACAATTGTACACCATTACATTATAGAGAAAGCGGACTGAGACAGTATTTAAATACACTTTCCTGAACGTTGGATTGTTCGTCGTATTCATATTCTTATGGTGGGATAAAAATATAATTATTTGATTCATAAAATTTTTAAAAAATTACTTATTATTATACTTAACACAACTATAATAGATACTGCAGCAGTTTCTTCAGAACCAATGATGCTATTTAATATGAGACGATATTTTATGGAATGTATTGACAAATGAATTAAAGAAAATGGTGGACATATGGAACACTTACTTTGACAAAAAGTTATAATGTTATTTAGTTTAACTATTTTTTAATTTTGTTTTACAAATAAAATGTTTTGGTTATGACTTTAATTAAATACAAAACGTAAAATCCAATTATTCTGTTATTTTATCAAATCCTATTATTAATTATCCTGCTGATATATTTATTTTATTTAATATTTCGTTAACTATTAACTTTATTAAAGATATTTTATAACAAAATTCAGAAGTATTGATGTTTTTATTTAATTTTCTTTCGTTGCCTGGAGTAATTGCGATAAATGTTTCAGTTGATTTCTAAATCAGTTGATTTCTAAAATGCGATTATCTCAAAAACTGTTGAATTTTGAAGATATTAACAAGTATAGCTTTTTTTTGTTAAAATAATGTGTCTTTAATATTTTTTATTAAAAATACCGGTAACTGGAAGAGCAAACAAGTTACGTGCAAATGTATGCCACATATGTGGCATATGTGGCGCCCTCTATTAGCTATATCAACGTGTGCATTAAATTATAATTTCTGATTTTAAATAGTACCCAGCTGTAAATTTTTATACATAAATGTTGACAAACATAAAAGTTATAGCAAAAAATAAAAGTTTAAATTTCCACTTTAACACCCTGTATCTTTCTTAATATCAACATTTTATTAAAGCAAGTTGGCTTAAATAGTAATATTTTAAAGTATGGAATCTGCGGTTTCTTTTTGTACAATTACTCCTATATATGGAGAGTTTTTGTTTCAATGTATCGGGGCAGTGTTGAGCTGTGTTGTTTTCTGGATCATGTTGTGAGTGTCTTGGAGTGCTATATTATACAACATTTTTTTATTATTCTGTAGATAAGTAAGTTACAATCTTTACAAAAAAGTTAGTACATAAAATGATGTAAAGTGAAAGCATTCCAGGAAATATAAATTCGTATACTACTAAATTAAGATTTAGAACTCCAACAACTCCAAGATTACCGCTCTAACCAGTCTATAGGATGTTTGCAATGCAGGTAGTCTTTATCGGTAGGGGTACTGGATAGGTACTAGGATGGTAGAATCCTACATAGATATCATAAATAGAATAAACACAGTAATAGAGTTTGTGTGTTAATTAGTCTATTTTCGACAATACGTCAAAATAAATCCCTTGTATGATTTAATAGAATATTAAAAGGCAGTCTTTAAAAAATGACAACGTTAACAAAAATTAAATCGATTTGTTCGTTCGTACACTGGTTAAAACTGTGTTTGCGAATTTAAGAGCGACCGTCTGAGCACAAATAATAAACCCCGTAGATGACGTCGAAATCCCGTAATGTATATTTACCGTTTGGGCGACCGTCGAATAAAAGTGCTTGATATAATAGGCGTAGTAAGATTTTTAGATAGCAGTGACAGAATTTTAGCTACTGAAATGGCAAAATACACCGTTAATGCAGTCTTCGCCCATGCGCCGAACAAAAACTTGATAATTTGAGTGTTTCAAGCGATTTTGGAATTTTTTCAATAGTACGGTATATTGTATCTTTTCATAACCTTTAATAAAACGCATATTAACAATATCACTTGCAAACTCAAACAACAGTTCTAAATATAGAAGGTAAAATGTTGCAATATAAAAATAAAATGTTTGTTATTGTTCTTCGCGTGCCATATCAGAATTATCCGATGTTGGCGATCACCATTGCGAAGGCTTCTCGATCTTCTGCAATATGGAATAATTGTCCTGTATTTGATATCTGAGTCCATTCACGAATGTTTTTTAACAAAGAATCTTGTTTTCTTCCTCCACCAATACGGCCTTCTATTTTGCCTTTAAGGGTCAGTTGTAATATTTTATATCGACTTCTCCCTACTATATGTCCCAGATAAGACATTTTTCGATGTTTAATAGTCTTTAGCATCTCTATATCTTTGTTTGCGCTCTTTAGTACTTCTTCACTAGTTTTCCTTACTGTCCAACGTATCTGCAGCATTCTTCTATAAACCCACATTTCTAATGCGTCAATTTGGTTCATGATCGAGACTTTTAGCGTTCACACTTCTGCACTATACAAAAGTACGGACCAAACATAGGACTTAACCATTCTTTGTCTTAGTTCTCAACTTAGATGATTATTTATTTCTATGTCTGAATCTAGTTGGTCCGTTATCATATTTCCCAAATATGTCATTTTGTGAACTTTCCTAACTTGGACTCCGTTTAAATAAAGCTTTGCATCGGAATGTGGGTTACGACTATACGCTAAAAATTTATTTTTGTTTGAGTTTATTTTAATGCCCATTTCCTCTTCTACCTCGTGAATACGATCAAGTAGTATTTGGAAACCTTCAATATCCTCTGACAGAATTACTGTATCGTCTGCGTATCTAATCACATTAAGTAGTTCCTCGTTGATTTTTATTCCATATGGTTGTATCTCAAATGCCTTTTTAAACAACTGGTCTGAGTAAGCATTGAACAATGTTAGCGACAAAATCCAACCTTGTCTGACTCCTCGTTGTATGGAGATTTTGGAGTAAATTCTGGATCTTCTAGTTCTTCTCCGATGTTTTTTATTCTATTGTTAAATTTTTGTTTAATGTTATGTTTTATGTTAATATCGTCAAAGTTAAATACATTGGTTTTTGGTTTTTGTCGCTAAATTCGTTTTAACCTTAGTTCAGTATCTGCTACAAGTGATTGATAATCAGATCCAATATCTACCCCAGGAAATGTAGTGACTTTTTTGACAGCATTTCGGAAAGACTCATTTACAAGTATATAGTCTATTTGATTTCTTGAGGACTCAGGGTTATTGCCATTATCAAATGGGGCTTTCGAAGTGTATAGTCATCGCTTGGGTAGTTTATACCAGGTATTTATAATGATCATATTATTTTTTTTACAAAATTCATACAATCTCTGTCCTCGATCGTCAGGCTGTCCTAGACTATAAGGAACTACAGTTTGACCTTGTCGACCTTCTCCAATTTTTGCATTGAAGTCGCTTATAATATATAAAATTTTGTGTTTATTAAGTTTTTTGGAAGATGTCTTGGATCTAATCATACAACTTCTAGACATCATCGTCATATTTTCTATATGCAGTCGGGGCATAGATTTGAAGTATGTTAGTTTTAAATAGTTGAGTATTTATTTGGAGTAATATTATTCTATCAGACACTGGTACGAAATTGGTCACATATTTATTCAGTTCTGATGTTACTAATACACTTGCACTATTTTTGTGATACGGGTCTTCTATGCTGTTACCGGAATATTATAATACACTTCCATCCTTTTTACATGATCCTGACTCTGTCCATCTCATTTCGCTGATTCCCAGTAGGTCTATTTTCATTCTTTTCATTTCTTGGATTGCGTTGTCAAGTTTCCCAGCCGCAAATAAACTTTTAACATTTCATGTGCATAGTCCAAAATTAGATTTCTTTATTTTTATGATTTCTTTACGAGGGTTTCGCATATTTACAACCTGAGAGGCCTTGTGGTATAAATATGCATCTCCGTTCCTGCCGAATCCTGACCTCCGCTTTCCATGATTAGTAACGGTTTGCAATTGCAATGTCAATTCTATGGTGATTTTCCTAGGGGTCTTCTACGAGTCGTTAATGCAGTCTTTCTTCTTTGCTTTTTGCATTCTTATGCCTTTGATCATTATTTGTTGGTTCATCCACCTTCGGGGCCGATTTCCTAATCCCAAGATAAAAGAATGCCCTACCACTCACTAACTCATCCGTCCTAAGTCGTTGGTCAGTTAGTGGAGGATTGCTTATACCGGCAATCACTCGGACGTCAGAGCCTCATTTGTTATATAGCAAGATGCACTGGATGACCATAATCAAGAGCATTGCGCGGAAAGCTGAAATTAACACTTGGAGAGGTTATAGGTACTTTGCGCATCATTATCCTTTGCATCCCAAAAAAAGTTTGTTAAGAATACTAATTAACTAGTAAACACTTGGCAGATGACAACTAAAAGGCAAAAGATGATAGTTGATATATAAATAAATATTCAGCAAAATTATTAAGAATTATAATTCAAGCATGACCTGAAAGTGACAAAAATTATAGGCTTCAATTTTCTTATCAAAAAAGGTTTTTTTTCCATTCATTATCTGCTGCATGTTCAAAATAGTACAGCTGCGTGCACTATCAATACATTTTTCTTCAGAATGAGATTTTATGCATGAAGTAAACTTTACGATAAAAAATTGTAGTAGAATAGGCGGTACTATAGAGTACCGCTAAGATTCATACTATGCTGTCTGTATTTTTAAAATTTAAATATTATTTTTAAAATTGGATGAAGTAATTTTATTATTAATTTATTATCTATATTATAAACAAATTAAATAATTATATGTTTGCTACCAGCGCCACCGGCTAACAAATCAAGAAAGTTGCGCTGTTTATTTCGACTGCATTGTTGCCAAGCATACGTTGTTTACTTATGACGAACCCGTTAAAGTCAGACTAAATATAAGAATAATAATCAAATTAAAAATTAAAAGTTAAATTAAAAACAAAACTTGAGTATAGTTTGAAATGAATTTATTTAACAACTAACTAACTATTAACAACTAACGTTAAAACATTATTACAATGCCTCTATAAAATAGAAGTGAGGTTTTCATCACGACACAAACTATTTGGTGTTATAACGATCCGCTCTGCATTTTACTATAGCTAAAAATAATAAAACGCCAGTAAAAAGCTTCACTTCAAAAATCAGATAAGCCTCCAAATGAGCCATCTGCTTATCGCTCATATTACTTATATGCTATATGCGTAAACTATTGGAGAAAATTTTAAATTACAAACTTGGCCTAATTTTTTAAAAAGCATAATATTAACCCTAGTTAATCCGGTTTTAAACCACAACGAAATACAATGGACAACTTAGTGACGCAGTTTTGGATAAATTATTATATAGTTTTGACTAAGAGTCGAGATTAAAAGCTTTCGAGCTCGAGCTCAAGCGTTCAATACATTATCAAGAACTATCATACCAGAGAAATATAATATATAACATGCACAATTTATAAAATTGACAATAATGTCTGATACTTGCATTAAAACCAAACTACATAACGGTAGAGTATTGACGTTTTAACAAAAATCTACAATTACAATTACAAATTACTTTTTTCTTCGATCTTTTACAATGTCCACTATTTCTTCTTTGGTATCTATTAATATTCTTGTTATGCATTATACATATACATATATATATATAAATTATATATATATATATATATATATATATATATATATATATATATATATATAAATATATATATATTCATATAAATTCATATTCATATAAATTAAACAGAGGTTAATTGGGTATACAGCTGATTGAAAGCCAAGTGTACTCTGTTCAACAGTTCATTATATTTAGCCAACTTTCATTGGCATCATCAGATGAGAGCTACAATTGTTTAAAACATGGTAAAATACAATTTAATAATTGTTTGTTATTTATATCTTACTTAATTGAGGTTAACGGCAGTGTGATTTATTTTAATAACATCAAGTAATGGTTTGTGGATACAATGTGGGTTGCAGCTATCTTCGACATGTAACATTAAGTTGTATAATTTACTTCAATAATTAAAATATAAGAAAACACAATTCAACTTAAAAACAAAACAAAACACAAAAACGTTTAGTTTTGTGACTGTCGTTAAGTTAAGTACCAGAATTACCAAACATCGAATGTTACTTATTAACTTATGCCAGAAAATAATTAATATAAGGTTGAATGTTCGAATAATTAAACTTTGATGGTATACAAGGCAACTATCAAACACAGTAATTAATTAAATCTTGCCCAAGTACTTTCGATCAATAGATCATCTTCAGGCGCATTTCGTCAGTTGTGGCCTATCTGACATGAGTAGAATGTTATACATGTAAATTTGGACATAACAATACAATACACAAAGACAAACAAACACTTTAAAATTTTTAATAAAATTTTTAAAAAGGAGAAGCTACATGTTATATAGAAGCAGAAGACAGAATGGGCTCCCGGTCTGGCGGAAATATTGAGATGACATGTGACAAATGACATTGGTCATTTGTTGGTTCGTCTTAGAATGATATCAGCAGGACGTAGATCCTTCATACATCCATAAAGACATATCTTTTTCCAGTTACCAGCACTGACTATAACATCTATCAACTCGATAAAAATTATTTTCACAAGATACTTAAATGTTCAATTTATTCATAACTTTATCCATTTCCTTGCCTTCCAAGAAATCTCCTTCAATCATCTGGGTACACTACCATATCGAAATTTAGGGCAACAAAACCCCGCAACAAATGCAGTACAATCGTCAACTAGTGACTAGGATCCAAATTGATGAAGATCTAAAAGGTCAATTTAATAATTATTGTCTCATACTCAATTTTTGGAAAAATTATTGGAATAGGCTGTCCTTCAAATTTAAATCCAACCACACATGGGTACCAACTGTAAAACTTCGTGAATGTATAGAAAATCATTGGTAATACTGGCAAGACTACGAGTTAGGTATACCAGAGATTAACAAATTGATATCTGATAACGTCTGAGGTACCATCTTAGTGCCGAGACCGCAACTGTCAGCTGTCCAACACCGTCTTTTGTATTGTAAATAACTCAAACTACAGACGACTACATGGATTAGAGAATAATTGAAGCTTAAAATTCATCAGTCAATGCACACCACACCTTTAGCTTCCTTTAGGCTATAAACATGTTTCAATATAATTTTAATATTCAAGTACTCTTAATCTTATGCTGTACTGTAAAAATAATGATTGGCTGTCAATATTATAATTTTCTTATTCTGTCAGTCTGTCTATCTGTATGTCATAATATCTCCATTATTATTGGTTCTGATTGGAGCGTGTGATGCGTTAACTGAATGGAGAGGGGATAACGATTATATTAAGATAAGAAAAACCGACTACCAAAAGAGCCACTACACAGTTTCATCATTATTAATGAACGAATAATTGCATACGAGATATATAATCATACAGTCTTATTAATAAAAATTGCTTAGTCCGAAGTTAGTCTCGGACTAGTTAGTCCCAGATTAAGCGAGTACTAACTTCATTTTCAGAATGTTATTAATAAACATGGACTAAGCTCAGACTAACTAAACCTTCCTTAGTCCTAGGTACAACAAGTTTACGTTGGCAACCATTGCGAAAAAGAAGAAAAATTGAGTGAATTTTGTGAAAAAGAAGAAAAATATTTGAGAATTTGACAGTTAGCCTAAGTTGAAGTTGAAGCACGTGGGGTTAATTTTAGTTGACTTGACTGTGTTGTGTTGTGAGAAAGTTTGTTTATATTTTATATTATTTTTTTTACCTGAAAAGTTTAAACTTTTTAACTTAAAATGACCGAACAAAAAGCAAAACGTATTCGTTCAATGAATTGGGATGAAGAAGAAAGGGTAAGTAATTTGCTTAAAAGTTTATATTAGAAATTTTGCTAGTTCTGATTGTTTTTTTTTTTGTAATATTCCAGCAATTGTTTCGTAGTATTTTGAGAGACTATTCCCACATCATAGAGGAGAAATCTTTAAATGCAAACTCCAATAAATCAAAAACAAAAGCATGGGAAGCAGTTCATCAAAAGTGAGATATTTTATAAGTTCTAATAAAATTTTATTAATTATTAATACCTATATAAACATTTTTGTAAAAAGTACACAGAAATTTCATATTTATTTAATCAATTTGTTTAATTAACAGTTCCCCAACTTTGTTTTTGTTTAGGTTCAATGAATTAAATAGCAGACCTAGGGATTTAAGACAATTGCAGACCCAATGGAAACATATGAAAATGAATGCCCGCAAGGTTTACAGCGATTATACTAGAGAGCAGAAAAGGAGAGACAGGAGGTGGACAGGGACCCACAATTACAGATGAGATAGTGATGGAGATTAAGGACATCATGAATCCTGCAGAATTGTTGAGAGATCATAATGTATATGATTCTGATGGCCCTGTGAGTTTTCATATAATAGGTATTATTATATACATTACAATAAATTTTGTTTTTCACAGATAATACAATTATCAACTTATGAAGAACCAAGTACTAGTGAAGAAGTGGACACCCAATTAAAGGTCAGTAGATTTATCAAAGATTTAAATTTTTTAATTATGTATATGATTAATGAAAACATCTTTTAACAGATATTTGAGGATGATATATTGTCACCAATGGAGAGTGAAGAATTTACAGAGGTGGAGAGTGAACATGTGGAGATTAAAGAAATGAAACAGGTTAGTTGATTTGATGTGCCAGGGCTAAATAATGAGTTAATGACCATATTTGCACAATAGTTTACAAATATTCATTTAATTATAATTAAGTTTTGTTTGTGTAATACATATTATTATTTTAGTTTGTTAATGAAGGGGCAAGCACATCAAAAGGAAAGGACATACCGTGCATCTCCACTCCCATTAAGAAAAATTTTAAAAACGTAGAACGCAAAATTAGTAAGAAGGTATGTAGGTATAAAAAACAGCATCTTTGGAAAATTTTAATTAACAGTATGTATTCCAAAAGTAATCAGCTAGGGAATGCAAAGATTTATTCTGTCATTTTATTTGGCAAAAAAAATAGAAGACAGCTACTTCATTAATTTAATAAAAACATTTTGCTTTATATTTCTAAGACTTCATCAGTTCACTACAAAAAAAGATAAAAAAGGTTAAGAAATAAACCTACCATTGATAACATTTTCATTAAATCAATGAAGTAGCTGACTGCTATTTGTTTTTGCTACTAAAATGACCTAATAAACCTCTGCATACACTAGCTGAATACTTTTGAAATTTAAATTGATGGTTGCCCAATATATATATATATATATATATATATATATATATATATATATATATATATATATTATATATATATATATATATATATATATATATATGATGTTTATATATTCTCATCTTAGTTCTCATAGTCAGTATTTTAATCAACTTTTATTTTTCCAGATATCCAAAGGTAATTTAAAAAAAGGTGCTGCAAAATCTCAGGCTATATCAAAGGTATTTAATTATATAACTTCTGATAACTGCTATGTGCATGTAGTATTAAGGGCCGGTTCTACAATGCTAGTATATACTGAGAATAAACTTATACTTGGAATAACTTCATTAATGGTGTTCAGAGCATTAGACTAGGCGGCATCTGTAGAAATTCAGACCATAATGGAAATTTTCGAGGGAAGCTATTTTTTTGCTGGAATCCCTTCAGGATATGCCCAGTATCGATAATCACGATATGCGCCAGTCGCAAACCCTGTGCTAAATTTTTTATTTAACAAAATCTGAAAACAATTGAAAATTTCTCATTTTTTTGCTCCTATTTTCATTTATAATTCGAAAAATATTGATCTTAGAGAAAAAATTATAAGTGGTTAAAAGTTTCGTTATTAAATTTTACACAATATTTTGTTAGCTAAAAATTGAAAATTTAATGGTTATTGTTGAAAAAATAGCAATAATTGGAAAAAAAGTACAAAAAAATGAAGTTAATCCTTTAAATGTTTTCGACTTTCTAAACTTGACTTACAAGTTCCATATTCCGCCTAGAAAAACTTTTTAATATGTTTAAAACGTGTGCTAAATTTTGTTAAGATCGGTCGGATAGGTTTTGCATAATAATTTTGCAATCCAGCCTACTGGAAAAAAATCGCAAATTTTCAAATTCATAGTAGGCCCTAAATAAGGCCCTCAGATAGTTGCAATTTTTTTTACATATAAAGGAAGTCTCACACTTTCAAACGCTTTTTGTAAAATTCAAATCGGTTTACTAGGAAAGCCTATAAATTTTTTTAAAGTTATAAACATTTTTTAGGCTTATAAACAAATTAAATAACTTTACGAGCTTTAAACATATCAATTTCAAAATGTATACACTTAAAGAACATTAAAAGACGCTTCTTTTAAAAAACAAAAAGATACATTCGGCTTACTGGTTGCCGAGATATTGAAGGTCAAAGTTGGCATACATTTGCCGTGTAACCATAAGTGATAGAGGGCTCGTTTTTAAACAAATACCCTCGTCTTGTCAAATACTTTTTATATGAAAAGTTTTACGTAATGCGCTTTATGGCAATATCCATAAAAAAGACAAATAAAAAACCGTTTTCGCGTAATATGTCGCTCGGAATGCATGAGAGGTGGTGATGAGGGACATTCACTTCAAATGTGAATCGGCGAGTATCAAGTATATATTAGCCTCAGATAACAAGCCAGTTTTTATAATTGCAGAGGATATTGATGTTCTGGTAATATTTTTACAAAAAGTAACTGAAAATAAAAATATTTTTTTCTGGAAACCTAGCAAAGGAAAAAAATCGGAAGAAATTTATTACTACAACTCTTTCAATAATGCACTTAAAATAAGTGAATCTACGAAATCTTCGTTAAAAAATTTAGTGAGCTTTTTACACGCATTTTCTGGTTGTGATACAACCTCTGCATTTTTTTATCAAGGAAAAAGCAAAATTGTTAAATTGGTTTCAACAAATAATTATATATGGCAAGAAGCAACCATTTTGAATGAAAAAAGTGCAACTAAGGAAGAAATTAAACGCAGCGGATGCAAAATTATATCGGCATTGTATATGGGCCACTCAAAGTGCGATTTTACATTGAATAAAATTTCGCTACTTGTGCTTTAAAAAAGGTTGCAAAAATAAAAATTTTCAATTGTCCATGCTGCCACCTACACAATCTGCAGCTGAGCAACACTCGCTTCGTGTATATTTCCAAGTACAGCAGTGGCTTGGAAATAACCTGAATGCTACTGAGTGGGGGTGGGAACTAACTCAAAATGGTCTTGAGCCAATACAAACTGAGCAAGTATTACTACCTGACTCATTATTCAGAAATATTAGTTGCAAATGTAAAAAACTTTGTACAAAAACATGCATTTGTATCAAACATGGTCTCAAATGTTCTGACTATTGTCTTCACTGCAATGGTCAAACATGTAAAAATATTGATCACAATAAAATATTGGAAGAAGTTGAACGAGATATGGATATGGAGTCGATGGATTCCTTAGATTTTTTGGAGGCACAAGATATAGCTACAGATGAAGGAGAAGAAACATTAAATTTACAGATCGAGGATGAAGATATTGAAATGGAAAATGAAGGTTTTGAGGAAGAAATAAAACCTGAAGATTCTTGTCCTTCCAGAAAAAGAAAAAGACTTAAAAAAATTATTGAAGATTGAGTCAAAATAAAGATTATTTATGAAAAGAAAATTTTTGTTTCATTCGCCTTTGTTTTAACAATTTAAATTATTTATTAACAATTTATAAATACATATTTGTTTACTAAAAGTAACAATTTACTTCAATGTATAAATTGCAAGCTCAAAAAAAAACAATTTCGAGCATTACACAGCAGTATAATAACATGTCAATATACAATATACACGTCACTTTCGACTCAAAATATATTCTCAAATCAAATAATGTCATTATTATGATAAAACTGCAGAAATAAATTATTTTTAATGTTAATTATTTTAAAATGTTTGATTTTTACAAAAAAAAATTTCCTTCGTTTTAACAATTCAAATTATTTATTAACAATTTATAAATACATATTTGTTTACTAAAAGTAACAATTTACTTTACAAGCCCTTACAGATTTTGGAGCACTTTACTTTTGTATATATTTCAAAATCCGAAATTAAACAAAGTGATGGTCCCCTACTTGATACTCGCTGATTCACATTTGAAGTGAATGTCCCTCACAACCACCTCTCATGGATTCCGAGCGACATTTTACGCGAAAACGGTTTTTTATTTGTCTTTTTTATGGATGTTGCCATGAAGCGCATTACGTAAAACTTTTCATATAAAAAGTATTTGGCAAGACGAGGGTATTTGTTTAAAAACGAGCCCTCTATCACTTATGGTTACACGGCAAATGTATACCAAATTTGACCTTCAATATCTCGGCAACCAGTAAGCCGAATGTATCTTTTTGTTTCTTAAAAGAAACGTCTTTTAATGTTCTTTAAGTGTAATTTTTTGAAATTGATATGTTTAAAGCTCGTAAAGTTATTTAATTTGTTTATAAGCCTAAAAAATGTTTATAATTTTAAAAAAATTTATAGGCTTTCCTAGTAAACCGATATGAATTTTACAAAAAGCGTTTAAAAGTGTGAGACTTCCTTTATATGTAAAAAAAATTGCAACTATGTGAAGGCCATATTTAGGGCCTACTATGAATTTGAAAATTTGCGATTTTTTTCCAGTAGGCTTGATTGCAAAATTATTATGCAAAACCTATCCGACCGATCTTAACAAAATTTAGCACACGTTTTAAACATATTAAAAAGTTTTTCTAGGCGGAATATGGAACTTGTAAGTCAAGTTTAGAAAGTCGAAAACATTTAAAGGAGTAACTTCATTTTTTGTACTTTTTTTTCCAATTATTGCTATTTTTTCAACAATAACCATTAAATTTTCAATTTCTAGCTAACAAAATATTGTGTAAAATTTAATAACGAAACTTTTAACTTCTTATAATTTTTTCTCTAAGATCAATATTTTTCGAATTATAAATGAAAATAGGAGCAAAAAGATGAGAAATTTTCAATTGTTTTACGATTTTGTTAAATAAAAAATTTAGCACAGGGTTTGCGACTGGCGCATATCGTGATTATCGATACTGGGCATATCCTGAAAGGATTCCAGCAAAAAAATAGCTTCCCTCGAAAATTTCCAATCCAAAACAGATCCAGCCTAGACTACATTTATTATTTGTGTTCAAAGAAAGCATTTATTATTTCAATTCTAAAATTTTATGATATGTATGTAATGTAATAACCTCTACTCATATGACTACTATTGTATAGGTATAATCTTACTGAGGCAATAATTTTTTAATGTTTTGATAACAGAGACTGTAATTCTAGAATCTGTATTATATAAACATTTCTTTAACTAAAATTATATATTTTGTAATCCAATATTTATACTTGTTTAAAATGTGGAGAACCTATAGAGATATATTTACATAATTTTGGTTATTATATTACAACACTAATCTCAGTTGATGATTTAATGAGTTATACTCAGAATAACTATTCTCCAATTTATACCTGGACTGTAGAACTGGCCCTAAGTCATGTACTATTAATGCATGTAGTATTAGGTCCTTAAATAAAGCTGAAATTGTAACAGTTGACTGCCAAATCTTTCCTTTTTATTCATATTTTAACTATTATTATAATTTGCAGGATCAAGAATATGTGGCAAGTATGGTTCAATTGTCAACTGAACTAAAAGAAAAAGAGCACGATAAATATATGGAGTTTCTAGAAATTGAGCATAAGAGACGCATGAGAATTATGGCAAGAGAGCATAGGATGGTTGAAAAAGAACATAGCCTCAAAAAAAAGTTCAGGAGGAAACTTTAAAAAATATTTTATTACAAAGGGAAAATATAAAAAATACTAATAAACATAATGAATTGTAAAATATTTTATTAAATAAATTTTGTTTTTAAAAATTTTCGTTAATAAACGCAGCTCGAGCTGCATTCCCTCTAATTGTATTATTTATTGCAGGTATTTCTGGCATACCATCATTTCCTGATTGTTCAATATCATCAACCATATCAACTTTGTAAATGGCAATATTGTGAAGTATTGCCAATGCTACAATATATAATTTTGTATTTTCTAATTTGGTGGTAAACCCATGTAATAAACATCTAAATCTTTGTTTCCACACACCAAAACACCGTTCCACTGAGTTGCGGGTTCTTATATGTGCCCTGTTGTAGCGTTCTTCTCTTTCTGTCCGTGGATTTAAGACAGGAGTAAATAAATAAGATGTGCAGGCATAGCCTGAATTTCCTAATAATCTGCCTTTGAACTCAGATTGCTCACACCTACGTTTTAAACTACACTCATTAAATATTCTGAAATCATTAGTGCTGCCTCTCCAGTGAGCTACTATGTCCATAATTTCCAAATTTGCATTGGACACAACCTAAAAGAAAACAAACATTTATGTCTTGAAATAGAGTAAAATAGTATTACATACTAGTAAATAAGTGAATGAAACAGCTCAGTAATTCCAGTCATATTATCTTTGAAATAAATTAACAAATACAAATTTCTGGATTTTCACTAGCATTCTATTTATAACTTGTCACAGCTGTTTAACATAATGTGACTTTATATATGTCACAGTGAAACAGTTTTTAGATTTAGAAATAAAACCACACTGAACATCTACAGGGGTTTTGTATATTTTAAAAATATATAAATTTTAGACATTCAGCAGGTGGTTTTGAAACTTTCTTGTTGTTTTTTTTTGCTAAAATTATTGTATATAAGCCCAGAAGTTGACTTATGTTTTGACATATATAATAAATTTAGTAAGTGACCAAATTAGCCTAGAATTATTCTTAACTTACTTGTACATTTATTGAACTATATCCTTTTCTATTTATGTAATATTGTCCAATGTTTCCACTAACTTTTGGTATTCTTATATGAGTGCAGTCAATAGCTCCGATTACTTGCCTAAATCCACATATTGCATAAAAACCTGCAATTGTGGCATTTTGTTCCAAATCATTTTCTGGCATTTTAATCCAACGAGCTCTATGCTGTACCAGAGCTAAAGCCACTTGTTTACAAACAATGGAGACTGCTGGCTGACTTATACCACTAATATCTCCAGCATCATCTTGAATCTGTTGAAATTAAAATGTAATCAGTCAATTTAGAAATTAAATTTTGCTGAGCTTATAGTGCAAATAATAAATATTTAGAACTAAAAGTTAACAATACTAGATGTAATATAGATATACTTGTATTAATAATTTTAATAAAAATTTCACTTACTTCTCCACGGGCCCAAGTTCTTATTGCAGACAAAACTTTTAAATGAGGAGGTATATGTCCACCTCTGGAATCACCAGATAAATCATCTCTAAGCATATCTATTATAAAAACTGCTGTAGCTTTTGAAAAGCGATATTTGCACTTAAATTCATTTTCTTCTAATTCTTCTAGAGGATTTTTTCTAATTTTATATATTTTAATATGTCTTAGATGAATATTATTTCGCTGATTTCTATGGTCATTAAGTTGTTCTATTCATCTTAAATCGTTGATAAAATAATCTTCGATTATTAAATAATCAAATAATAATAATCAAAAACAATTCAGGTTATGAATACCAAAACTCATGTCACCTAATGTCAATTGTCAAGTTAGTCACTCTCTAAACCTGCCACTACCTCGGATTAAATGTTAGTCTGAGACTAGCCAAGGTTTAGCTTAGTCTGTCCTTAGTCTCTGTTTATTAATACGAAAAATGAATATTATTGGTGTAGTCCTGGGACTAATGTTAGTCCAAGGTTAGTCCATGTTTATTAATATGAGAGATAGAGTACTATGGATGCAAATAGATTTACTTTAAGACAAATTTTGATTTATTGACTTAAAAAAGGCCTTTGACTGAGTACAAAATAAAGAACTGATCGAATCCTAATATGCTACATAGCAAATACAAGGTGAGAATATACCGAATATATTACGGTAGAAAAACAAACAAGGCGGCTACCAAAAGGACAACACAGCATCTACGTTTTTAATGAACGTATAGCGACATACGAGAGAACATTATGCTTAAAATAGATTTACTATTAGACAAATTTTGATTTATTGAATTAGAAAAGACCTCTGTCTGAGTACAAAATATATTATTATAGAGAAAACAAACAAAGCCACCACCAAAGGGGTACTACACCTTATCTTCGTTACTAATGAGTGATCATAAAAGACACACATAAGATAAATTTGCTTTAGTGACCTGAAGAATACCTCTGTTTGAGTATAAAATAAACAACTGATCAAATCCTAACATGCGACATAGCAAATAAAAGGAGAGGAAATAACGAATATATTAGGTTAGAAACTACAAGGCAACTATAAATCGACTACCAAAAGGGCACGACACGTTATCTTCTTTATTAACGACCGTATAGAGATATAGGAGATATCACATGACGGTATGATTGATAATAGACACACTTTAAAATAAAGTTGCTTTATTGATCTGAAGAAGACTGAGTACAAAATAATCAACTGATCGAATCCTAACATGTGATGCAGCAAATGAAAGTGGAGGATATAAAAATATATAAGGATGAAAAAAACAAACAAGGCGACTACCAATAGAGCACTTTAAAGCATCTTCGTTATTAATGAATGTATAGTAACATACGAGATATCATAGGAGACTATATATAAAAATAGATTTACTAATAGAGAAATTTTGTTATTGACGGCCTCTGGCTGAGTACAAAATAAACAACTTAGTATGAAGGGGGAGGATATAACAAATATATTAAGATAGAAGAAACAAACATGGCAACTACCAAGATAGCACTTCACCTTATCTTTGTTAGTAGAACATCAAACGCTCTAGAATCCCGATGAGTTAGAATGGGGCCACATTCTAGTTTTATATAATATTATTATACCTGTATCATTGATCTCTGTAATAGGGACACTAGAATTCAATGAACAATGAAAATACTTGATCCGAAATGGAGACATTTTCATTACAGCTAAACAGATTTAACTGCAACGGTGACGATTTGACACGACCAGACACGACAGACGTTGGTTGATGCAGGGTTGCCTAATTGAATATTATTTTAGACGTATTGAACTGTAATATTAATACTCCATAATTACTGTAATAAGTTTATAATTATGTTTATTATCAAAACACTAACATCAAAGTTAAAATGTTTGAGGTAATTGATAAAATATGTTATTTGCCGTATAAGTTATTAGTCATAATCATTAAAATGAACTGAATGAATAAAAGTCTATTAAAATAAAAAGCTAAATTTGTTTCATATTGCGAAATTTAGTTAAAATAAATTGTTTCTAAAAATAATTGTTTATAAAAGATTCTCTTAGAACTTCTTGGTTTTTAATATGAAAATTCAAGAAACAATAACTATTTCACGAATTACGAAGTTATCTGGCAACATAGCAAACGCGCCAAAATTTATGTTCAACGTTAAGTATATGGATGTTTACGGTTCGGGCACTTGCATATAACTGACTATTGGCTCCTCCCTTTATCCATGAAGTGACTTTGAACGTTGCAGCTATATCTGTTGAGTTATAAATTGTCTAAGGTTTTCTTACTCGGTTCTGGTAGTCACTACGCATATAGACGATAAATAACAGTTTTGCAAGCAACTCAGCCAATAATTTTTGCTACCGTACAACAAATTAAAATAGGAATTAGAAATCTTTTAGAAGCAACTTTCTAATTTCCTTTACATATCAACAATTCTCCCACTATAAGTATCTTTCTGTGTGCTTCGTTGTTATTGAACATGACAAAATAATGAAGAGGTCTGTGATTACTACCCATTTTGGATAATTGATTAAAATATCCTTGAATAATATTTTAAAATTTTATATTTTTTAAGGTAATCTTATTTAAACATCTTTATCCAGCTTTCAGTATTCATAAAAGATATATATTCACGTGCTATATCAAATATTAGTAAACTATTATAAATTTTAAAACTTGTCATTAACAAATATCCATTTACAAAGGATTAGAATATTGTTTACTTCGTCGCTATATATAACCCATAGAGTTCTGTTCCAGTTCTAATAGTTTAACTGCAAAGTATCGGAGATATCCTCGCAAGTTATTTTCTGATCATACGTCCGCTCGAATGAACATTTTGTGATCTAATAAGCGTAGGATTTTAGTAGAAATCAGCCTTTGAATTATGTTTTATGCTCCAATTCCTGCTTATCTAACATGAAGGACGGTATGGAGGACTTGGACGGTACTTGGAGAATAAATTTTAACTTAACTTTAATCTTTGCAAAAGTTTTAGAATATCTTATCTCTACATTTCTTTAATGATTGGTTTTACATCAATAAGACTAATAAGTAAGACAATTAACAATTTTAACTAGTTAATTTTTATATTTCTTTGTTATAGATGTCTTGAAAAAGAATTAAATAAAATTCGAAAGCTTGACAGTAAGCCAAAGAGTTTTCTTTGTCTTGTGGGCCAAATAGACTGGATCCTCAAAAATCATAACTTATATTTAAATCAACAGTCAATAAAACCACCATCTTATATATATATATATATATATATATATATATATATATATATATATATATATAGATAATATATATAAGATATATAAGATAATATATATATATATATATATATACATATATGATTTACCTGAATGCGGTTAAAGAGGGAGGTAAATAATTTTTATTTTTATTCCATAAGTATTCACACAATATATTTCATAAATATGCGCCGCACTGTATAAGTTATCATCTTTGCTGCTCTCTACAATGGTTTTTATAAAAATCAGCTTAAGCTCTGATTTCATATTCATACCTCAACATTTTGGTGCCATTTGGGACGCGTTTTGATGTTCTCGCTTGAATTCTATTACCACGTAGATCTAAATTTCGTTGGAAACACCTTTTTGAATGTATATCACACAGATAAATCTTCTCTTTATTGCGAGTTTATAGTGCTTCATGCCTGAAATGGACAGGTAGTGAATACCGCATGGGATATTCGCATAAACGCAAATCATTCTAAAGTTGCTGTTCTGGATAGAAATGAAACTGCGATAGAGAAGTTTATTTAGCACTTGACTTATCAAATTTGATAAACGTTTACTTTGTTTCTGTAAACTTTATTTTTAACACCTTCCTAAAAATGATAAAAATATTATTCGTTTAGGTCTAATTCTTCAAAAATTTTCAATTTTTATTTGTAATTTCTTTATTTTATTAATTAACTTTTATCTTAATTTTGGTTTGTTTGTCTTTGTACGTGTACTAAAAAATTGAGATGTTTTTTTATGGCAATAAAAAATTTTTATGAAAAGAAATGAAATATAAAATAACCTGCTGTCAATATACTTAACAAATACAAGGCCATTTTGAACCTCGCATTACCATTTTATAGAAGAAAAGCTTAAAACAACACTTTAATATACAGTGTGGAAACCACTTATGGAATAAAATTATTTGTGTCCTTATTTTAGAAAATAATAAAAAACGTTAAAATACCTTAAGGGAACGACCCCTATATCATAAAAGACACCAAGTTTTGGCATTTGCGGATGATATAGTGTTGCTGTCAAGAGGAAAAAAAAGCTACAGGAGATAGTACAGAGAATAGTAAAAGCAGCAAAGAAAATGGGACTTTACATAAATGAAACTAAAACAAAATGTATGCAGTGGACATATGATCAGTTTAGGGAGGGACAAAAGTTTAAAGTAGAAGTAAAATAAAGATCATCATACGAATTCGAAGTGGTAGAAAGATTTACATATCTAGGTACAATAACATCACGTAAACCTAACATTAACGAAGAAATACAAGCTAGAATAATGGCAGGCAATAGAAGTGTACATGCTCTTAGTGGAATGTTGAAAAGCAAGTTTTTATCAAGAAAGGCAAAAATATAGTTATACAAAACAACTATACAACCAATAGTAACATACTTTAGTGAGACGTGGACAATGACAAAAAATGAACAAAAGTTACTGGAGATATGGGAAAGAAAAATCCTGAGGATGATATATGGAGGAATAATAAGGGACAGTTTATGGATAAGAAGATCAAATGATGAGTTAAAGAAATTATATAATCAACCTAACATAATAGGAGTCATAAAGGCACAGAGACTAAGATGGCGAGGTCACCTAGAAAGGATGCCGAAAACAAGGACTCCTAAAAGCGTACTAAACTACACTATAACTTTAAAAAAGAGAAAAGGAAGGCCAAAAAATAGATGGAATCAGGAGGTAGAAAAAGATATGGAAGAAATTGGACTAGACTACCAGAAAAGAAAAATGAATAACAAGAAGGAATGGAGAAAAGTCACATATCGAGCCAGAGAAGATATCAGTACATAAAGGAAAGCGAAAATGAAGAAAAAACAAAATTTTTAAGCCATGGGCCTCTAAGGCCTTTAGTGCATTTATCCTTTCTTGATAATCTTCAATGCTAGTTGGTTGTGTTGCATAATGAAGTGTTGCATAGTTCTGCTGGAACCAGACAGTTTCATGCGGTGAGGTTGGATCTATTGAATTGGGATATAACTAAGCCAACTGATAAAGAACATCGTCTCTTAGCATATTTCTCCGCTGCCAAATTACCATTTACAAATATAGGATCAATAATATGGTCTCCTATTATACCTGCCCAAGCATTCAACATTTGAAGATACTGAGGATTCTGAGGATTCTCCGCTGACCAATACTTAGATTTTTGTCGGTTTACCTCTTTGTTCAATGTAAATATTGATTTATCAGAAAAAAGAATTGTGCCAAGAGTTATTTCATTTGTGTTAATTGTATCATCATTTTTTCGCAGAAATCCATTTTACGATCTGGATCGTCTTCTGTTAGCTCCTGCACAAAAGTCAATTTATATGGATAAAGTTTTTCTTCATGGAGACACCTTAGGACAGTTGTGTGACTCTGACTTGTGTGACTTTGATGTGCAATTTTACGTGAACTTCACGTTGGATTCTCTGCCACACTTAACAAAACATCCACTTTCACCTCATCTTCAGTAAAGTTCGGTTTTTTTTTATTTAATGCTTTAACATGTCCAAGTTTTCTGAATTGTACATAAATTTTATACGCAGTACCTTGTAAAATATTAGGCAACTTGGGATACCTCTGATTAAATGAGTTTGCTACTTCAACTTGACTTCTACAATTCTCCCCGTAACTGATCACCATCTCAATTCGGTGGGTCTCAGTTAAATATTTCACTTTAATTTCTGCAAGAAATTAGCTTTTAATAAGGAATTTATTATTTTACTGCCCTCTATTTTACCTTTAAGGATCAGTTGTATTATTTTATATCGACTTTCCGCTACTAGATATCTTATCTTACTAGATAAGACATTGTTCGGCATGTTTAACAGTCTTTAGCAGTTATCTATCTTTGTTGACGCTCCTTAGTACTTCTTCATTAGTTTTCCTTGCTGTCCAAGGTATTTTCAGCATTCGTGTATGAACCCACATTTCCAATGCTTAAATTTTGGTCATCATCGATACTTTTAGTGTCCACACTTCTGCACTATACAAAAGTATGGGCCAAACATAGCACTTAACCATTCTTTATCTTAGTTTTAAACTGAGATGATTATTGCAGAGAAATGACTTCATTTTCATAAAAGTAGTTTTAGTCATTGCTATTCTACGTTTCATTTCTATGTCTGGATCTAGTTGGTCCTTTATTACAGTTTCCAAATATGTAATTTTGTAAACTTTCTCAACTTGGACTTTGTTTAATTGAAGCTTTGCATCGGGATGTGGGTCACGACTAAACACTAAAAATTTGGTTTTGTTTGAGTTTATTTTAATACCCATTTCCTCTCCTACCTCGTGTATACGATCAAGCAGAATTTAAAGACCCTCAATATTATCTGATAGAATTACTGTATCATCTGCATATCTAATCACATTAAGTAGTTCCCCGTTGATTTTTATTTCATATGGTTGTCTCTCAAGTGCCTTTTTAAATAACTGGAGTAAACATTGAATAATGTTGGCGACAAAATGCAACCTTCTCTGACTCCTCGTTGTATAGAGATTTCATCGGTATACTTATCTCCAAATTTTACTATTTCAATATTTTTTAATATTTGCATTAATTTTACATAATGTACTTTATCGAATGCCTTTTCGAAGTCCTTAAAACATGCAAATACATCTTTTATTTGGTCACGACATTTTTGTAATAGGGTGTTAAGCGCAAAAAGTGCCTCCCTGGTTCCCATAGCATTTCTAAAACTAAATTGGATATCTTCAAGATATTCTTGGCATTTGCGTCTAACTCTGTTATGAAGTATTCTGAGGAAAATTTTAAGAGTGACTCTCATTAGGCTAACTAATCGATATTCTAAGCATTTTCTTGCATTGTGTATTTTAGGTATTGCGACAAAGATGGATTTGAACCAATCTGTGGGAATCACTCCGGTGAATAAAAGTCTTACTACTACTTTTATGTTAACATTCTCTTTCAGTTTCAGCAAGTCAGTTGGTGTATCATCTGGACCACAAACTTTTCTAATTTTAGCATTATTTATAGCATGTTCTACTTCGCATTTCATAATTTCTGGGCCGTCAGTACAGTTTTGGAAGAATTCGGCAATATTCATGTCATCTTCAAACAACTCTGATATATACAGCTGCTATTCTTTTCTTATTTCGTGCTCATTTACAATAATTTTGATATTATGGTCAACGAGTACAGAGAGAACTCGTTTTTTAAATATGTTACTCATTTCTTTTAGTTTTTTGTGCACATTAAATAAGTCGTGTTTAGATATTACATCCTCCATTTCGTCGCACCATTCTCTCATTCATTTTCTTTGGCTAATTTGATCTCCTTTTTTATTCTTCTCTTCAGGTGTCTATAACCTGTTTCATTAGATTTTATAAGTCAACGTTGTTCCATTAATTTCAAGAGGACGTCTGTCATCCACTTATTTTTCTTGATTAAGTTTTTTCTATAATCATTGTTTGTGAAGATTTCGTTAATTTGGTTTTTAAATTCACTTCATAGTTCTTGTGGATCATCCACTTGTTTTCTGATGTTATTTATTCTATTGTTAAATTTTTTTTTAATGTTATGTTTTATGTTTATATCGTCAAAGTTAAGTACATTGGTTTTTGGTTTTTGTTGCTGAATTCGTTTTAACCTTAGTTTAATATCTGCTACAAACGGTTGATGATCAGATCCAATATCTATCCCAAGAAATGTAGTGACGTTTTTGACGGCATTTCGGAAACGTTCATTTAGTATATAATCTTTTAGTAGAAAAGTATATGCTCGTTTTGATTTCTTGAAAACTTAGGGTTATTGCCATCATCAAATGGGGCTTTCTAAGTGTATAGTCGTCGCTTGGGTAGTTTATACCAGGTGTTTGCGATGATCATATCGTTTTATTTACAAAATTCATACAATCTGTGTCCTCAATCGTTAGGTTGTCCGAAACCATAAGGACCTACAGTCTGACCTCGTCGACCTTTCCCAATTTTTGCATTGAAGTCGCATATAATATATAAAATTTCGTGTGTATTAAGAATCTATAAGATGTCTTGGATCTGATCATATAACTTATCGACTTCATATTTTCATATCGTCATATTTTCTATCTGCAGTTGGGACATAGATTTAAAGTATGTTAGTTTTAAATAGTTAAGTATTTATTTGGAGAATTATTATTTTATCCAAGACTGGTACGAAATTATTAACATATATTGGTTTCCACACTGTATAAAAATTGCTTTAATATATTCCGTCTGAAAATTATTGATATTACAGTTTTTACGAAAAAGCTGATAATACGTAACGTATTGTCACAAACCAGTGGCAGAGAATTTTACTATTATTTGAATCTTTTTTTATGTCGGAAATTGCTTAACCAAATGATCACTAGCGAAAGATTAGTTCGATTAAAAATAAGTTTATATAAGTTTTGCACTACATTAAATTTTGTAGTACATACAATCTTTTAAATAATTTTTAATATTGGTAAAATTTCAGGTCGAGCCTAAAACTTGCGGCAATAGTTTTTAGCGCAGTAACTCTGGCGGAAATAGGTCCTTACTCCTTACCTTACAAATTCGGTCAGACTGCTTACATTTAGCTGAAAATATGAATTTAAGTTTGTCTTACCCTCCGTTGCAAAAGTTATATATGAGTAAAGTATGATTTTTATTTGTAAGGGTTAAAATTAAGTGGGGAAATGGGAAAACATGTATTTAAGCGTTTTATGTATTAACATCTGATTGAACTGTAATTTGTGTGATTGTGAATGATTTCCAAAAGCCCATTTCCATTAAGCATAGTACAACCATGTACAACTGTTTCCTAAGCAAAGTGGTATTAATACTTATTTGGTCCTATTGTCATTTTGGTCCAAATAACCTAAACTGATTATCGATCAGATCTTTTTTTAAATTCAGATAACATTTATCAATTACTTAAAATTTCTGTTTTAATATATATGTACGTTATATGCCCACATCAAGTAATTAAAAATACTAAATCGAATTAAAAGTAATCGATAATGTTATTGGTGCATTTATATGTGCCGTTGTTCTATTTTCCGGTGAATAAACCGCGTTACAGTTTATTATCTGACAGAAAATTAATCATACGGAGTAATATAAAAGATTATGAGATTATTTTACTCATTAATAGCAGCTATTAAATTTAACAGGATTATATGGAGGCTGAATTTATATACAGCGAGTACGTAGACATATAGGAAAAGTTGTTTTGTAAACAACTGTAATCAACAAATATCTTTGGTGTGATTAGTGAATAGTGGTATCATTTTTTTTCTTACATGACGCATCAACGACGCAGGTCTATTAGTGTGTATGGATTGTGATACAGAGTTGGAACTCAACAATAGAATATTAGCCATAGCAATACATAATTAGAAATAAACCTAAATCTATACAAAGTAAATCAACATACACGTACACATACAGTAAAATACACGTGGCAATCCCCTCAAAATAGACATCAAGGTAGAATAGTACGGAACCAAATAGACTACATCCTAATAAACCACCGATTTCGAAACAATATTAAAGATGTAAAAACTTACCCCAGCACTGACATAAACTCAAATCACAATTTACTCTGCTCCAAAATACAAATTAAATTAAAGAAATTAACAAAGCCAACTAAGCCTTGTAAGATATATCTCAACCCCCTGAAAAACCCTCAAACGCGCGAACACATATCACAGCAGATAAATAGTAAAATACACAGAATATCAAATATACCAAACGAAAACAGAACCACTAACGAATGCTGGTATGGTATTCAAAACTCGATTTTAGAGAACGTACAAGAGTCTTTGACAACACCGACCTTCAAAAAAAGGCATCAGTTTCAACCTCCACAAGAAACTTAAATATACTGCCGGAATTAGAAAACAGAAAAATGCTCACATACTTAAAAGCGCGGATGGAAAAATTTTTAATCACGAACAACAATGCAAAGAATGGGAGAGATGCATCACTGACCTTTTTAACGATGCTTCTAGAGAAATTGCTCCAAATACTGCCTGTGACAACCAGTTTGACAGAGGTCCCAGTATACTGAATTCGGAAGTCAAAAAAGGAATACAGCAAGCCAAAAATAATAAAGCACCTGGACCAGATCAAATCCCTGCTAAGCTACTTAAACTTTTGGATGAGAAAAGCATTGCCTGCTTAACCACTTTCTTCAACAAAATTTACAACGAAGGAAAAATACCAGATGATTGGTTAGAGTCACTGTTTATAACATTACCAAAGAAAAGTTTAAATTAAAAAAAATTAAATTAATCAGTTTGATGAGTCACGCACTGAACATACTCTTACGAATTATACGAAACCAAGTATTCCTTCTATGCGAAAATAGGATGGGTAATAAGCAATTTGGATTTAGAAACGGTCTAGGAACTAGAGAGGCACTATTATGTATGCGCGTTCTATTATAAAAAAGTTGTGAATTCCGAAATAATGTTTATGTTTGTTTCATCGACTTCTAGAAGGCGTTCGACAGAGTACAACACGATACACTTTTCGATTGCCTACGGGCAGCAGGACTTGATCACTATGATATAAGACTGCTGAAATACTTATATTACAATCAAGTAGCCTCTATCCAAATTGGAGACAGTCCGACTAAAAAAATAGCCATCAAACGTGGAGTACGGCAGGGTTGTGTTTTGTCACCCACTATTTTAATCTGTACTCTGAAGAAATCTTTAGGAAGGCTTTGGATGAGACACAAAAGGGAGTAAGACTAGGTGGAGAAATAATCAACACTATGAGATACGCTGACGATAAAGCCATTCTTGCAGAAAATTGACAAGATCTCCAAACATTACTAAATCTAGTCGGTGAAGCAAGTTATCGGAGAGGCCTTAAAATCAACATTTCAAAGACAAAGTGGGTGGCAGTTGGAAAGATCAATATAGATCAAGATCTGATTTCTCTTAATGGAGAGGAGATCGAAAGGGTTAATCATTTTAAATACCTTGGCAGCTGGTTAAATGTAAATTGTGACTCTGATGAAGAGATAATAACCAGGATAGAAATATCACGTAAGACTTTTATGACCTGGAAACCAGTTTTATGCAACAAAAACCTGTCGATGAATATTCCTAAGAAGGTCCTGAAATGTTATGTGTGGTCCATCCTATTGTATAGTTGTAAGATATGGACGTTAAAAACCACAATGCTAAACAAGTTAGAAGCATTCGAATTGTTGTGCTATAGACGAATTCTAAAGATATCGTGGGTTTCGCATACTTCCAATGAAGATATTCTTCAAATGATCAATTCAGAATGTCTACTCATAAACACCATAAAGAGAAGAAAAACAGAATACTTCGGCCATATAATTAGAGGACCTAAATACCATCTACTTCGCCTTATAATACAAGGAAAAGTGGAAGGAAAGAGATGGGTTGGTCGAAAGAAACTTTCATGGCTGCGTAATATTAGACAACGGTGTGGTTCCACAGTAGAAGAATTATTTCGCGCAGCAGCCGACAGAGAAAGGTTTCAGGAAATTGTAAACATGATGACGGACAACGTCTGAATACGGACACGGCACCCAAAGAAGAAGAAGATACAAAGTAAAATATTAGATTTTTGATAACAGCTTGCAGTCTTTGAAAAAGGCGAAAATGTTTTTAGTATCACTGTCTTTTCTAAGAGCACTATTTAATGTTTTACCGTTTTACCGTTTTAATGTTAATGTTTTAAGACACTTTAACACATGTCACACTGTATGTATGTCACACTGTGAGTATGATCAATCAGGAGACGAGTGTGGAGCCTTTTAAACTCTTAAATTCTTCAGGGTTTTGAAGAATAACTTTTCGTTAGAGTAATAGTCTTCTTCCATTTTGTTTCCGAATTCTTCTCAACTTTTCTGTTTCGCTGCTAGTACCATATCTTTGACTTTGATTCTTTGCAGTTTTTATACTTGGTAGTTGTTTGCGGTTCCGTTCCCTAAATAATTTTTCCAAGCTATTTTCTTGGACTTCACTTCTGCTTTCATTTCATTGTTCCACCAGTGTGTACACTTTTTGCTTCTATTAGTTCTTGTCATTCTGTATACTTGTTTACCGCCGTTTAGGAGTGCTTATTTCAGTATTTGCCAATTTTGGTCTGTCACAGTTATGTTCAGCGTGCTCTGTTAGGTAGTTATTAACGTAGTTTTTAAACTTGTTTGCTGTCTCCTTGTCTGCTAGCTTATGGGTCCTGATTACTTCTATAGTGTGTGTATCATGAACTTTACTTGTTTTCTTGGTCTCTTTCTGTATTGATTCTTGTCGCACTCCCAAGCTAGTCCTAGCTATAACTAGATAGTGGTCACTATATATTTCAGCTCCTTGTTTTACTTTTACGTCTTTAATACATTGCCTCGATGATCTATTTGCTAACATATAGTCTATAATCGATCTTTCGCCTCTACTTTTGACTTTTATTGTATATTTACGTACATCTTTGTATTTAAAAAATGTGTTCATTATTATCAAATTATTTTCTCTGTATATATTAATAATACGTTTCACATTTTCATTTTTTGTTTCTTCTCCATATGGTCCTAATATATCTTGGGTATGTTCATCTCTTACACCCACTCGACCACTTAGATCCAGAATAGGTCTTTGCTAGCTGCTCTTTCGTCATAATTTATTCCATACATAACGATAATAATGACTAGTTTGTGTTCCGCAGTTACCAGTCTTATCTTCAGCAGTGTATCAGACAGCCTACCCCTTCTTTTGCCCTTTCGCCAAGTGACACTCCACTGTTGATAAAAAATTGTCCATTTTTTTTTCTTCTTCTTTGGTCTCTGTTATACCGAGTAAGTCTATTTGATTTTTCTCAAATTCTTTAGCAAATTCGACTTCTTTGCCGTTGAGACCTCTGACATTCCATGTTGCTAATGTCCATCCTTTGGGCTTTAGCACTGCTCCGTGATTGTGGGCTGTGTTATTAAGCTCTATCTTGTTCAATGTGGGTTTTAAATAGTTACAGTTTATATCATCGCTCGTTGCTAACTGCATTTTTATAAGTTTCCCCTTTCTTGTCTCTCGTTTTCTACGTCCTTGGTCATTATTTATGGATCTATCTTTGTCTATACTACCTATTCTATAGCTGCTCATATCCATTTTCATTGCCTGGTTTATCATAGTATTTCCGGCACATTTGTTTACTAGTGTTTTGTCCCTATTTTGAATAGTTTGTTTTCTTTGTTGTCTCATTTCCAGTGGATCTTGTTGATCCATATTTTATTTCCACCAAGTCTTACATCCTTTCCTTTCTCCTTTTCTTCTTGCGTAAGTTTTCTAATTGTTTTCTAAAATTATTATAGTTTAGATTTATTTTTCATAACCCTTACCTTCTCTTCATGTTCTGCTAATTCAATTAGATAGGTTTTCTCTCCTATTAGTGAGTAGCCTACGGATGTGTATCTTGTGTAATGACGAAAAAAGATGAAGCCAACTCAGGACATTCGAGAGAAAAATACTGAGGAAAGTATATGGCCCGGTACAAGAGGAAGATGGCACATGGAGAATCAGGAGAAACGACGAGGTTAATGAGTTAAATGAAGGTTATGACATTGTATGATTTGTGAAATGTCAAAGACTGTCATGGCTGGGACATGTGCAGAGACAAAACGATCCAAAAACAACAAAGAAAATGTTACAATGGAAGCCCATAGGAAGGCGAAAAAAAGGAAGGCCCAGAACGAGATGGTTGGATGACGTGGAAGACAACCTAAAAACAATGAACATAAGACAATGGAGAACAAGGGCACAAGAGAGATCTGAATGGAAGTACATAGCCAGACAGGCAAAGACCCATCCAGGGTTATGATGCCAAAAGAAGAAGAAGAAAAAAAAGGTTTTCTCTCCCAGTTTGTGTGTATTTTCAATTTTAATATCTATTTTCAAATTGTGTTTAATGAAGTTGCTAGTTCCCTCTTTTAAGACGCTTTGATCGTATGTTTCAATGGCTAGTCCATTCATGACTACATTATTTGTTCTTCTTTGTTTTTCCATGATTTCGATAGTTTCCTTGGCTTTATTTAACTTCTTTTACTTTACTTCTGTTTTGGGTTCTATTTATTTATTTAATGTCACTTGCCAGATTGTTCATCATGTCTATTTTTTTATCCAGTTTTGTCTCATGGGTATCTGTGGAGTCTTGGAGAGTTTTCGACTCTTCGCTGACCTTTCTTAATAACAGTATTTCTTGGGTTTACTTTTACATTACGGTGATAAAACATAAATATTTAAGAATAGTGCCCCTTCGATTTTTTTCAAACAGTTATAGCCTGTTGCTTTTTCGTATTGGAATATATTAAAAATTATTATACATGCAGTTTTACAAAAATATGTAAATATTCATAAATATTTTTTAACTTTTATCGCTAATTGTGCAATAAAAATTGATCGATATTTAAATTAAGCTTAAATTAAATCTTATTTAATGTGCTTTTATGATTTTATGGCTCTATTTTATGAAGTCAAGTATCTTCCGTTTTGCAACAATCTACATAGAAAAGCACATTTTACGCCTGTAAAGTTTCATAAATAAATAATAATTAAAAATTTGCTTTCGCACGAACTGGGGACTAGTTCCTGACATCACCCTTCAAAAATTATAACCCGGTTTTAATAATTCCTCCTTAATATTTTGCCTTGTTACAGCATAGTATTCAGAAAAACGCAAAAATAATTACTGTAAAATATATTTTCATTAGGTACAATTATAAATATATTATATTTAAATAATTATAACTGTTAGATCTATTTAATCAAAATAATGTTTTTATCTTTAATCACAATATTGTTTTTATCTTCTCTTACTTGATTGCCCGGTACTTGTCACAGCCCTGCTGTGTTGACCAAGGTTTTTAAATTTCCACGAAATTCTGAACGTCTGATAACAAGACTGATGTGGCTTTCGGTATTCTTATAGATATTTAACACTGTTTTATCGGTGCACCAAAACTTAGCGACAGTTCTCTGTTATTTACCGACAAGATATCTCGAAATTTGGACATGTTATTCGAAATTCTGTTGCCTTTACAATGATAGTTTTACTTTTTTAAATTTTTGGAAGCTTCTGTTGAAAAATTGGATTATACTGTTTACCGTTCTATTATAACCAAACTTTTTACGAGCATCACTTGAAAGAGTTTTTTTTTTCTATAATCGTTTATTTTTTTTTTCAACTTTCTGTGTCCAGTAATAATCAAGAAAAGTGTGTTCCAATTTTGAAGCAAATTGCTAAAAAATACTAAAATTTAATAGTGAAACGTGTTACTGATTATTGGCGATTAGTTACATCGTTATCGCCTTCGTGACGTGAAATCCCATGAACATACGGTCAGTTAGTTCATGTTAAAACTAATTTGAATGAAGAATAATGCATTTGTTGTCATTAAACTACCCGTCGGTTGACTGGCGTAAGCAATGTAGAAAAGTAAGCGATACGCCCATTTCAAATCGAAGTGTGCCTTAACTGCTAAAACAGCCTTAAACTCTGTAAAGAGAGCATTTAACAGTGACGATTTCGCTATCAGAAAAATATTAGGTAAATAAAAATGTGGCGTCCATGGGAGAATAGTGCATTAGAAATTGTTGAGAATAATGAAATAGAAATTGTTGAAGAAAAAGAGGAAATTATACCACCAAATAATCTTGAAAATGTTGCTGGACCAAGTAGAGGAAGTATTAAAAAGCCAGAAAAGACATTTATCGAAAGGCGCTAAAAAATTGTGCTAAATGTGTTTAATAGATTATGTGAATAAATGGAACGGCACGAGAGTGTTTAAAAACTGCGCCTTTAACAAAAGTTTTATGTGCTACTATACATCGAATATATTATACTATATATATATATATATATATATATATATATATATATATATATATATATACAGTGTAGGTAAAAGTTTATGTTCGGTATGTACCTTACGTGAGATTGAGTGAGAAACTCACCTTAAAAAGAGAGAGGTATATTAGGTCCGCCCTTTATATCGTCGAAATAGCATTAGTGGAACTAAGAAAAGAGGAGAAGTTCAACGTTGCCAAACTTACTGGTTTTATTTGACCTGTTGTCTTTTTAGCATTTTAACAACGTTCTAAGATAATCAAATTTTTGCTAATTGATTTAAATGGCAGCTTACTGTTTTTTATTTTAAATATGCCACAGTTTTCCTATTAAAATAAGATTAATTTAACATTTTGATTTGCACTTTGGAAATCGTTTTATGTAAATAAAATTTATTAATGTTTCGTGTTTCCGTACGATTTCCGAATTAGAAATCTAAACATCGAAATAAGCTTATTTTAAAGTCACATTGTGCATTATTCGTAATAAAAATAATAAATTGCAATATGACACCACAATACAAAACCTTCTTACATAAGTATTTGGCAACGTCGAGCTTTTAAAGTAAGGACTGCGAACAACCCCGAACCAGTGTTCGTAGTTCTCTGACTGTAGTAACGAGAAAAACAGTAGAGGTGAGTCTTTGACGTTTTTATCGTTACTGAAACTGAACTGCTTTTCGTAAACAAGTAACAAGTTGAAAAACTAATTAAAATATTTAATCGAGTACATAAACAAACATGCTTTCTTGAATCAAATATATATATATATATATATATATATATATATATATATATATATATATATATATATATATATATATACTGAAATACTTTCAACGGCTTTTCAAATTTGCTGTAGTTGATTTATAACTAAGTTTTTCTTTGCAAAATTTGCATACAGCCTTCTCACTGTTAATGTCTTTCTCAAAGTGATGCCATAAAATACTAACATCTTTAATAGGAATAGAAGGAATTGTCTCTTTACTGACGAGTCCAGATTTCGTTTGTATACGAATGATGGCCGAATATTGGTGTGGAGGGAAAGAAGACAGCGTTACAATGAAAATCTGAGAGTCCCAACTACTCTTTATGAAGGTGGATCCGTTTACATGTGGGGAGGAATATGTTTTGACGGTCGCACGGACTTAGTCGTATTAATTAGACAATGACTGCTACACGATATCGAGACAGAGTCATAGTACCAATAGTTGTTCCATGTTTTGGTGCAATAGGCGAACAATTTGTTTTGATTGATGATAATGCTAGCCCTCACCGTGCGAGAATAGTCAACGAGTGTATAGAAGCTCATGGCATTACAAGAATGGAGTGGCCACCACATATTCACCTAATATGAATTGCATTGAACATGTTTGGGCCGAAATGTTAAGGCAACAAAACAAACTCCTTCAACCGTCCCAAACCTTAGATCAGTTGGCCACTGCATTACGCGCGATTTGGGAATGTATACCGCAGCAGCTCATAAATAAATTAATACGAGGTCTTCTAAATAGAGTTAAAGCACTAAGGCGACACAAAGGTGACCCACACACTATTCATTTTTCTTTTCGAGATATTAGAAATTGAGCAGGAATAGAAATTTTAGGTTGTTATTTTACAATTTTTGTTTATTTTCTATTTTTTTTTTAATTTTTTTCTTTCGGTTCATCTGTATAAAAATACGAAGTAAAAATAGATCTTTATTTGCATTACTCCATTTACACTTACGACAACTCCTACGTAGAGTATCGTAAGTGTATTTGGTCAACTTTACAGAATAGCTGTTTCGCTATTATAGCTTCGCTAACAAGCGAAGGTTCGCTAATTGTTGATTGATGATTTTTCAGTGAGGAGACAATCAATATATTTGAAAATTTGCATATTAATTACAAAATAGGTGGGTAATAATCCTATGTAGTATTTTTATTACCATTATTTCTTGTTTTTGAGAAAAGTAACTTACGAAATTTTACGTTGACCAACATAAAAAGTAAATTATAGTATGTCACACTTACTATGAATTACGTTGGGCACTACATGAAACTATTTTTCGTATGTTATAGAGACTAAATTCTTCTTTGTAAAAGATGGTAAATAATTGTTGTAAGTAGTAGATGATATATTCTGCTTCATTAAAATTTTAAATAATAATGTCGTAAGTTTATTAACCTCATTTTAATAAAAATATTTTGGGGTATTGTTAGGAAAGTAGGCAATAAAAAAGCATGGAATTAATATTGATAGAATCACACTACCATATTTTATTGAAAGAATAACCGTTATTTGCCATACATCAACAAAACTTAAATTTTACACACAAACTTCTAGTAACACAAAAATAAAAATACAATATAAACTATAATAACTTTCTAATAACTTTAAACATTTAAGAGAAATTGTGCAGTCAGTAACTATTCATAATTTTTGAAAGTAATTAGTAACAAATTATTAACACTTATTAATATTTATGGATAACATAAAATTAACAGACTTACTTTGAATGGCACAAAAAATAATACTTATTAAGTAATAGTCCTTTAAAATTAAAATAGTTAAAAATAAATTTAATAAAATCATTCATCAAATTCAGAATTGTGATCATTATCGCTTACATTCACGGATGGTAGATCTGCAAAAAATCCGCGATAGCTGCTAGGGATAATTTGAGAATTACACATAATCATCAAATCATCTTTTTTGGCCTTAGCAATAGGAAGGGTACTTTGGTAAAAGGGTTCAACTGATGTAGAAGAATTTGTTGAACATTGTCGCCTCGTACTTTTTGTTACCGAAAGAACATAGTAATCATTGCTAGTCATATCATACTTAATAATATAATTTATTGGGATCTTCAGGTTTCACAAAAACTTCTTTTATGTTGCTCCATTGTACTTTATCTCCACTGTTACTTTTCATCCAGTTTCTATTCAATAACAATTTGAAATTGGAGAAATCAGTGTGTTGCATTTCTTCCACTAAATAAGGTTTACTATCTTGTTTGGCCCAACGTACCAAACAGTACCACTCATGTGGAGTGTAAATCAGTTTGTTTCTGGCGGATCTTTCTATTAAAGCGTGGACACTATCGCCCCCAATCTGAGTGTGTCCAACTTCTAAAAAGCAGTGACGAACAGTAACTTTTAAAGTCGATGCGGCATACAAATACATGGCATAAACTATGCGATTGCGGTTTTGGCCCACACAATTATCCAACCAAAAATCCAAATTCATTTGTGCCTAAGTCCTTATGTTTTTAAATAAACTTCATTAAACAGCTAGAAACCTCATTAGCGCCCCTTTTGCCCTGCCCTTCATGCCACATGAAGCAAGTACCTTCTTTATCCCCAACATTGAAAACAGTGAAGTTAAATATTGATAGTTTACGTTTATAATAAAGAATACTCAAATTACCGTGTGGAGCATTAAGTATTTTCTGAAAATCGAATGTAGCTGTTAATATTGTTCCCTTAGAGGTTTTAGCGTCGTTTTTATCACAGCACTTTCTTTCACGTGCGAGATTTTTACTAAGCACATGTGATTCATAAATTTGTGTTTCAAGCAATGTTGGTTTAGATTTTTATAAATGTGACATTTATCACATTGGTCCTTTTTGGGAATGTAAAAACTCAATTTAAAATGTTCGTTAACAATATCACGATATTACCTTTCAGTATTAGCTATAGAAGAGTATACTTGTTCGTCAAACCATTCCTTGTATAAATCAAATAAGCGATAAAAATTCAAATCGCTATCCAAATAAAGATTATCACTTCTACTTCGTGTGTAATGAGATTCTACGGGTTGAATGGTCTTAATGTGATCAAAAACACTTTTGACAACGTCTTCGGTTATCACCTTACGATGATTATGATGGCGTCCTCGCTGGTCTATTTGTATCAAACCGCTAGTAACGTCTACTTTTTCCAAAGCAGTGTAGACAAACTGTTCGCTTATAGAGAAAGTTTTTAAAAACGTCTTTTCTCAAACGTTATAAATTTGTTCTTATTATCTCTCTTCACTTTTAGTCTATAAATGAGAGTAAAATTATGTAAAGACTGTATCAGTAAAAACCCTTTTTTGTTTTACCACTAAATAAGCTACAAAACCCCATTGCTTTTCCCTGTTACCTAAATCCCAAAATTGATTGAAAATTGAAATCGTTTCAGCGGTACTAATTTTTGAAGTACATTTTTGTCTACAATTTTCTGGACACATGGGTTTTAATGATTTCGCTAATCTGGTTGTACCATCACGACTTTGATATGATTTACCTGTGTTTTTTAGTCCAGTGTATTTTTTCTTGTATTATCAATCCAAGATGCAACATGTCGATGTCTAACGGTACCTACATCCTTTCGAGAAACCTTTTTGCGTTTCCTAGAACATTTCGGAGTTGACTCGGACAATAAAGACATCGGGGTGTTGATAGTAGGTCGGTATTTTCATACCAGGGACAAAAGTAGTTATCACAATTGTAGTCTAAATGGCTTTCAGCGCACTCTGGGGATGGAATGGGTGTGTTATCTTCCTCTGACCGGTTCTCAGTTGATTCTAAAAATAATTCATTGTTAAAAAACTATTGTGTACCTATAAATAATATGTTTATTATTTTTTATTTATAAATATTTACCAGAAAACGGGGAAGGAGGAACGTTATTGTAATCTTCATCATCTGTATCTGACAAAAAATCCATAATTTGTTCTATTGCACTCATGTCTACAACCGATGGCAGAGGTGATTCTGGAAAAAGAAAATGAAATAAGATAAATTTAAAGATTTTTTGGCACGTATAATATTGTAACTTAAATAACCAAACGAAGGAATTCATGGTAAGTAGTAGATACGATAAAAAGACAATATGAGACGCCAACGTAAAATATCGTATCATATACATAGGACATAATTTTTAATTATTTTCTGGTGTAAAATATCCTTTTTACCAATTGCGATATTTTTTTTTATAGTGCAAACAACGTAAAGTATAGTAAATATAACTTACGATATTTTTCGTCGGTAAATATAAAAATTATTACGTTTATAATAAAATAATAATTTTACTACAAAATATCAATACACAATAATACATACCTTCATTTCTTTCAGTTTCTTCAATCAAAGGCGTTGTTTTAACTAAAATATTGCCTCCATAATTTGAATTTTCAACGGTCTCTTTTTTGCGTATTGTATCACTTTGGTCTTCTTTTGTTACAAGGTTAATAATTTTATGTCCTCGAGACGACATGTCTTGTATTAAATTCTATTACTAATATTTAACTTACGAAGTAATGTAGAAATAACAAGAACTAATTTGCCACGCGAGGAGCTTGTCTCTTCACCAACTACTCTGTCGTTACCGTTACTGATAGTATTGTTATTCAAGAACACTGGTGTCTGCCATGACCGAGTACCCTTCCCACATCACCCTCGTATATTATCGGTAGTAGAACATACGATTGTATACTTGGACGAAAGTAAACATACGACATTTTACATTCTAATTCTGGAGGCCTTCTAATAAAAATATTGAAATTTTAATTATCGCAGGCGTTAGTTTACATGTTTAGAAGTGAAGCGTGCATTTCCATAACGTTGTAAGTGCCAATATGCCTCATTTGTTTTTTTTTTAAGTTAAATAAGTTGCATGTGCCATGTTTCATCGTATAAAATTTATTTCATGTCGATATGGCTAGCGTCGGCGTGAAAAGTGGGGATAAAGTAGCGGTGCAAGTCATAACGTTGTAAGTATCGTAGTGCAATTCTGTTAAATGTAGAGTGGCGCATCAGTTACTAAATTATTTTTGTTTGGACGTTTTGGGTTGGGTTTAAACATAAGTTTTTGGAACGAATATGGATGAAACTACAGAAAAACGGTCCAAAAAGAAAACAAGAGTTGTTGATAGTTGGAAAAAAAAATAAAACCAAGAAAATGAGAAACTCTGGCGAAGAATATTTTTCTCTAGTCAATAAAAAGACCGTTACAAAGAAAATGTCATCAGCTGATGTAAGTATGGGTTAAAGAGATACCTATCTAAATATACGTTAAAACATAAATAATTTTTTTTGTTTAAATCTATCTAAATAATCCAAAATTGTTTTAGGTAAAATGCAAGTGTCCACTAGCATATAGATCCATAAGACTGGAATACCTTGTTGAGTTGTACAATCATTTCTATGAAATGGCTGATTATAGTAAGCAGCAAAGTTACCTACAAAGGTTTATACATCCCCAATTAATCAAAAGGAGACGTCATGGTCAGTACGAACATCCCAGTAAAAGTAGAAGAAAGCACTCTTTCACCTACCATTTACTTTTGCCTGGAGGATCTGAAATAAGGGTTTGTCTCAAAACATTTTGTAGTACGTTTGGCGTAGCTCCAAGAAGAGTGCAACTTTTGGGAGAAAAAATTCTTGATGGTAAAATGGATATGCCAGAAAAACAAGGAGGTGCTCGACAAAATATTTTCAAGACTGTCTGGACTAACAAGATTATAGAGCATATCGAAAGTTTTCCAAAAATTGAGAGCCACTACGCAAGGGCGAAAAGCCCGGATAAGCTCTTCTTGTCACTGGATTTAAACGTAAGTAGAATGTACTGTGCATTTTTAGAGAAATATTGTGCGGATTATCAGCCGCCTAACAAACCACCAGTGACTAGACAACGGTATAATGAAATTTTTATATCAAAATTTAACTTACCTTTTGCAAGGCCTAAAGTAGATACATGCTCCATATGTGATAGTTCGGCTGTTCAAATAAAATCAGGAGATAAAGCTGCTGTAACAGAACAGGAGCTTCACCATCGGAGAGCAGAGGCTGCTACAAAAGCAATGTCAACTGAGACCAAAAATGCATGTACAAGTAATTGCTATGTTCATTCCTTCAATATGCAGCAGCAAATGTACATTCCCCAATTAACTCACTCCGAAATGTGCTATTCACAACAGCTTGCAGTGTGTAACTTAGGAATTCACGATTCCATCACAGGAAAGGGATTTATGTGTTTATGGACTGAGGACTTTGGGGGAAGGGGTGCCTTGGAAATTAGCTCCTTTTATAATTTATTCGTCTTCCGGGTTTGGACCGTGTCATTTGTGAGTGACCCAAAAGTGGGTTCATCTCGACGTTTCGCTACAATTGTATGAAGCTTCTTCAGGAGATCAAAGAAAAAGAAAAAAAAAAGAAAACAAAAGACAGGAAGATGGGTAGTTAGCAATGGTAACTCAGTTACTCAACGCAACCAGAGGCGAATACTAACTACCAAGATGGGCATTTGGTCACAGTAACTCAACTACTCAACGCAGCCAGAGGTGAAAACCAAATGCCAGGACAGGGATTCACGTCCAACAGCTCAGAACACTAACGCGTCGAGAGGCGGGGAGTGAATCCGACGATTACTCCGCTACCTCCGGCTCTTAGAAATAATATGGGTTTTTTCGAACAATATGAAATGACCGGTTTCTTGGCAGTGTTCTGCAACTGCAGAATGGGAGAAAAGACCTGATCGAATGCATCTTTGATGCTCTTGAATCCGAGTTTTGACGGAACTACCAGTTTCGCCAATATACACATGTCCAGATTAACAAGGAATAGAATAGACACCACAGGAAGATAGGGGCGGTAGTGGGTCCTTAGGAGAGGGTAGATATTGTGAGATTTTCTTGGGTAGTCGAAAAGTAGTCCTGATACCTTCTTTGCGAAGAATTTGGCCAATCCTATCAGTGACATTTCGAATATACGGAAGAAAAGCCACGGGAGTATTACCCGAAGATTCTGAATTTGTCGTCCTAGGGTGTAACGGGGGATGTAGATGTCGGTGTGTAATATTTTGAATTGTGGACTTGGAGTAACCGTTGGCGACAAGGGTTTTTTGCAGATGGCCAAGTTCTTCTCTAAGGTTGTCGGGTTCAGAAATCGAAATGGCCCGATGGATGAGAGAGTTGATCACAGAATTCTTTTGGGCAGGATGCTGGTGTGATGAAGCATGTAGGTAACAATTCGTGTGAATCTTTTTTCTATAAACAGAGTGACCCAATCGGCCATTAGGCTTGGAGGTGACTAACACATCGAGAAAGGGAAGGGACCGATTATTTTCTACTTCCATTGTGAATTTTGTACTCGGATGTTGTGAGTTAAGATGATTCTTCTTCTCATTTATGAATGTACTTCTTATTCACCTCTTACTAACACCGTCGTTAATCTTTCTTCTCACCAATTAACAAGTGCAGAAAACAGTCTTCTATCTAAAGGTCTTAATTTTGCTATCACTCCTTCCAGAATTCCTACCGAAGAAATTGTTTCAAATGTGGAAGCGGCACTCCGCACAATTCCCAAAATTCCAGCCGACCGTATCCGCTTTGACGTCGCTAAATGTCTTGATACAGCCAAAATCCCCACTTCAAATATATCTCGTGAGGAATTCATAGCTCTCAAAAATCTCCGTTCTCTTTCTGAGATAATAATCCTTCCTGCAGACAAAGGCAATGCCACAGTCATCCTCGATACTCCTTCCTACATAGAGAAAGTAAACGACTTACTTAGGGATACATCCTGTTATAATACAATTTCTCGAGACCCCACTCCTAGAGTCGAACGCGAAATTTCCCATGCCATCAAACAATCCGATCTTTCCGATGATGTTAAGAAGTCCATAGTTCCGAAAAACTCCATCTGCCCCAGAATTTACGGTCTTCCCAAAATCCATAAAGACAACGTACCTCTTCGTCCCATTGTGACTACGATTAACTCTCCTACCTACAAACTCGCAAAGTACTTGTCGAATCAGTTTAAGACCTATACTGGTCGTACCTCTTCTTATGTCCGAAATTCCACACATTTCATCACCTTAATCTCCTCCCTCACGGTCGATCCCCAAGACATTCTCGTCAGTTGCGATGTACATTGTGGCAATTTCTACAAACAAATATCTGGAACACCAATGGGTTCTCCCCTTTCCCCTGTCATTGCTAACATTTTCATGGAAGCCTTTGAGTCTTTAGCCCTAGAAGCTTACCCCTTAAAATCAAAAGTCTGGTTCCGCTACGTTGATGATACATTTATCATCTGGCTCCATGGTCAACATACCCTTTCTCCCTTCCTAGATCATCTTAACTCACAACATCCGAGTATAAAATTCACAATGGAAGTAGAAAATAATCGGTCCCTTCCCTTTCTCGATGTGTTAGTCACCTCCAAGCCCAATGGCCGATTGGGTCACTCTG
Organism: Diabrotica balteata; assembly: GCA_918026665.1. Taxonomy (NCBI): domain Eukaryota; kingdom Metazoa; phylum Arthropoda; class Insecta; order Coleoptera; family Chrysomelidae; genus Diabrotica; species Diabrotica balteata. The sequence goes on from OU898285.1 coordinate 39,295,605, forward strand.
TTTATAGAAAAAAGACTCACACGAATCGTTACCTACATGCTTCATCACACCACCATCCTGCCCAAAAGAATTCTGTGATCAACTCTCTCATCCATCGGGCCATTTCGATTTCTGAACCCGACAACCTTAGAGAAGAACTTGGCCATCTGCAAAAAACCCTTGTCGCCAACGGTTACTCCAAGTCCACAATTCAAAATATTACACACCGACATCTACATCCCCCTTTACACCCTAGGACGACAAATTCAGAATCTTCGGGTAATACTCCCGTGGCTTTTCTTCCGTATATTCGAAATGTCACTGATAGGATTGGCCAAATTCTTCGCAAAGAAGGTATCAGGACTACTTTTCGACTACCCAAGAAAATCTCACAATATCTACCCTCTCCTAAGGACCCATTACCGCCCCTATCTTCCTGTGGTGTCTATTCTATTCCTTGTTAATGTGGACATGTGTATATTGGCGAAACTGGTAGTTCCGTCAAAACTCGGATTCAAGAGCATCAAAGATGCATTCGATCAGGTCTTTTCTCCCATTCTGCAGTTGCAGAACACTGCCAAAAAACCGGTCATTCCATATTGTTCGAAAAAACCCATATTATTTCTAAGAGCCCCTTCTTTTATTCCAGGAAAATCCGCGAATCTCTAGAGATCCGAAAAAATCCACATAACATCAATCGAGAGGAAGGATACTACTTGCCTCCCTTCTGGAATCTCAGTCTAGAGCCTCCGTCCGGTCCCGCTACCACGATGCAGCCACATGATTGGCCAGCGCGCGCTTCTTGACGTTCGCGCCACGGAGTGTGCCGATACGTCCCGACACGACAGGTCACCGCGAGTATAAATAGAGCGGTAGCGGAGTAATCGTCGGATTCACTCCCCTCCTCTCGACGCGTTAGTGTTCTGAGCTGTTGGACGTGAATCCCTGTCCTGGCATTTGGTTTTCACCTCTGGCTGCGTTGAGTAGTTGAGTTACTGTGACCAAATGCCCATCTTGGTAGTTAGTATTCGCCTCTGGTTGCGTTGAGTAACTGAGTTACCGTTGCTAACTACCCATCTTCCTGTCTTTTGTTTTCTTTTTTTTTCTTTTTCTTTGATCTCCTGAAGAAGCTACATACAATTGTAGCGAAACGTCGAGATGAACCCACTTTTGGGTCACTCACAAATGGCACGGTCCAAACCCGGAAGACGAATAAATTATAATTCTGACTCTGGCCGTGGAAGCCTACGATCCCAAATTAGCTCCTGTTTATATACTTACCTTACTAAGGAAATTGGCAATCACGGAAAGAAAAAGCTTATTTTGATGTCGGATAATTGTGGGGGTCAAAATAAAAATCAGTTCATGATCGCCATGTATTTGACCATACTAGCAAATAACGTTTTTGAGGAAATTATTCATAAATTTCCTGTAAAAGGACACACTTTCCTTTCGCAATCATAGAAAAACGTAAAAAAGTGTGTAAGGCTTATACATTGATAAATGTTGTTAACATGATTACTAGTGCGGCCCAGAAAAATCCATTCTCGTGCATGGTGGTTAAGGACTTTTATGATTTCAAAGCCGTTGCCTATGATAAACTGAACACAAAGAAGTTACGAATTTCAACAGCTACGCAGCTTCGTCTTACAAGAGAGAAATTTGGTACGGTGATGGTGGCTAAAGGGCATAGTGAGCTCGCTGAATGGAGTGAGACCAATGTACTCAAATCTGGAGTTACATTGGAAGACTTTAAAATCATAGACCTTCAAAAAACTAGAACTCACTTTGGTATCCCAGAGAAAAAAAGAACAGATATTGAAAAAATGCTCCCTTATCTTCACGATGATGCCAAGAAGTATTTTAAAGAAAAATTAGGTCAACCAGGGCAAGTTTCTACTGTAGGAAACAACGGTTAAAAATCTGGCACTTAAAACGTTTTGACTTGCAAACCTGATGGCACTTACAACGTTTTGACCTTAAAGAGATTTTTGAATTTTTTTTTAAGTAAGCTTTGTTTATTGTTCCTTTGCGGTATGTTTGTATTATATAATACCTTTAAACTAATCCTTTTTCAGTATGTTACATTATAAGAAATAAACATGTTCGATAAAAAACTGTTTTTTACTCCTCCTGAAAAATTTATAATTTGGCACTTACTACGATATGGAAATGCACGCTTAAAGTATGAAAATGAAAAAAAGTGAAAAACCGAAATTTGTTGGTTACGATACTTTGTTACGATGTTCAACACCAAACTACAGCTTCAATTTTTTAAGAAAAACATGGCCTTATTATGAACACTTCACTTATTGTTGCAATATCTATATCTTTCAAAATCAGTTATTAAGAGAAAATAATAATGTAAGTAAGTGTTGACTACATAAATAAACTTTTAATTTTTACTTCAAGTTTTATGAATTATTTAAATATATATTTTTTTATCTTTCACTACCTACCTTTCGCTCAATTATTAACTCGTTTTTGTATACAAACCAATTATTGTTTGAACATTTTATAGAAAATGCATTGCAGAAATATGACTAAAGTAATTTAAACTTACACAAAATCATCAAAACATAAAATTAAGCTTAGTTTATAACAATACAAATTTATAAAACCAATTTCATTTAAAATATACCATATTATGTTTCATGTAGGTCGGTACTATCCTGTTCGTCACCGGTCAAATTGCTGCTTATCGCATTTTTCTCAAATAAATATAACCAGGCTATACTACATAATGCATACTTTTTCATCCATAGTCTGAGCTATTACTTAGCTTCTAGCTGTTTCGATTAATTCTAAAGAAAAAAATACATGTACCAACATTTAAATATTTTTATGTTTAAAGTTTCAACATAGTCTTTTGTTCGACCTCCAACCACACTTGAACTTGATTCAAAAAACTTAGAACAATAGAAACAAACAAAAGACTATCGTCCCCTCGAGTGTTTCCCTTAACAAACAAAACACAAGCTAAAAATCTGCTGGCGGTAGTCACCCCACGACACCGAATCGGCTATTTTCATTATCGGTGAACGCCGTGTTCTGTCCCCACAAAATAATATATAGCTGGTATATTTACATTCTGACTTTTTTCACTCATCTCTCTATTCTTCGTTTCTATATTAAATATTGATGTATTTCCGTTAAAGGGATAAACCGTTTACAGAAAATTGGCAATGAAAACTGCAGTAGAATATTAAATACATAAAATAATTCAGACTGTTAAAAACTGAAATTGTAATTTTTAAAAATAAAACTAGGATAGACACATTTCTTCTTTTAAAAAAAAATTTGTTTAAAATCCTTTATAAAAGGTATATAAAAATGCCCCAAACGGGCTATCACAAACACATTGCAAAACGTTTTCGGATTAAACAATCCATCATCAGTGCAAACCTGAAAGTATATAACCACTTTAATTAAAAAGAACGTTAAATTAAAATGTTGACAAAGGTTAGAGCAAAATGTGGTTAATACTTACAGGTGTACATGCTAGTAGCCACCAAAATATATGGGTAGAAACGCTTTAAATGTTTTAAATTTGTAGTTGTTTTACATTATTAGTAGTTATAATTTGTGATGTTTAAGTTACCGTTGGATAGGTAACGTAGCGGCGTATGACTCTACATGAGTAAAATGGTCCTGAGACGAAGTGTCTACGAGGACCTGTTGATAACAACTGATCAAATGACATTGTTGACATGTTAGGACGGATGTTGTGTCAGAGCAGTCAGTGTAACTTACGGTAGTTGTCTAAAAATGACAGATGTCAGCCTTATTTAAAATTGAAAAAGTTAAAATTATAATAATGTAACAGTATCAACCATCAATATTGTAATCTGTATTGTAAATTAATCAAATAGCTATATTTAAAACATTGAAAATTGGTTTTTTAAAAATTAATGTGGATCAACTGGAATTTATGAAATTTTGTAGGATTGATAGGCAACCAACTATACATGTGTAAGGATCTATTTATTTTAAGCTAAAGATTTTGTCAAAAGGCCCTGTATGTTGTGAGACATTTGGTACCTAGAAAATGGTAAAAAGGCACATGTGGGAAGATTTGTCCTAAAAGATTTATTATTGAGTATTGATGTAGTAGGTGGATGTGTGTTTAGATATGTTGTTGAGCTGAAATGTAAATATGATAAGAATGTGATCATAATGTGGTGTTCGTGTAGTACTCAACTTAAAAGTTAAGTATGGAAGGCCCTCTATGTCAAAAAACTACATTTGGTACCTAGTAAAGATAAATAAAAAGTTTTTAAGTTATAAGTACGTGAACATGAATTACTGGTTATGTGTGTAAAGTAAAGATGGTAGGTTGTTTATGTGTGTGGGCAAGTATGCCAGACTGACAGAAAATTGATGGCTGAAAGATGGTTAGGTGTGATATTGTTCCTACATTGCTCAAGTAATAACTCAAGAAAACAAAAGGCCCTATATGTTAAAAGGAACATTTGGTGCCTAACAAATATAAAAGTAAAAAGGGATGAGTTATAAGTTAGAGTGTAGGTAGGTGTAAAGTTAATAGGCTTATGGAGTGTATTGTGACAATATGTGGAAATGTAAGAGCTGTTGTGTTTAAGGTGGATCTATCAAGTTTACTAAAGATATGTGATGTTTAAATGTTATTGTGAAGATAAAGGGGAAAACTACAAACGACTGAAGACCCCAGAGACCCGAAAACCAAACCTGGAGGAAATTGGACTTTAAATGAAACATAAATATTTAAGTACCTAATAACTTGGGTCAGTATATATCCAATTCCAAAGACCCCATCAACTATATGAACCGTAGTGGTGTGTATAGATTAAAATGTTCTGATTGTGATGCTACCTACATAGGAAGAACATGTAGATCATTGTCTTCACGCTCTTTAGAACACACAAAAAGAGAAAATACTTCCACTTTCTCTCAACATCTTAAAGAACACAACCACACTCTCAATATCCCAGAAGACGTCTCACTTATTCACAACATCCCACAAAAACTTTTTCAACCTAGACCTATATGAAGACCGAGAAATCATTAAAGAAAAACAGAGAAGTCCAAATTGTGTCAATCGCCATGTTTCATTTAATCGAGACTTTCTTCCGCTCCACCGTCAATTATTCTCATAACTCATTATCAAACTTTACTTCTTCATTAGTATTTAAATCCCATTTAAATATTTAAATCTCATCCTTCTCTTATCACCTACTAATCATCCTTAGCCCTCTCAAACTTTGTTTAATATATCCAACTCTTCTTCTTTCCTCACTTCTGTCTAGGCATCCAAACGTCAAATCTGACCTAATACCCAATATTCTCCATGGTCCTTCTCAACAAAATAAATTCAGAGTAGATCATGCCACTTCCTCTCCAAAAACAATTTTTCATTAATATACACCATCACCCACTCAACCACATATCTTCACCTTTTCATACTGCGTTTTTTATTTTCATTTACAACTTCTTTTTACTCATCCAATTTCCATCAGGGTTTGGTTTTCGGGTCTCTGGTGTCTTCAGTCTTTTGTAGTTTTCCCCTTCATCTTCACAATAACATTTAAACATCACATATCTTTAGTAAACTTGATAGATCCACCTTAAACACAACTACTCTTACATTTCCACATATTGTCACAATACACTCCATAAGCCTATTAACTTTACACCTACCTACACTCTAACTTATAACTCATCCCTTTTTACTTTTATATTTCTTAGGCACCAAATGTTCCTTTTAACATATAGGGCCTTTTGTTTTCATGAGTTATTACTTGAGCAATGTAGGAACAATATCACACCTAACCATCTTTCTGTCAGTCTGGCATACTTGCCCACACACATAAACAACCTACCATCTTTACTTTACACACATAACCAGTAATTCATGTTCACATACTTATAACTTAAAAACTTTTTATTTATCTTTACTAGGTACCAAATGTAGTTTTTTGACATAGGGGGCCTTCCATACTTAAGTTTTAAGTTGAGTACTACACGAACACCACATTATGATCACATTCTTATCATATTTAAATTTCAGCTCAACAACATATCTAAACACACCTCCACCTACTACATCAATACTCAATAATAAATCTTTTAGGACTCATCTTCCCACATGTGCCTTTTTACCATTTTCTAGGTATCAAATGTCTCACAACATACAGGGCCTTTTGACAAAATCTTTAGCTTAAAATAAATAGATCCTTACACATGTATAATTGGTTGCCTATCAATCCTACAAAATTTCATAAATTCCAGTTGACCCACATTAATTTTTAAAAAACCAATTTTCAATGTTTCAAATATAGCTATTTGATTAATTTACAATACAGATTACAATATTGATGGTTGATACTGTTACATTATTATAATTTTAACTTTTTCAATTTTAAATAAGGCTGACATCTGTCATTTTTAGACAACTACCGTAAGTTACACTGACTGCTCTGATGCAACATCCGTCCTAACATGTCAACAATGTCATTTTGATCAGTTGTTATCAACAGGTCCTCGTAGACACTTCGTCTCAGGACCATTTTACTCATGTAGAGTCATACGCCGCCATGTTACCTATCCAACGGTAACTTAAACATCACAAATTATAACTACTAATAATGTAGAACAACTACAAATTTTAAAACATTTAAAGGGTTGTTACCCATATATTTTGGTGGCTACTAGCATGTACAACTGTAAGTATTAACCACATTTTGCTCTAACCTTTGTCAACATTTTAATTTAACGTTCTTTTTAATTAAAGTTGTTATATACTTTCAGGTTTGCACTGATGATGGATTGTTTAATCCGAAAACGTTTTGCAATGTGTTTGTGATAGCCCGTTTGGGGCATTTTTATATACCTTTTATAAAGGATTTTAAACAAAAATTTTTTGTGATATATGGTATACAGCCAGCTACAGGAACTTAGTTTCCTCGTGGAATTTCTTCTTTCCTTCATGTGCTGTCACCATCATTGAAGGTTGGTGGTTATAGTCGCAAACATTTCTCTAACTTCAGCTGTACGCATAAGATCTTCAAAACCTAGTTTTGTCATCGTCAACGTAAATCTTAATGTGCGCACTTTGCGTCCAATATAAGTTTCTTTTAATCTGAGGAATTTATCATTTAAGGTAAAATGCCCTGTTAAAATTAACAGAGCATGGAAAAATATGATTTGGTTGATAATAACACTTCTGCAAAGTAGCGAAAATAAAACTTCTCTTGTCCAAATTCTAGCTCTGAATTCAAACTAATCGTTACATTAGTACGTAATCAGTACATTACTTATAAAACATATATTTTAACTATTCTTTTTATGAACTCAAAAAACGTTTTTTAGATGAAGGAAATTAATTAACTTCGATAAAAACTCAAGTTAATGGATGGTAGAAGTTTTTTGTGATTAACGTTTTAGACTTCTTCGTCAAATATGGGCTATCCAGCAAGCGTAGAATGTGATAAATAGACTTCGGTAAATATGCAAATAAAAATGTAGAAAATATGCGCATAAATATGCACGTGTTTACCCGAAAATATGCAAATATTTTACAAAATATGCATACAAATAAATAAAAAAATCGTAAAATAGTAACAATTTTATTTAAAAAAAAGTGTACATAACTAAATATTTCCTACTATTCATTAAGATTTACATTTATTTTAAGTAACTACATCATTTTTAAGTATGAATAAACTTATTTAGAATTATGGTAACAATAAATGACCAAGTGGTGTTCAAAATTTTCTAACAAAAACTTGTAGCTTCTGTCTGAGTACATATATTTATATATGGAAAAACTTCGTTCAACATCAACTGATATAACGGGAGCATTTTTCAAACTAACCAAAACATTTGGTTCTGAATTAATTGTTTCCGAAATATTTCCAGCTAGAACACTGACTACTTCAGAAAGAATATGGTAACCTTTATTTTTTTCCATAGTAGCTTCAAATTTTTTTAAAATATCTTTTCCAATATTACCTTTAACGTTCCGACAACATGACGCAAATTCTTTTATTAATGCTGTACTTTCGAACAATGACAGTTTTGGTGATTCTAACTGAGTAATTGTTTTTTGAACAAAACTAAAATTTGATTTTATAAATGAAAGTTCTTGTTGAAGCAAGTTACTCTGAAAAGTTTGTTCAGAATCCAAAAGAGATTGGGAACTTTCATCTGTTAACGTATCAATTATGTTCTTTATTTTAACAAAATGATCTGCATAAAAATTAGCTGCTTCTAACCATGTTCCCCATCGCGTTAAAATAGGTTGTGGTGGAAGAGGAATTTTAGGTAGCATTTCTTTATAAAGTTGAATTCTTATAGGAGATTTAAGAAATACTTTTTTGACACTGGATATCATGGTATTTACAAGAGGAAACTTTTTTCGTATTTCCTCTGCAACTCTGTTTAATCCATGCGCTACACAAGTAACATGTATTAAATCTGGGAAAAATATTTTTAAATTTTGTCCTGCTTTCACCATAAAAGGAGCAGCATCCGATAAAATAAGCAGTAATTTATTAGAAGGAATAGTTGTCGGAAGAAAAAAAGTTGCTAATGTTTCTTGTATAAAACGCGAAATTGTTAGAGCATTTGTTTTCTCAAGTTGCTGGCATGAAATAAGATGAGATTTTGGTAAGGTATCTTCTTTAACAACACCAATCAATAAATGAGCAATATACTTTCCTGAGGAATCAGTGGTTTCGTTTACAGATATGTAAAAATAATTATCTGCAATTTCTTCCTTAATATTAATTAACACCGACGAGGATAGCCCGTTCACATTATTTCTTCTTAGAGACCGATCACTTGGAACATTAAGTTTGCAATATTTTTTTAGAAACGAACTAAAATTTACATTTGCTAATTTTGAAAGCGGTATGTTTGCAGACACTAATGCGCGACACAAGTCTTCATTAAAAGTTTCTTGCTCATCTAATTTTTTTTGTAGTAAATTGGAAACATTTAGCCATTGAAGTTTGAGGTTTTCCTCCTATTTTTCCTTTTTTTGCAATGTGTGAAGCAGTTCTCACATGTTGGTCTATCTGAAATTTCTTCTCACATGCTATCTATAAATAAAAATCAAAAACCTTTATTTTAACCCAACCTTTAAAATATAAAAATATACAAGGTGTTTTTGGTTAATCAAATAACTGGTTTGGAAAAAAAAACACTCGCTAAGTGTTTTAAATGCAGTATTAATCCACAAATTAGTTTTTATTACTAACCATTAGTACATCATATAATTTATTTTAAAATTCAACCAAAGTTTTTTTTTTGTTAATTAAATTATAACCCGACAAGCGAGAGCTGGCGGGTTGCGCGTAGAAGAAATTGAAAAGTGTTCACCGTTTAAGTCATGTACATCGTGTACATCGTGTATAACCGTTTAAGTACCTATACTATATACCTATAATCGCGATTAAGTACCTCTCCTATCTCTCTTAGAATAATTCCTTTTCTATTTTCGAGCAGGTTACCCGCCAGCTCTCGCTTGTCGGATTATACAATAAAAATAATTGTGTTTTAGAATAGCTGACTTCATAAAAAAAAAGTAAAGGTGAAAAATTTTTCTAAATACACACCATTGTATTGTACCATGGACAATTTTTTCTCACTAAAGGAAGCTATTTTTCATTTAAAAACAACCTACGAGTACTAAATTTCAAGTAAATACGTTTATTGGTTTTAAAGTTATTGTTGTTATTAACTAAAAGAATTTAATTTTTTTTAATTTTAACACCCTGTATCTTGAAAAGTAAATAAGTTTGACCCCTCATTAACTATATCGTTTTGTTCAATTTTTCGAGAAGTATCTACAGTCAAACGTTGTAAGTGTCATTTGGAAACACCCTGTATGTATGAAATATTAGATATTTAATAGAAAATATTAGATACTTACAATTTTGCCACATACTGAACAGTAGATTTTTCCCATATCCATAGACAGCTCTTTATAAGGTTTAATCCAAGTTGAAGCACTGGTTGTTTTAGGCATTATAAAATAACAATCTTCCTTTTTGTTACGCACAACGAGTGTTTACGCTTTGAATATCAAAACAAAAATGATTTACAAATCTGAGCATCAAATTAGAAATGTTTAGGTACCTAATTCAATAAACTGGGAGATTTTGGAAAATCCCTAAATTAGGAACAAAACTATTAGCCGTTTACCTGCTGTTAAGATACAATAAATTGTAGATTGATTTGGGGATTAGATCATAAAATGCAAATGAGCGAACCCTTAGCGATTATCCAATAACTGAATGCCTCAGTGACCGAGACTTTCTAAGAATGTTGAGGGCTACTTAAATTGATCTTCTTTGAAATTATAAATGTTTTGTAGCTGTAGAGATTACGTACTTAGATCATTTCTTGATTAAAATGACTACAAAATTTTATACAAGAATTGAAATAAATTGGTATGTTTAAAAATTTTCAAATACAGTATAAAAATCTAAACTTTTATGCACTTTATGCAAACTTTTATACAAATATGCCAAAATATGAAATATTTGCATAAAATATGCACAATATGCAAAATATGCAATATGCATATTTGCCGAAGTCTAGTGATAAACATGGATGTTAACATAAAATTGTACAAACACTACACTAGAACAAGGACAAACAGTTTAAAATTAATTAAAATAGTTCTAAGCTACATTCTTTGGCGGTAACAGGAGAGAAAATGGTGTTTAACGGAAATGCCAAGGTGACATGTGACATATGACAGCTTTGTTGGGCAGTCACAGTCATAGATATTTCAGATGCCCCTGAAGATGCTATATTAAGCGAAACTACTTGGGCAAGATTTGATTAAACTTGTGCTCGATACAATTGCCTTAATTTTCAAAGTTCATTTATTCGAGCATTCAACCTCATATCAATTATTCTTATGATATTTTCCCAGCATCGTAAATTATACTACGTAAAATTACTAACAGATCAAGATTATGATTTTCTAACTTCAGAGTAAGCTTTGTCAGGTCCAGTACCCTGGGGTTTTAATTGTTTAATGTCATATATCACATTGACTTTTGGAATTATTTGGTTTTCATTAGAATTATTTATCGTATTGTTCATTCTATCTAACAGCTCTTGTATATTTTTTTTCCATTCTTGTGTTTTATCTTTGATAAACATTTGCTACCTTTACAGCTTCATAATAGCATTTGATGTTCCAAGTCGCTATCTTGATATCATGATTTGCTTTAATTTTATTTTTTATTATATTCCTCCTGGGTATTCTTAGTACTCTATAAATATTCTGCCGGGGGCCATCTATTTACCACCATAACTTTCTTAGGAAAAATAACAGAGGGGTTTACCATTACCCACTTCATCGCAGTGTGAGAACAAATAAAAACTACTCAAGTATTACGCCGGTCCAAGATCAATTGGCATACGCAGCAACTCGATAATGAAAATACCATTTCTAGGAATATTTATGGACCTAGTCTGGATACGTAAAGTTTAGCGTTAACAAGAATACCTCGTGTAAGACGTGGTTTTTTACCACAGATTACAGTCTTGATTCCTCCTCCTCAATCCTTTAGCCCTTGTCAGGGCGTAGTGACACCCTAAATATTGTTAGTCTGCTGTCTCCATTGACTGCGATCTTGTGCCATATGGACGGCTTCATGTAAGGATTTTCCCACCAAACTCTTCATTTGGTCTACCCATCGTATTGGAGATCTTCCTCTTGGTCTTCGGCCTTTTACCTTTCCTTCTACTACCAATAGTTCCATGGTGCCCGTTCTTCTAGCTATGTGGCCGAAGTAAGTTAGGTATGCTTGGTTTACTTTTTTTAGTAGCCTTTTTTTTATACGAAGCTCTTCCAGAATTGACAGGTTGGTTATATGTTCTGTCCAGGACACGTGTAGAATTCTTCTATATACCCACATTTCGAAGGCTTCGATCTTACTCCTATCGATTTTTTTGAGAGTCCATGTTTCAGCTGCATATGTAGCAATGGGAAAAATAAGGGCATTGACCAACCTGAGCTTAGTATTCCTTGTTATTGTTCGGTCTTTCCATATTTTAATTAATTTAGCAGTTGCGGTTCGGGCCATTCCTAGTCTACGTTTGATTTCTGAGGAACAATCACCATTGTTGGTTATCAGAGAGCCCAAGTATACAAATCTGTCGATTACTTCAAAAATCCCTATTTGGCGTATATGCAGTAGATTATTATTTTCTCTGTCTACAATCATTATTTTTGTTTTTCCAGTGTTGATTTGAAGTCCGAATTCTTCACTTATTCGGCTTAGCCGTTCGATGATGGTAATCATTTCGACTTCATTCGCTGCTAGTATAAGTGTGTCATCTGCTTATTGCAGGTTACTGATTTTTCTGCCTCCTATAGTGATTCCTCCATCCCATTCATCTCGTACTTTTCTCATTATATATTCAGAATATATGTTGTACAATAATGGTGATAGTATGCAACCTTGTCTAGTTCCTTTCTCTGTTTTGAATGCATTTGAATATATTCCATGTACTTTAACTTTGGCTGAGTTTTTATTATACAGATTTCTTATTAGGTTAACTAGGTGGTTAGGTACTCCCATATTTTCCATTATACTCCAGAGAGGATCCAATTTACTGAATCAAAAGCCTTTGTGTAATCTATAAAACAGAGCAACATTGGTATGTTATGTTCTCTCGCTTTTTCTACTATCTGTCTGGTGTTGAGTATTTGCTCACGCGTTCCCTTTCCTGGTACAAATCCACATTGTTTTTCGGCTATCTCTGGAAGTAGAAAGTTCTTTAGCCGTTCATTGATTATATGTAGCAGGATTTTGCTTGCATGAGGGATAAGGGCAACGGTTTTGTAATTGCTGCATATGGTTAGTGATCCTTTTTTATGGATAAGGATCAAGATTGATTTACACCACTCATCAGGCCATTCACCTGTGATCCATATCATGTTGCACATATCCAGCATTACATCTACGCCAATTTCGCCTATTGCTTTTAGAGTCTCCGCTGTTATGCCATCGATTCCTGGAGTTTTTTTGTTTCTTAGTTTTTAAATAGTTCATGACTTTCATGGCGGTTTGCATGTTGCTCCAGTTCTTGACACACGTTATTTATATGGTTGTTTTTATCTCTGATGCACATACATTTTATTTTCCTGTTTATTTCCGCTATTTCTTGAGTGTTGCTTCCTGTTTTTGAAATATGTTGTAGCATAGCTCTTCTTTTTTCCACTAACTCTAGTGCTTCCCCTGACATCCAATGTTTGTTCTTTTGGGTTATACGCGGTGTGCACTCTTTTTCCACTGAATATATCCAGCTTTTTATTCCATTCCACGTTTTATTTGTGTCTTCTAATACTTGTGGTTTTTCTTTGCTTATCAGTTTCATCTGGAATTCTTCTGCATTACTTACCCTTATCTGTTTTGTCTGATGTATTTTTCTAGTTGTGTGTAGTCTGAGCCTGCAGTTCATTTTTAGTAGTTTATGATCTGATCCACAATATGCTCCAGGCATAGCTTTTACATTTGTTATTGAGGTTTTCCATCTTTTCCGCACGAGTATGTAATCGATTTGATTTTTGTGTTCTTTATTTGGACTAGTCCATGTTGAGAGCCTTCTTGGGTGGTGTTTATTAAGGGTATCTGTTATCACTAAATTATTTTCACTGACAAACTGTAGAAGTCGTTCTCCTCTGTTGTTTCTAATGCCCAAGCCAAATGACCCAACAATACCTCTTAAATGTGGTTCATTATCCGTTTTTCCCACTTTGGCGTTAAAGTCTCCAATAATATATACTGGCTCTTTTTGTGGTATCTTCTTCAATATGTTTTCTATGTTGTTATATATTTCATCAAGTCATGATTACAGTGAGGCTAAAGCTCCACTTAGAGGTGCTATATTCTCTTTATCTAGCCCAATGATTTTGAAACTCATAAAGAGGGACTACCTCTCCGAATCCATTAACCTCCTGACATATCTCTGAATGTACGATATATAAACAATGTTTTAGAAGTGTAAATAGATAGATAGACTTTTTGAATTCTATTGTGATCCTCTAATCGTAGAATAAATTCTCTAGCCTGACTATTTTTAAAAGGTATAAGAGTTTCGAGACTGAACCTTCCATGTAGCTCTTTGCCGGTGGCTTTTCTTTTTCTAATATACGAGTAAAGAACCGCACATTTTGCAGGCTATGGGCTAACACAAAATGTTCTCTGCTGTTTATTTATCTAAGTGACAGAATCTGCATAGCCAATCTGCCAATCCCATCAGCTTCAACTGCATTATCGACGTACCCCATCCCAGCGTGCAAATCGCTGTTAACAGACCTACTATGGCTTTGACTGTTTTTCTGTCTTTGCTTATTAGGTCTGCCTGCTCTAAATTTAGACAAATATTCTGTAATGAACTGTTTCGCCTATCTTTGTCCTGGTGAATTCCTCCACCATTTCAGAGATTTGTGTGCTACCTAGTTTCTTGTAGCTATCCTTTGCAATGCCAATACATGACATTATTGAATTTTGTTTAGTCATTTCATATGATTTTTTACTGTTCTGATGAAGTTGGTATCTTGATAATAGGGCTCTTGCTATAGTCTCCGAGTTTCTCACATAATCCCATACTAGCTAAGAATTGGCTTCTAAAAAATTAAGTGCTTTAAGAGCTGGCTATCTATGAAGATGGCAACTGAACGGTGCGCTTCTTTTGCTTTTCTTTTCCTCTTTCACATAGTATTAGATTGCCGTTATTTTCACCTGGAAATTCGTGACGTCTTTAAACATACTTACCAGAAAATGTATCTTTTGCCTTATCTCTACTATACCAGCGCCTATACCCTCAGATGTTTTTTAGCTATCAGTGTACCAGGTAGCTTTTGCTTGTAAGGGTAGACCTTTCTTCAAGTCTTCCGTTTCTGGTATAACAGCTGATATAAAGCTATATCTTGGAGCTCTTGTACCAATGGGTTCTCGCATTACCATATCTGATTTTAGCTCCTCAATTAGCTTTCTATTGTCAGCACTATGCTCTTGGCTTTTGTGTCTAAAGACACAAAATTCTAAAGACTACAGAAACTTGGCAACTAGGGATATACAGAAACGTTATTTAGCTAGTTTAATAACAGTAAAACCCAGAGAATAAACATGGTGTGATAACTCAGTCAAAAATAAACAATTTATAGTTCTTTATAAATTGGAGAATATGGATGTAAATATCTGTATTATTTGTTTTTTTAAAGTATCTGTCGAAACAAGTTGACATTAAAAAAAGAAAGCATCTCCTACTACTGTCTGATTTAAGAGGTATGCAGCCTTCAGGTAACAAGCGATTAGAAGCAGATATTTCATTTGCTCGAAATTTTATTAACACATTTTCAAAATATAAAAGCCACTACAATAGAAGTCACACTTTAAAGCAGTATTTAAAGCGAGAATTAAATTTACAGATCTTACTTACTATACCACTGATGCATCCTTAAGTAGAAGTGTTTTTCCAAACATATTTAAAACTCCCAATTTAAAATTTTGAAAAGTCATTTACTAACACTTGCAAAATCTGTGATTTATTATTTCTGAAAATAAAAAACTGTGCCTCCGAAGAAGAAAAACAAAGATTAGAAAATGAACGCCAGCAACGCCAGAATAAAGCTTTCTTTCATTATACAACAGAACTAGGCGACAAAGAAGAAAGTATGGAGCTTAGGCAAGCTTGTACTAGTTGCATATGATTTATAAAAGTGTTTGGCTACACCTAATTTGACATCATCTTATAGTGTGCGTTTCTATTTGATGATCCGCAATATCACCACAAAACGGACATCCTGTTGTGTGTGGCACGAAGGTTTAGCTCAACGAGAAGCTGAGCATCTTGCTTATTTCAATGTATTAAAGACTTACCAGAACAGGTAGAAGAACTAGTCATCTCTACTGACATGTCAACAAGTCAATAATGACAGGTCAAAAGCGAAATAACATATTACCGATTATGTTTTTAAGAGCACTTGAAGAAAAGGAAACTCTAAAGGAAATCCGTCATAAGTTCCGAATTCTTGGTCATACTTATTTAGAATGTGATACAGATCATACTAGCATACAGAGATCTGTGAAAAAAAGAAACGCTACTATTTCAGTTCCACAGAACTAGGTATCGGTAAATAAAATGGCAAGCCTTCGGTTTGACGTAAAATTTAGGAAACATCAGTGGCGGCTTTTGGGGGTAGGCAGGATAGGCCGGGCCTACCCAATAACTTTAAGAGCTTTAAAATTGAAAAACATATATTCAAAAATTATGTTTATGAATGTAAATAACTTTTAAATGTACTAAATCATTCAATACAATAGGGTCCGTTAAAACAACTATGTTATTATATTACCACAGAAAACATCAAATCGTATTCAGTCATTTTAAATATCATTAATAGGCCCGATCAGAACTGGCCGACCCAGCTCACATAAGATCCCCGTACAAAAAACGTTAGGAGTAAAGCAGCTTGCCGGAAAACGATTTATATTGTCGTGTTTATGCTTGCGGTTTAGGCGCCAGACGATCGGGCCTACGCCGACTATCGTTGTCACTTGTAACGTAATTATCAAATTGTAATATAAATTTTCTTTTAAATTATGATAAAAAATATGTAACATAATCTATAATCGTAACATAATTTTAAAAAACAACGCAATTGCAAGCAATAAGTTCACGGTTGTCCAAATAAATTTTAAAAAAGTCATAAAATTCGAAAAAAAAACAATCACATTTGCATGATTTCTATATTGCCTGATTGTAAGCAACTTATATATGGCAATACTGTCGCCGAGCATTAGTTCAATTTTCACTGTTATCATCTGTTATTACTAATTGCAGTAGTTCTTTGGCCCGATCGGGGTTGATTTTTTAAAATTCTTCTTGGAATAGTGAGATCGTTTTATAACTGATACATAAAAATAAATTTTTCTGACGCTTTACCAGGTTGCAGTAATAGTAATGTTGATAGTGAGTATTTAGACATTTTTGTTTCACTATTGGAATCGTCATTATCTAGAAGAACTGAAGTTGATAGAAAAAAAATTATTATGAATGAAAGGCCCACTCCAACATTGCGTATTGATCAAAAAGGTGGGAAAAAGGTGCGTACTTTTAATTGTTCTTGGTATGATGTCTATAAATAGTTGTCTGGAAGTATTACGAAAAACATACTATATTGTATACAATAACATTAGAATTGCAGATAATTTGAATAATTTACCTTAGTGAAAATTAAAAAGCTGCTTATCAATAGACATAACATTAGATTTAAGAACGAGTCTTACAGTGCCATAAATTCTCCACATTGTTGTATGGCGTTGAAGCATGGACGTTAAAAAACGTTGGCAAAAATTTATAAGAGATACCATACTAGAGAATACTCGATGTATTAATAATTTATTCGAGAAATGATAAATGTGGTGAGGACGATGATCATATTATCAAAGTTTGTCGGGCTGATAATATGATTTTTATAAATTCATATAGGTACAAAGCTGAGGCATGTAGATGTATGTATCGATATTTATAATTTTTCTGTTGTGCACAGTTATGTATAAAAATAATTGTAATCTTCTCCTATAAAAACTGTGCTATTATGCATTTCCAAATCCAATATAAGTACCTGTATATTAGGCAAGTTATATATTCAGATTGGTAAAATTTCTAAAAAGGTAATATTGTCGCCCCTAACTGTTTTATACATATGCAATTTAAATAATAATACATATTCATTTTATTATTATTAAGTAGGGTCATATGTTCAACAATGAACTACACGTACACAATGAACCAATCAATCTTTCGTTAATAATACGCATTTTAGAAAAACGCCGGCACCACTGTACGAATGTACTAGATAACCTAGAACTAAATCTCAGTTATTGTTTTGCCACCACGAAATGTGCACGTGTTATAACGGATTATAAAAATTTGAAGGCATCGAGTAAAATTTTCAAGGTAAGCATTTTCGGTTTTATTTCTTACATGGGTGAATTATTTTAATTTATTCTCTGTGGTACGATACATTGATACATTAGTTAGTGTTTTGGTATATAACTCTAAAATACACTGTTGTAGATAATGACTTATTGGTCTTTGATTGTTATAAGGTGCGGTACGTACACAATGAACCAAACTATGTTGGGACACAATGAATCATGGTTCACTGTGTACCCTTCCAAGTTTTTAGATTTATTTTTATTTTCAGGATGGGTCGCGTTAAGAAAATAGAAAGAAAGAAAGGCGCACATACTGTTGATCAAATGAGGACAGCATTGGACTTAGTAACCAGGGGTATGAGTATTCGAAAAGCAGCAGTAGAAAGTAATTTAGCATATCCTACATTAAGGCGATACGTTGAAAAAAGAAAGTGTGCTCCAAACGAAAACATAAGATTTGTTCCTAACTACGAGACGAACATGATTTTCACAAGTGAACAAGAAGATGCTCTTAAGACCTACTTGAAAACTTGTGCACTTATGTTTTATGGATTGACATCTGTCGAATGTAGAAAGGTTGCATATCAAATGGCTCAAAGGAATAATATCAAAATTCCTGATTCATGGAGGAATGCAGAAATGGCTGGCAGGGAATGGCTCCGAAGTTTTAGGAACAGGCATACAGATCTGTCTCTGAGAAAACCAGAGCCGTGCAGCCTGGCACGTGCGACAGCATTTAACAGAGATAATGTTAATCGCTTTTTTGACAACTTATATGCTGTAATAAATCGAAATGCCGCATTTTCTGACGGTACAAGAATTTACAACTTGGATGAAACTGCAACCACAACGGTGCAAAAAACTCAGAAAATATTGGCACCAAAAGGGAAAAAGTGTTTGGGTAAAGTCACCAGCGGTGAGAAAGGGACACTAGTAACAACGTGCTGTTTTATATGTGCCGGTGGTTATGCTTTACCACCAGCAATAATTTTTCCGCGGAAAAATTATAAGGATTTCATGTTAAAAGGCGCCCCCACTGGCTCTTTAGGCCTTGCTACGCCGACAGGATGGATGAATTCGGAGTTGTTTGTAGAGGTAATGAAACATTTCATTAAACATAGCAGAAGCTCTCATGATAATCCATCAATTTTAATATTCGATAATCATGAATCTCACTTATCAATCGAAGCCTTAGATTTGGCAAAAGCTGCAGGGGTTAATATTGTAACTTTGCATCCCCACACATCGGCTAAATTACAGCCACTTGACGTTGGTTTATATGCGCCGTTCAAGACGTATTATAACAGTGCCATAGAGTCGTGGCTTCTAAGAAATCCTGGTAGGCCGATATCTATTTATGATTTAGCTGAATGTATTGGAATAGCACACAGTCGTTCCATGACTCCTACAAATATAGCCAATGCCTTTAAAAAATGCGGTATATATCCCTTTGATCGGGATATCTTTACAGATGAGGATTTTTTGCCAAGTGAGGTAACAAACAGACCATGCCCAAATGATGAAAGTTCTAATAATACAAGAGACCTTCAAGGAGGTGAACATAACGATGAAATCACTGTGCCAAATGAAAATGACAGTTCTTCAACTAATAACATTCAATCAGAAAACCCCAAACATACGGAAAGTCAAGCAGGACCATCATTTATTCCACCACAACAATTTATGCCTGCATTGAAAGCCCAACCTCGTCAAAATAATAGGAAGAACAGAAAAAGTAAAAAAAGTATTATTGCCACAGATACACCGGAAAAAAACATTATTGAACAAGAAAGGTTGGAAGCTAAAAGAAAGAAGCAAATGAATGAAAATAGGCAAGCTAAGAAGAGAGTGCGTTTTGTTAATGACGATAATACAGATTCAGAGGAGGATGAAATAGATATCCTTGAGAGTGACAGTGACAGTGATAGTGGAGAGTATGAACAAGATCTTCCAGTTTTAAATCCAAATTTGTTTAGTACCCAAGGTTTTAACCCTAACGTAGAAGATTATGTCCTGGTAGAATTTCATCCACCAAGGTCAATAGTATATTTTGTGGGGAAGATATTACAGATAGAACAAGATGGGGAATATCGCATATCATTTTTAAGACTTAAGGATAAATATAGTGAGCAGTTTGTTATGCCCAATGTTCCTGATATAGCTTCCGTCAACAAGAAAGATGTGAAATATATTTTGCCGAGACCAAAACTATGTGGCAGCACAAAACGACAACAATCTTATTTTGCGTTTACAGTGTCTTTTTCTTTATTAAATATCAGATAGAAATTATACCTATCTTCAATTTTATTGTCCTTTTCACCTATTATTTTGCTTTTATATAATAAAACTTTGAAATCTTACTGTTGTTTCTGTAGACCTAATTTTTATTAGGTATGTTTAAAATAAAGCAGTTTGGTTCACTGCGTACGCAGCACTAGTTCATTGTGTACCACCCGTGGGACACAATGAACCAACGGCACTTAAAGGAAAAAAACAATAATAACTCAAAAACATTAATTTTTATTGCTAACCAAATTATGTGTAATATATTACTAATATGTGTTACTTATACTGGTACAATTTCGTGCTTCTAGGTTAAAAGGGAACTGATATAGACAATTTTAAATTTTGAGTGGTTCATTGTTGAACACAGGATCCTATACGAAAAGTTAAATTTTTTTTTTAATTCTGTTACACTCAATCCCAATAAACTCACAAAATAGCTAGAAATGTGGTCTTTATCTCAGTAGACATAAAGTTGACCCACGTCCCGTAAATAGAGTGAAAAAGATGACTCATAAAGGGATCGATTTAGGTTTTCCAACAACTCTGAAGGTCAAACGCTATTGAATAAATAAACAGCACATTTTATTAACTACTCTGCTTGATTGTATCGAAATAAACTTATTTACACCGAAAAAACAAACATTAACTGTGTAATAAGCGAGATTTTTTTTTAAATAAAAGTAAATTGTCATTAATAAATATTTTATTACTGAATATACAATAATAAAAATGAAACAAGATACAAGCATTTTTTAAAACTATACATCGGTTCAGGAATATATCAAAGTATTTTTTATTTTGCTATGATAAGTGCATCACACGCATCACAAATAATTTTTATTTTCTTTTTTTGCTCCTCTGTTTCTATTTCATATACTTTTTTGTTTTTTTTTTCTTTATAAGTTCACTAAAGATCAAATTGAACAGGGGAAAATTCGGTTTTTTGTTGCAGTAAACGTCTCTCTAATCTTCTTTTAGATGCCTTCCCGTGCTCTGTCTCTTTTTCTTAACAATTCGCGTGTTTTGAAGAGAAGATGACAACGTTTTAAAATATTTCAGGCCGTCAGTATGCTGTGATACTTGATCGAAGAAGACACATTTTTGTAATTTCATAGAAAATTTTCTGTTTTTGTTTAATATTTTTGAAAGTTTAAGATATACCAATAAAATGTTATTGTTATTAGGTTAGAAATCCATTGCCATTTTTAATTTGTATTTTTTAGCAAAATAGACCCGCGTCAAGAACCTAGAAACCATTTAGGAATTTAAGATGAAGCAGAGCATCTAGAAATCAAACAAGAATCTAATAAATGTGCCTTTTATCGAAAGACAAAGTGCCAGAAAGCTCAGATAAAGTACTAAGAGCCAAATTGTGAAAACTCGATTTGTAAAGAACTTAAACTTTTTTTTTTGTGTATTTCCTGTTGGGAAATAGAGGACGAAGAATCTGTAGAGATACATTCATTATCTTTATATGCATACATTACCTTTAAAGCTTTTTATTTGTGTATTTATTGTTTTATTTGTTTATTATTTAATTATATTTTATTTACTTATTCCTTATTACTAAAGTTTTGATTTACAATATTTTGTCACTTTGTTTTCTTAAATTATTAAAATTATTTTGGTTTATAAGACTTACTATTATATGTAAGTATAAATCCTTGCCATTTTATACATACCAACATTCATTCTTCTTTGAAAGAAGTGGAATTTATGTAGGTGAGGGTGACGCTCATACGCGTCGTTACAATAGAAGACGCATGTAGTGGCGGGTTAATATATATGTTTATTGTGTCAGTTTCTAATACTTTGCATCATACATGTATTTTTAGTAATTTAAAGATTATACTGAACACTACTGTAAAGTAAAAAAATTAAAAGAAAACTCATATAAATTCACATTCATATATTTTTTTTACGAAAAAGCACAAATCTCAGATTTCATTGGTGAATATTTTGTTCAATATGTATTATACGATCCCCTTTTCTATTTTAAGACTACCTGTATTCTTCTTGGTATGATCACTACAATTGTTTGTTAATCGAAAGCCTGTCGCTTAAAGCCTCAAAGAAATATCCCTGGCTGTATATTACAAAGTTTAAGCTGTAGTTAAAGACTATCCTATAATTGTTCGAGTAATACCATTGCTGTTTTAAAACTAAATCAACAATTTCTGCTATGTAAGGTCGAGTAATATTAACCATGATGCAATATCAAAACATGGGCCAAATTGACGACTAAAATGGCCAAAAATTTAAGGAAGAATTAATATGACGGTTTATGCGTGCCTCGAAGGAAATTATATCCCAGACAGTAACGTATTCTGCTTCAAATTCAATACCTAGAGCATTATTGTATCCGAGATAACTCTTTCATGGTCATTTTAATTTCAAATATGCCCACCCAAAGGTTATTAGCGACATTCCTGTAAACATTTGTAATATTATTAAATTTAACATTTGTAACAACCAATCATTGTAAAAATTAATTACAATTTGTGAACAATTAAACATTTGTTACAACTAATTAAGTTAAATTTTGTGTAACAAATTTATACATTTTAAGTAACCTAATAAATTTTCTGGAACTAAACTTTTGTTGAGGAGTGCTTTCAGGTTATTTGGCAAATTGTAAAACTGTCTTTGATTTACATATTTAGAACAGTCTATCAAGAACTGCTTTATATAGTGTCTACTATATTGCAGGTTTCGCATTTTGGAGGTTCACTATTTGAGGAGAGATAGGCGTGAGTATACCTACAGTGTCCAAGTCTTAGACGTGTAATAATAGTTTAGCATCTTCTACTTCTGGCTGTGGACTTCCATGAAAAAATGTTACTTTTGATGGTTCTGAGTTTCGAACTAGAGTCATTCCACTCCCAATTCCACGCACTTAACACCTTATTTTTGAAATATTCTTTTAGATCGCCTGCGACACTCCGACACTCTGTTTCTGAGGCGTCACTGGTGATAGCATTACGTGCACTAGTATCTGCTTCTTCATTCCCTTCTATGCTTATATGAGATGGTATCTACAGGAAGTGGATTCTTTGAAAATTTTCTTGAGGTTTCATTAATTCGGCCTTGATAATTTTCTCAATCGGGTGTTAAGGGTATACATTTTGCATATTTGTTTTGACTGCTCTGAGCGAGTCAGAAAGGACTAGACAATAAAGAATGTTTTTAATATTTACTTGCTTTATGGCTTTGAACAGACCAAATTTTTCTGCAGTAGAGATGCTGGAATTTAGAGCTAGTTTAAATTGAAGAGTGATATTACATCAGGAGATTGTTCACCAATTAGATGTTGGAGCATAGCAAGGCGATCGAAAAATTCATGAATATTCCAATGAAGTAGAGACTTGAATTTTAATGTAAGCTTAATTGAGACTTTGCACTTTTCGACGCCTCACTGTCAAGATAATTATTTTTCCTTATGGACCTGAATTTAGGTTTTATGAATCTTTCCTTTAAATCGGGGTAAACTTGGCTGAGCGTATGGGACAAACCTGATAGGTCTATGGTATATTCTTGAATTGTGGTTATAGGATCTGTTGATCCTGTGATATTCATTAGGAGCATATTAAGTTGATCAAAGTTTAGAGGGAAAGGTAGAGGGTGATTTTCTATGAAGTTTTTAACAGGGCCAAGTAAGAGAGAAAATGATAACTCAGAAGTATTTGCTGAACTAATTTTAGCTTTTTTAGATTTTGCTTGGACTTTAAGTGGGGAAAAATGTTAAGTTATGTTAAATGATACGTTTTGGATTATTAATTATGTGAATGTCCTTATTTGATGCATCTACTTTGTTCAGTATCTCTGGGATATAAGAAATAGACGTTTGTTTACGCTGAGAAGGGTTTGTGTCATTGGGTGCTTGCAAGGATATATTTGTTTCGCTGGATACCGATGATTCATAATTTTGGTTGGGGTTTAGTTGAGTTAGTGGTTCGGAGCACTGTGAAGCAATGTGACCTGGCTTCTTGCATTTAAAGCCAACTAAACTGTCTTGAAAAATGAATATTATATATATCGTGTTGTCAAAAACAAGAGTAAATGACTCTGGTAGTGTTAGACTGTGAGGACTGATATAGATTTGTCTTCGAAAACTAAGGATGTATTGTACTCAGGCATAGAAGCACTTATGGGGGATGACATTATAGAATGTCATGGGGGAGACAGGAACTATGTCGATTTGTAACTCATTGATTATCAAGTCGTGCGGTATTTAACGACATACGCAGGAGAGCACAAGTCGATCCGCTGGTGTAACTAACCTTCTTGCTCTGACAATTTCACTTTGTGTTTCTATTTGACCATGATTATTTATAAAATCATTCACTCTTTGTTTATTGGATAAATACATACATATGCGATTATTAGATAATCTAGAAGAGAAGATTATATTTTTCGGTTGAATTATATTTTCAAGTGGGAGAAGGTAGTCTTAAATTTTGGTGTTTTCTAAGACACTAAAGATAATTGCTTATGACTTTAAAGGAAATTGCACTCTCGACGCTGCCAAAGAGTATGACTGTGATGCGTTGATTTGACTGTGATGGTCTTGTAGTGTAGAACTGTTGTGTGATTTCATGTTTGAATTCATTTCGATAAACGTTAAGTGAAAAGTAAGTCCTACCCAGAACACCTGCTAAAACAGGTATATCGGTCTTTACTAAAAGCGGTTATTTATTTTGCTGGTAAAACTGGATTTTCTTAATGACAACAATAACAAATTATTACAATTTGCTAACTTTAATGCTAATTTAGTTGGATATTATGTAAAGAGTTTGTACACTTACAGTTTATTTCAATATATCACTGAGATTCACAATTTATAACTTATATTAAACTTTGTTAATGTTAAAAATATTCGGAGCACACATTGAATATAACATAATTATTGCAGACGTTAGTTTACATGTTTAGAAGTATTAAAATGAAAAAAGTAAAAAACCGAAATTTGTTGGTTATGATACTTTACGTAGAAGGTGTCGACGTGTTTCTGATATACATATACGTCTGGTAAATATTTACATAACATTTAGGTTAAATCGTCATATCTAGTATTGCATAGTTCCGCATAAGCATTCAACGTGAACTTACACGCCAAAGTGAACTTCCAGAAAAACCAAACAAAGAAGGTCTAAATCGTGAAACGTGTCGCGAAAAACGGCAAACAGCGTGAAACACGGTCGCGAAATCCTGGAGAAATTGCGAACGGATCCACGGTGCCGGTAGTGACGCTTCTGGACGTGAAGATCACCAGAAAACAAACAATAGATGCGAAATTGACACGTGGAGGCGTAACGTGTGCATATAAGGCGCCAAAACTGGTAATTAGCATCAAATCGAACGAGCGTGGCGCCAACCGGCCGACAAATCCTTGTATACCGGTTATTGAAAAATAAGGGGGCAAGGAGGTGTTGACATTAGTGCCTGACTGGAGCTCTTCGCCGTAGAGTTCTTCCGAAATACAAAAGTGAACAAACTCCCAAGTAAAGACTCACACACATACACACCCACACTCTCACACACACACACATACCACTCATCCACCCATTTCACACACTTACTAATTAAGTTCACTAACACAATCTTCTACACTTATCAATATAACCTATCCAATTTCCTACACTTACAAATTTCCCTCAAATAATAAACACACCAAAACCTTGCTAATACAAACCTAACACCCACAATATGCTAGAACACGATCCAAATCCCGAAAACACCAAGATCCCCCTCAACCAGTAAAATCAGAAGCAGAATGGCAATCTGTTTCCGACTCCCAATCCTCTTTTCCCTCTCACACCTCACACGTGTCAGTCAACATTGACGGACATGAACCAAGGATGCCACAGGAATGGAAGCAGGCTCTCACTAAGATCTGCCACCAAAATTCTAAGGCGGCCAGCGAACACCTCACACTGATAGTCCACAAAATCAAAAAAACACAAAAAACAGCAACACCAACCCCTGAAACTATCCGAAAAATCCTTCAAAATGCCTTTATGTCTGCTATTCCTGGATACATCCCCTCTTCTCTCCTCTCCCTTACCGATAGTCACATATCCATATCCAAGCAAAAACCCTCAGAATACATAGAATCAAAATATACCACTTCCAAAATCCTAGCCACACCCAAGAAAACACACAAAAACAAACAATCCACTCAACCCTCTCCACTTCCAGGACAGATATAAGGCAACAAAACCCCCCTATCCTCAACCCCTCTATTCAAACCCCTACACACACTCTAGAAATAATAACACCACACACACCACCAACACCACGTCCTATACACTCACAAACCACCTCACCAAACCCTCAACCAACATTCCCTCCCTTCTCCACGCAACAACCACCTCAATTCAAAAGTTACAGAATCGAGGACATCCCCACAGATATCTGTCAGCAGAGACCTTTCTACCGTCTTCTCAAAGAACACAATCTCATCCTACATTTAGACTTGATAAAAGTCTTCCCGCCCAAAAGGCAGCCTCCGTACGAACTACCAAACTCCTTGACATCGCCAACAGCACAAAAAACGACCTAAACTCTTTCTCAAAAAACCATCGAGGATAATCTATCCGAAAACAACTTCTCATATACAAAAATAGTTCGTATAATTGCCCGCTCCACTAACCAACCTACCTTCTATATCAGAGTATTCACTAACTCTGTCCTCTGTAACTCTTCAAAAATCAATTATTTGTCCGTACTGCGGGCTTGGCCACAGGTCCTCTGCCTGCCCCACGATATCTGCTCCCAAATGTCTCAACTGTAACGGTCCTCATCCCGCATTCTCACCATGATGTCTGAAATCCTTAATCCACTTCACATCCATGCTCCTATTCAACGTCTTCCCTGAAAAGAGAAGCGCAACCATCCGATTCCTAAATCAAATATCCAATGCAATGTACGGATGTGCCATAGCCACTTCCTGTACAAACAACCTCATAAACCAAACCATTACCCACCTACACACCTAAAAACACATCATACCTATCATCACACACATATGCACCTAACACAATACCCATCCCACACACACTTTACCTCCACTCCGCTCACAATCCTAAATAATAAACACATAAATCCAACACTACACTCAAACCAGTAAACACACAAATTTCCCATAAACATCCAATACATCACCTACACTGTGAGCACCGCACACACTCCTTAAGAGTCGAATAAATATCACAAGGACAGGGGGAGATTGGTTTTCTGTGGTTTCCCAATCTCATTACACAATGATCCCTGATCCTAGGTGAGGATATAGCCACAGTTATCCTCCACGCATTTTCCAACAAACAAAAAAGGCCAACAAACTGAAAGGAATCGTTTTTTCCACGGAACTTGTACTTCGTGACAGGTTTTTTTCACTAGGCTGGTTCTTCCGGAAGATCCGGGTTTTTCATCCTCTTCCCTTCTTCTTGTTTTCGGTTACTCCTCTTCTTATTCCTCTTTCGATACACTTCTTTAGCGGTGGCGCTCCTAGTCTTGGGAATCCGAGGTCGTATGAACGAAAACTAGCATTAGAAAATAAACAAACACAAGCATCCAAACAAATCAAACCCATCCTTGAAGAAGCATAGAGCTTAAACAAGGTAAAAACGCTGTCCTTTCTTCCTAATATTGCATTTTAAATAAACATAAAACTTATTTTTGCCTTCATTATTAAATTTCTTTACTTTTTAAACTTATGCCATCAACAACAATCGCAAAAATATTAAAATTCACTTTACGATTTTAGAAAAGGACCGCGTCCCCCTAAGAAATGATTAATTTTCAGTACGCAAATAAACTTAAATTCAAACGCCGCAAGGCTTTTATTACAGCCCGTTAGGCAGCATATCGCAAAAAGTGTACTACGAGCAGGGCACATCAAATATCCCATTTTGGCCGTTTCAGAAATATCAGCTAGCAACAGAATTGTACCAATTATATCCTGCAGGGAAGTAGTCGAAAAACAGTTTAGAAGGCACATTTCCTTGTTAATTTTAAATGTTATTTAGAGTGCTGTAATAGTTAAATAAAAAAAAAATATCAAAGCTATATATTCTTAATAAAAAATAACTTGGTTTTATTTGAACTTAAGGTCTTCAGGTAAATTTTATCTGAAGTGGTCTAAATCTTATTTATACTAAAATATCATTATTAGCGATAAACAATAATCACCTATTTGTGAACGTAGATCTTTCGTTTTTTTTTATATTTTCTCTACAATAAATAATGTGTCAGTATATGTGTTCAGCAGGTTTTTTAAGGTTATTTGTTGATACATGTATTTCGTCACTCCAACATTTGTAATTCTTAGGTATAATGATTTATTTCAATGAGTCTCATAGCCTTACCAAAAATTTTTTATTTTATTAATATTATTTATTATATATTATATATTATTATATTTATTTTATTTATTTATTTTTTTAAAGTCTTATCACGTAAATTGATTTAGCTATACTTTCATTTCTGGTTTTTATGTAATGTTTAGGAGGATGTAGGTTTAGATGTCTGTTATTTTAGTTTAATATTGATTAAAGACGTATGTGCTTGGATATGGATGGTAATTTAAATTAGATATTATAATATATAGATATATATATATATATATATATATATATATATATATATATATATATGTATATATATATATGTATATATATATATATATATATATATATATATATATATATATATATATATATAAGTAAACTTTAAATATTGGGTATGCAGCAAGAAAAATAAAAGGTGTACTCTTTTAAATTTTTATTCCAAGCTTTCGGACATTGGTTATGTCCTTCATCAGGGAGCTACAAATGTGATGAATAAATTTTACAAATTTGTATAATTAATTAAAAATTCGATACTTACAAACTTAATGAGGTTGTATCATAAATGATTTTATAAAAAATGTTGATAAAATTTATAGTCACAGTCTGTTATATCTGTTGAGCTAAAACCTATTCCTATATTTAAAATTTTAAAAAATTACTTTACATTCACAAAAACTTAATTATTATACACAAATCTATGACATTGATATTAACATTGACAAGTGAAAATCTCACATCCCTAATATCAAGCAACTGCTAGTACAACAAATTATAGGCTTATTATTAGGTATATCGTGGAAATATAAATTATTTTATATTTGTTAATATCATTAGGAAGTGAAACTTCAACCTGTCAATGTTTTAAAACAAAGCCTATTAAATTAACATAAATAAATAAGGTCATAATTCTAAAAACGTTACAATTTATTGTGATTTTGTTTTGTATGACCCCAGTATCTGTGTGTAAACAAAAATTATTAAATTTAAACAAACTAACTTTGTAAAAAAATAAATTCCTCAAATATGAACTTTTTAATTACTTAAATATCAATTGATAAATTATTGTTTGTCTTATTGTTGCATTTATCTAGTAGTAACAAATAGGAGAACATTTCATTTAGATGGCCAATATCTGTTCTGTGATTCATTGCATTATTATTTTGGCAAATGTAGGCCATTTCCAGAAAAAGTCTTTTGGTGATGTTACTTTCCTGTTCTACTACTTTGATGTTATTGTAGTCTATCCGATGCTCATTTTTAAATGCATGTTCACCCAATGCACTTCTTTCAGGATGTAGTCTATTATCAGACTTGTGGGATGTAATGCGATCTTTAAGGCATCTTGATGTTTGACCATAGTATACTTGTTCACATAAGCCGCACGGTATACAATAAACAACATCCGTTAAGGATATAAATATACTATATATAACTATTTGTTAAATAGTTAAACCAACATCTCATGTAATATTTTTGGTCCATACTTTACCAACTCAATTGGGATGTCTCCAGGTCCTGCTGCTTTAACGTTTTTCTATCTTTTGAGGGCATCGCTTTACTCTCCGGTTGTCATTTCAATTATTTGTGTATGTTTGGATATTTCTTCCATTTCGATCTCGTGGAATTTATATCTATCTTCTGTCAGTAAGACCTCATAATGGTGTTTCCACTGTTTCAGCTCTATTAACTGTAAGTTATATTTTTCCTTTCCTTCCCTCCGGAGAGACTTTACCACCTTCCACGCTTGCCCAACTCTTGTTCCACTAATATGCCTATCCACCTCTGCACATCTTCGATCCCACATCTCATTTTTACTCTTCACTACTTCTCTTTTTACATCTCGATTTAATTTTTTATATATCTTGTAATCTTCCTCCTTTCTCGTTGACAATCATTTCTGATAAGCAGTTTTCTTCTTGTTTACTAATGTTTGCATATTCTTCGACCACGATTTTGATTTTTAGTTTCTTGTTTGCCTTTATACCCCAAAGCTTCACTTGCAGCCTCATGAATGCATTTTTTAAGCTGCTGGTATAATTCTTCCGCTGATATATTTTCTCGATCTACATTTTGTATTTTGTGGCCAGTCGTAATTTGTAAAGAAATTTCGTTGAATCTTCTTTTAATGTTTCTTGGTTATAGTTAGGATATGTTACTTTTTGTCCCTTTTTTATATTCTGTACATGAGCGTTATTGATTTTGCGATAGTTAACTATCACGTTGGCCATAAGTAAACAAAGGTCGGATCCATATTCCGATACACAGTATACTCTTACGTCAGTTGTTTTCAGCTGGGAAGTTTAAGGTTGGATAATATAGTCAATTATCGAGCGTAGATTCCTAGTAGGTTGTACTCATGTAAATTTGTGGATGTCTCTATGTTGAAAAAATTTATTCATAATTTTTGAGCGACATTGTTTCACAAAAATCTCTAAGAAGCATTGCGTTATCATTGGTTATTTGTTCCCCATAACTTCCTACAACTCTGTTATTTTCTTCTCTTTGTACTCTGCCATTTAAATCTCCTGGTTTAACTTCAGAGACTATTTTATTCATTTTGTGGTAGGAATCGTCTTTACTTTGTGGATCTGCATCTTCATTTTGGGGTAATGCGACAATTACGATGCTGTGCCCATTATTTTTAGTTTTTAGTATTAGCAGTTGTTCATTTACTTCAGTCCACAATTTCATATTGTTTTTAAGATTTTTTCCAATGCCAATAGAGACTCCTCTCTTAGCTCTGTTATCTTTACTCACTCCACTGTAGATATGTATATATTCTCCTATCTCTTCATTTCCTTTTCCCTTTTTCTTGGTCTCGGTGAGAATACATATATCTATTCTTTTTTCCGCTAATTTTTTGAATACGTCTGCTTGTTTGGTTCTAAGTCCTTGTACATTCCATGTAGCCAATATCATTTTCCTGTTGCGTTGCATTAGTCGCCTTTGTTTTGATCCATCCTTTGTATTCCGAGGCTTTTGGTCGAAATTTTTAGCATTTATTTCTATTGACAAGGGATTAGCTGCTAGCCCATTGCCTTAACCCTCCTTTTTTATCCGGGCTTGGGATCGGCACCGGCATTTACTGAGCTACTTAATCCACCCAGTACTTACTGGAAGTGGAGTTTACAATACGTTTAAATCTTTATTATATATCTAGTTAGAGATAAGATTTAAGTGTTTCTGCTTTTCCTTCTATCATCAGAAAACTCAAAGTTATTGAATCAGCTGTGTGTTGTTAAACCATTATTAGTAATACCCTGTTTGCAATTTCTTATTATCAGTTGATTTGTGAATGAAGTATATATCTGATTGTGATAATATACAACAGTAAGTGCGCCTTCATCAATGTCTATGACATGGACTTTTTCAGTTGTACACTATTCTCACTGTAGAATTTTTTTCACCAGTACTGTCTGCATCTCTTAAAAACTAAACAGTTTTTGTATATGTATTTTTAATTGACACACTATTTAGTTAAAACTCATTCACACTCTCTTGCGACTAGTTATTTTTCCTGTACTTCTATATAAAGGTAATATTTGTAATTAATTACTGTTACCCAATGAACTTTTAAAATATGGAGGCCCGGAACTTGCAAGTAAACTGGCACAACTATTTAACAAAATATTAAACAAAACAGAAACACCAGAGGAATGGCATAATAGTATCACAATCCCCATATTTAAAAAAGGACAAAAAACCTGCCCACAAAACTATTGAGGAATAACCCTCTTAAATACAACAATGAAACTTTTCACGGGTATTCTCAAGGACAAATTGGAAAAGCAAATCACTAGTGCTGAAGAACAACAAGGTTTTACAAAAGGGCGGTCTATAACAGACGCATTATTTATAATAAAACAAATAAAAGAAAAAGCTATAGAGTTCGGCATGCCAGCGTATATTTGCTTCATTGATTTGACGAAGGCATTTGACAGAGTTCGCCTGGGAGACATTCTAAATATATTAATAAAAAATGAAACACCGACCAGTATAACAAAGATACTCCATAACCTAAATAACAACAACGTAACCAAAGTTAGAGCAGGAGACGAATTCACTGAAAATATTCCAACACCGGGAGGAATTAGACAAGGCGACAGTTTAAGCCCCTTCTTGTTTAATCTTCTCATGAGCAAAATTATCAACAAAGTAACATCTCTTAACCTCGGATATAGAATGGGCAACAAAAGAATTGGTATGGTGTGTTATGCAGACGATGCAGCAATTATTGCCGAATCAGAAGATGATCTCCAAAGGCAGCTCTTTCAGTTCTTTCAAACAAGCCGACTATTAAATATGAACATCTCTACCAACAAAACTAAATGTATGACAATAGCAAAAGATCCGCTCAGATGTAAGTTAGTGGTTGAGGACAACCCCATAGAACAGGTGATGCAATTCAGATATCTGGGCATAGATATATCAAGCACCCACGACCCAGTAAAGGACCTGAGGAGTCAGATCAACAAAGCATCTGCACTGTCAGGATGTCTGCGGGAGATAGTCTGGTCAAATCCGTATATGCGCACAGATAGTAAAATTAGAATCTATAAGACTTGCATACGACCGATCATGACATATGGCATAGAAGTGCGCGAAGATACCAACAAAACGAAACAGATGCTAAGGGTTGCCGAAATGAAAACCCTAAGAACAATAATGGGGAAAACAAGAAGAGACAGAGTGAGAAATACAAACATTAGAGAGCAGTGCAAAATTCAAGATATTGTAAGATGGGGAAGGCTGCGCAAGAGGATGTGGTACAACCATATAAGACGAATGGATGAGAATAGACTCCCAAAAATTGCCCTAGAAAACAATCCGCCCGGTTCAAGACCCCCCGGAAGACCACCTAAAAGATGGAGGGATAGTTGGCAATCTACCTCCCAAGAAATTAACCAGAGGCAGCTTCAGAATTAAACAGATCGAAAGATCTACTAAAAGTAGAAGAAGAAGAAGAAGAATTACTGTATTATAAACTTTATATTGACAATGTCAAACTTAATGTCATTTAACATCGTGGCTACTAGTACTCAGCCTTAAAAACATGAGATTCCACGGCCTATCTCAATTTTTATTTTTTCGATTGTTGTACATAAATAAATAGAATTATTTTAAAGAAATAAAATGGAATGGAAAAAAGAAAATTCCGTAAAATAGCAAAGAATAAATAAAGTACACTTCAGTTAAAATATGGATTATGTGAAAGATGGATAAAAAATAAATTTAATGTTTACGTATAACTTGTATTTAGTTAAGAATTCATATCCCCTAACGATGTCACTGATATCTAACGATGACATTTCCACTTTTCCGTCGGTGGTTGAGGGTGCAAAATCGCTTTAAGACCGAACCATTATTCTAATGAAGTAAATAATAAAGGACCTTTCTGAGGATAATGAAGGACTAGCTGAAAGGGTCAGTTACAGTGAGGAGTCTAAGAGTAATGACGTTATTTATCTCTGTCCTTTGACCCTTGGTCTGTATAAACTTTTCTATTACTTGTTTGTATATATTCTTTCCGGCTTTTACCTGATTAAATTAGTTGCGAAGTATTTTAGACGAAATTGCGAATGGCATTTTTAGTCCGACATTTTCCCTGTCACTCTTCTTTTTGTTTTTAAACTTCTACTGTTATAACCCAAGTACACGCATCTGTTAAGTTGGTAATTTCTTTCATACAAAATAAATTTTTTATCAGATCTCGTGTTCCACGAACAACTCTTGATATGTCTCAAATTTTGTTGTGATCTGGGTTCTAACAATATCAGGGAGCTTATAACACACTCCTATATTCAGCAAGTGACTGAAAGTTTGATAAAAAAATTAGAATTCACATGGAAAATTAATTAAACTTTGTTTAATAACAATGTTTCCAAATTAAAAAATTATTTTTAAGACACTAATCGTACCTTTTTTTAAAGCATATTTGCTCATAAAATTCAGTTGCAACGTAATTGAAAAATATAGTGTTATTCGATTGCTTGGGCGATTTTCAGTTCACAAAGCTTTGTATGAAACAATGCTCTATTGCCTCATGCTTTGGTATGAAACAAGATAAATCTGGTATACGTTTAGTGAAAATTATGAAACTGACTATCTGTCATTGATAATATGTTTTTAATATTGTTAAATATATTATTAATTTTATAGTCTATCGCTGTCAAATTATGTTGTGAGTGTGATAGTACCAAATAGCTGTTCCACCAAAATTATCATCATCATCATTGGTGCTACAGCCCTATAAAAGAGCCTCGACCTTCACAAGTCTATAAAGCCAGTCAGTTCTATCCATTGCCAGTTTGCTGCGCCTATTTTTTTACCATCCTCATCCACACCATCCCTCCACCTTTTTGGCCTACCCCTACTTCTAGACGGATTCTTCTAGGAGGGTTGTTCTGCTGTGATCTTGCCAGATGTCCTGTCCATCTTAGCCTTCTTATTTTTATAAGAGATACTACGCCTTTACCACCAAATATATGTTTATATATATATATATATATATATATATATATATATTATATATATATATATATATATATATATATATATACATCGGTTTAGAACGTCTTTCGACGTTGCCCGATACCTAAACACCATCTTCCTATCTTCGCAGTCGTTTGTTGTTAAATTTCTTTCGCTAATGGACTTGTTTACTCCGTGTTGCTATTCTAATCTGGGTCTTCCTCTTTTCCGTCGACCTATCGGTTGCCATTCTACTACTTTTTTGGGGAGTCTTGTTGCTGGCATCCGTTGAACATGCTCATACTACCTTATTTGTTTCTTCTCTATATCTTGAGTTATATTTCCTTCTATTCCCATATGTTGTTTTATTACATCATTTCTGATTTGGTCTCGTCTGGAAATACCTAAAGATCTTCTCATTGCATCCATCTCTACTGCTTCTATTCGCTTTTTGTTCTTTTAGTTCTTGTACAGCATTTATCAATGTGTGGTTGATGTGAGATCTTTGCAACGTTGTCCACAATTTTGTTAAGGGGATGTTGTCATATGCTTTTTGCAGGTCTACAAAACTAATATGAGTTTCTAGATTCTTAGCTGATCTTTTTTCTATTATTTGTTTAAGACAAAATACGTTATCGGTGCACGATCTTCCTGCACGAAACCCGCTTTGTTCTTCCTCTTCATTGTGCTTATATTCTTCCTCGATCATATTTCTCAAAATTCGTCCATACATTCTGCTTAAGGTGCTGGTTACCGATATGCCTCTATAATTATTACAATTCATTTTGTCCCCCTTTTTGTGTATTGAGGACATGTATGCCGTTCTCCACTGTTCTGGTACTGGATGTCCATTTAGACACTGATTGATCACATAAGTTAAGTTTTCAAATAGTTTATGAGTTCCATTCTTAAGCATTTCCGCATAGATTTCCTCAGGTCTAGCGGATTTACCATTCTTTAGTGTCATTACAGCTTACCTTACTGTTTCGATGTCTACCCTCGCTTCCTCTCCTTGACTTATCCGGTCTATATTAATATCCTTATATATAACTATTTTAATAAAAAATAAAACATTTTTGACTTGTTTCTATATATATGGTATCGATGGATATCGAAGACATAATGAATATTTCCTTATACCTAATTAACTGCAAAAACAAAATTTTGGAGTTTTTTTTTTCATGAAACTAGGTAGTAGGGAGAAAAGCCGACATGTGTGCAACCCCTACAGTTAGGTGGTCCAACCAGAGTCGTTAAAAACAGAAGGTGTCCCATTACCCAGGGCACCTTAAGTAACTTTCAGATCATAAGCCTCCTCACGTAAGTCACACGATGAGGAGGGGTGCAGGAAAAGCCTGGGGGTCAGATAGGTACCACTTCAACAGCGAAGTGTGACCGGTTTACTCTTCGGACATATGGATCCCACTATACAATAGTATACACATGTTCCTTAGGGGCAGAGTTGATCACTGCGTGTGTGTTGAACTGAGGGTATCGTACAGTATTTTGAATAAAAAGTGGCAGTTTTGCTTATATGGTAGACGCAATCCACTTAGAAACTCGTTCTGCAAGAGTTCTCCATTAAGAAGTATCTGAATAATTTCATAGGATGATGATCTTCCTTAGACTTATGGATAATCATTTCCTAGAAGTATTTTAGAAGATCTATTAAAATATACAAATTTTCTTTAAATGTCGATATTGTGGTAATCATAGCACTACTAAACAGCATGATAGAGTACTTCAAATATCCAACGATTAGTAACTAATAAAATTCCGTATGGTTACTTAGAACGTTTACGATACAAGATTATTTGATGGTGTAAAATCTGCTAGGCTGTAAAATCAATAATTATTGTAGTGTTCGTGTAGACCGTTTTTACCGACGTTATAGCTAAAAACTTCTTCTCTTTCTAGCTTAGCGTTAGAATCTTTCATAAGAAGTGTCATATCGTCTAGATAAAGTTACAAGAAAGGTCTCCAATGGTTTTATTTAAATTATTATTTTCTTTTGTTGATGCATAAACCATAAAGCATAATATATTCTTTTATTTATTGGTTTAAATTCCGTGCTATTTCGTATAGCAAAAACAACTATAAAATACTAGTGAATTGCCGATCTTTGGTTTATCGCAACCAGTCCACCAATTTGCTGGATAGCAATGATATCCATGCCAATCTTTCGTCTATTGTTTTTGTCGCTACCGCAAGCCTAGTGTTAGTTTAACAGATTGAATGTTCCAATGTTTATGTACTTTTTCTGTGTCATATTCGCGGTCGTTAATGTATCCTATTCCGAGGCATTTTAGTTAATGTTTTTTACGAGATACGATTGCTAACTCTATCATTAAGCCGTTTTTTCGGAAAATCATTTCTACCTTTATTGTTTGTCCTGAGCTTACATTCCACTAAGGGGTTGTTTACCTAATTACATAGTTAATAGAGCAATTCTTGGAGTTCTGGATGAGAATTGTGTAGAAGAAAATTGTGTGCTTCCTGGAAGAAAACTTGGTGATGAGGGTCACTACGCCTTTAAACTTTTTATGATAACAGATGAATATGAAACATATTCTTAGGTAATGATCTATTTATATTTTAACTAGATTCGCCAAAATAATTCAAATATAAAAGGTGGTGTTATTTGAAAACAATGTTTTATGCGAATAACTACCATAGTCAGACCTACATACATATAAAAAAATATTACAAAACTGTTAAATGGCATCTCTTATAATTATCTTTTATTCTCCACATACATATAGAAAGAACGTGTTCACTCAAAACACTTAACTGAACAGCATTCAAGTCATATCTACATTTCCTTGTATTTTCTTTATCATCATTCTTGTTTACATAAACCCTGGGGCTTTTATAAAGTCGGTCAATTTTATATTCATCCAACTGTTTGTTTTGTTCACTCGTACATTACTGAAGACATAAAGGCTGATTTGTTATGATAATATGTTTGAAAGTTTCAGTTTTGTACATACTTTTCTCTAAAACAGATTTCAGAACATTTTAAACAAATCCATAGATAACTCGAAGATTTCACGAAGTAAAATGAAAGCATAAAAATTTGCATAATCTAAAAATAAATTTTGTGTAAGTGGAAACCATTTATTATTGTTTTGTTACAATACTGTTCTTTGAACACTTTTTATCTTTTACAAAATCTACTTAGTTCTGTTTTTTATAACTTAAAACTGAAAGTTTGGTGATTTTAATCTGTGTGGTTCCTAAACTAAGCTATTTCTTTTACTTCTGCAACACAATATGCTACATGTCTTCAGTAGGGTAAACCATGTGCAAATGTTCTTGTCGCTATGGATCTTTGCTTACATAACACATTTGTAGATGAACTTATAGACAATTTTGTCTATGAATTAATACACGAAACGTCTTTAATAAAACATGAGTGTAACATAATGTTTAAATCCACTACAGTTCATTGTAGAATGAAAATTAATATTGCCCCGACAAAACTTACATGAAGTTATCATGTAACTGATATTTTTTAAACGATTATATCATTACTTGATTAATTAACAAAGAACACCAGAACACAAAGAACATTGATATGAGACAAGAGCGTGAGCTAAATAAATAACGCAGTTCAGTAGACAGACAAATAGTATAAACGGTTTGCCCTCTCTACGATTTCCCCTCAAAAGAATAGGCGGTGCTTACCTGTACAGCAGGTTTAAGGTCAATAAGGTAAGGTCAATTTCTTTGATTTTTAGCTGTGGTGGTACAATTCCGATGTACAGAGAACAGAGAAAACAGTACGATCAATTATTAAAAACTTTGAAAGTTTCGGTTGCATAAATACCTGTACGAAATGTCATCCAAGTCGAAATAAATCTCTCTTGAACGCGAGGCTCGTGAAATGTAAGTTTGTATAACTGCTGAAGAAACGCCTTGTTCGAGTAGACAGATTCCGGATAAAGTTGACCTAACGGAGAGAACTGTAAGGAATGTTTTAAAAAGAAATAGATACAATTGCTATAAAGTGCGAACCACCCAAGAACTATTTCCAGGCGATCATTTTAAACGTATGGAATTTTGTGAAACTATGATGGAGAACTCGAATGAGAACAATAACTTTTTAAAAAATGTTTTAGTTTTCGATGAATCTTCATTCACAATCCATAAACGTCATAATCCATCTGTTATCCGATATTGGTCTAGGGAAAATAAACATTTGAGTAATGCTATGAAAACACAATACTCAAAGAAATTAAATGTGTGGACTGGCATTTATAACGATAATACAATTGGTCCATTTTTTTTTACGGGAAATCTGAACCGACGAAAGTATCTAGATTTATTACGCAGTCACATTATTCCAGCAGTTCGAAACCTTGCGGTCAACTTCGATGAGGTTTCAACAGGATGGTTGCCCAGCACATAATGCAATCGAAGTTACAAATTATTTGAAACAAACATATCCTGGACGATTAATTTCTACACAAGGAACAATTAAATGGCCCCCAAGATCACCAAATTTAGCACCTTTGGATTTTAATTTCTAGGAAATGCTAAAACCAAAATTATATCGGCATGAATTCGAACGAGCCACAAATTTAGTAGAATTGGAAGAAAAAATTGTTCAACTTTGTAGTCGAGTACAACCAAATCAGCTAAATGCAACGGTAGATTCGGATTTTGTTTAGCGCAAAATCGTGGTTTGTTTGAACATTTAATTGGTTAGAGATTTTTTTGACAATGCCTTTAATTTTAATTATTTAGAATAAGTTTTTTAGTTGTTTTCTTTTGTTATAAAAATAATATTTTTATTTAGTTAATGTTTGTTAAGTTAATTATTGTTTTATTTTCTAGCTACCACAGCTAAAAATCTACAAAAATTACATTTAAAACTCAAATATCAGTGTTCGAGTTTTTCTTAAGGTTTACCGACAGAAAGTTGGCGACGAAATAATTATATGGAAAGATCTACGCTCTCATTTAGTGTCCGGTAATTACTGAACATGGCCTGAAATCTTATATGAATGACTTGGTTCATTCCCCCATCACTTTAACCCCAGCGAGTTAATAAAGAGAAATGACAGCCTATCTCTCTTACGAAGACTTTAACCAATCATATACCAAATAAAATAATCAAACGAACCATGAAGCAATGTCAATTGTCAATCCAAAATGATGAAACATCTTCCGTTTGTTTACAAGTTTTCAATTTTATTTTATTATCTTTAACTTTCGTTTTCGTTTATTCTTAGTAATTTTAATTTAAATTTGGTTACTTAATTTTTAACCCTTAACTTGGCGCGCACATAACCGCTGTAAGAAAAATGTTTTTGCTTACTGAATATTATCTTTAGAGGGCTCCATTTTCAGAGTTAATTACATTTTTGTTTCTATTTTAATTTTTTTGACATTTTATTGACGTTGTATCTCATAAGATACACTGCTAGGCGTACCGTATATTACATTGTACCTCGTAAGACACATTGCCAGGTATACTATAAAACAAGTACTCATGACCAATAGATACATTGCCAGGTTATTAGAAAAATACCTCCGTATCTAGAAAGATACATTGCCAAGATGTATATTTGTCGTTTGGACCAATATATTAAAATAATAATGTTGGATTAAATGGAAATTATCATATTTTCACAAGATATAATAAAAACATTAAACAAAACTACAATTTTTTCGCTAAGGGTCTTTAGCATTATCAAGACTTTTAGCAAAACAATTGTAAATTTGTTTAATGTTTTTACTACATTTTGTGGAACTGTGTTTTACTTCAGTTATTATGAACAGATACCATAAAGTAGGGGTTTAAACCATAAACATAATATTTTATCATTTAATATCAATCATTTACATTTAAAAATTATCAATAAACTACAAAGATGAT
The DNA here is from genome assembly GCA_918026665.1 of Diabrotica balteata. Classification (NCBI taxonomy): domain Eukaryota; kingdom Metazoa; phylum Arthropoda; class Insecta; order Coleoptera; family Chrysomelidae; genus Diabrotica; species Diabrotica balteata. The sequence goes on from OU898285.1 coordinate 39,336,527, forward strand.
CAAACATTTATTTGTACAGCTTAAATTCAAAACTTTAAATAAAACTTAGAACACTCAAAAAATAAAAGTAAAAAGTAATAATTATAATTTATTAAAAAATTAAAAAATTTAGTTATGAAAATCATAAAAACAATTACGGGATTCCACTAAACATAACCTCGCTCTACATTTTGAACAACTCATAGTTGTTTGTCCTTTGCAACAGTTTCGACATCGTCCTTTGACTGTAAAAGTTGGAAAAAAGTGTCCAAAAAGATCTTTTCTAACATCTTCTCCAGGTATATTCTGGACGTGAGTACGAATCTTTTTTTTTTCGGTGTATTAATTTCGTCGGATCTCCTTTTTCTATTTTTAATTAGAAGGGAATCGATAAGTAATATTCTAAATCCCTTTAGACCCATACCATTTTCTTCGTCCTCCAGTAAATTATTATCTCTGCGATATAAAATCCAAGCGTTGTTAACACATATATCCACTATTTGGGAAAAAATTGAAAGGTACCACCTGTGGCTTTTAAAAGGTGTTCGATAAAGCGCAACTAGCATATCTGCCAAATCTACGCCACACATATGTGCTTTGTAATGTTTGATAATTGATGGACAGGGTATATATATACATATATATATATATATATATATATATATATAATATATATATATATATATATAATATATATATAATATAGTGGTTTTGAGTTTCTTGAACCGTATTATATTTAATATAAAATTAATATTTCTTGGGTTAGGTTCAATAAAGATATGTTACATGTGGAACTAGATTTTATTTTCCATTGCAATTAATCAACGTTTCGGCAGGAAACCCTTGCCTTTGTCAAGATTCAAAACGTAAAACGTGACACAGACATTAACGAACCGTGAACAGAATACGGTGCAGCCAAGTTAGAAAAAGAGCATATTTTTCTTTTTGTGAAAAAAACATACAATTTTTCAGAAAAAAATTTTTACAGCTTTGACCAGCTTTTACGGCAATATTCTCAAAATCGTAAGTAACATCAACTTAATTAAAATAAATTGTCAATTTTCATGTGAAACTATTTGTAGCTTATCCCTGATAATGTCGATGACTATCGACGAACAGCCAAAATAAGTGCACCGAATTACGGACCGAACGAGGTTTTAATGAGTAAAGAAACATTTAATATTAAAATATTATTTTAGATTTAGTTTCTTTTGAGCTGTATTGAAAGGTGGTCCAAATGAGTGAAATTAATAGTTATTGTGAATATTACGATTATTGCGATTATTGAGATTCGAACTTTTAATAATATTTTATACCTGAGTATAATGATTTCCTTATCAGAAGTTTTGGTCCTCAATTCGCGCGTTTTTTTTTTCAGGTATAAAGGTAAACCCTTACTTAAAATTTTATTTTGATCCTCAATTCGTGTCTGCACCCAAAAATTCTGTATTATACAAAAATATCGGACAAAGACTTTCTACTATCTACTAATGACTTGTTTCCTGGTAACCGATATTAATCCTTGAAAAATGTAGGTAGATTTGATATTTCAATATAACATTTTATTTACTTAAACTAATCTTAAATAAAATGCTAATTTGAAAAGTAAAACTGAAAACCGTAAATCGAAAAAGTGTCCTTTCTTCACAAAACAATATAACTTCACAACACAACAAAATTAAACCGTATATATAAATATGATATAACTATAACATGACTTTACAAACATTTTTTGGTCTTCTTTTTCTCTATTAATTTTTCTTTATATACATATTCGGATTATACATATATATATATATATATATATATATATATATAATATATATATATACATATATATATATATATATATATAATATATTATATATATATATATATATATACATATATATATATATATATATATATATATAATATATATATATATTATATATATATATATATATTTTTGTACTTTTGAATGTCCATTAGCAATAAAAAACCGATATACAAATTTTATTACTTAAATAAAAATTAAAATTATTGATATTTCATAAAGACACGGGCATATAAATTTTCAAACATCCTGTATAAGACAAAATATGTATTTTAAGTTGTTCGAAGAATTGTTCATTAGGCCTCAGAGACAAGACTTTCAAATATTATCGATAAGAAATTTAAATAAGTCGGTTATTGTGGAATGGATTTACCCAGAATAAAAGTGTATATAGACAGTGTTTAAACAATAGACCGGGATTTGCGGTGGTTTTTCTCCCCGAAAGATTATATCGGTAAAAGTTTATTAACAAAAGACATTGAATTGAGAAACAGGTATCGTTTGTAGCTATTAGTAAGAAATATTTGTAAAGCAGATAGATTTAGTTAGAATAATTAAAGAATGTTGTTTTCTGGAATTACCCGAATGACGTTTTATAAAGAGAGTTGGTTGCTAACGATATACGTCACAGAGGTGGATGATTTTTATTGGTCAATTTTTGAATGCAGTGGAGGTAGTGGTTTTGGCTATGAGATAGGAGAGAGGAAAAAAGTTAGTTAGTCAGTTTTCGTCGCCCAAGAAGGAAGGAGCTTTGTGGTTTGTGTTTGTTTGAAGTCCCGAAGACGTAATTTACCGGGTGTGTTTATTTGCTGTGTAAAAGCTGATCAGTGTGAGGAACGGGGTACAGAGAGATAAAAAAACCAAAGGGTATAAGAATATTAATATCAGACGAAGCCGGAAACATTTGAAGTTATAAACAGGCGCGGAGATTCGCTCAAAAGGAGGCTGCATAGAATTACACGAGTTGTTGGGTTGCAGATACAAGGACAGATAGGAGAAAGGTGTACGTCATCTGGACCACAATAGGAGCAGAAGCAGAGAAAGGTTTTTTTTTATGGCGTGGCCATAGAATTACAACGGCAGAGAACGAAAGGTCAGTCAATTTTCATTAGAGCAGGAGTGTGGTTTTCATTTATTAATTAAATAAATTGAATAAATAATAGAGACAGTTAATTTTGCGATCATTTAAAGAAAAAAATTATAAAGAGAGCTTAGTTATAACACATATTAAAAATCAATGTAAAATAACATTTGGGTCCATGATAGAAAACAACTTCTCATATATTTAAAGTATTATATTGCAAATATTACAGCATTGATTGTTATATAAAATTTCATTAAAATAAAGGACATCTCACATAGTTCAGTTGAAATTCTGTGTATTTTATTCAGGTCATATTACCTATCCCAATTAGGAAGCCAATTGGAAAATATTTTGAATCCACCATCAAAGGTAAATAGTACAAGTTAAATAGCCTGAGATTGTAATTAATTAATGCTGATTTATTGTGATTAATTGGAGATTAGATCATTTAATAAATATAGACAGGATCTTTTCTAAATAAGCAATAGAATACAATTTAAATAGCATAAACCAATATATATATATATATTATATACTATATTATAATGTATGTAATAATATATAACAGATATATATTATATATATTATATATCTATATATATATATATGGTATAATATAAATATATATATATATATACTATATATATATTGTATATTATATATTAACATATCTATATATATATATAATGGTATATGTCATATATATAGATATATTATATATGTACTATATCTATATATAGTATGTACTATATATAGAGTCCTAACGGTAATACAAAAAACGAAATAGATTACATCCTTACAACAGAAAAAACCATCATCTAAAGATGTTACAGTACTGAACCGCTTCTCAACCGGTAGCGATCATAGACTTGTCAGAGCCAAACTCAGGATTAATAGCCAATTCGAAACAAAAAAGAAAAATAAAAATGTATCGAAACTAATATGGAAAAACTTAAGCAATCAAAAGACGATATAAAAACAAAAAATAAAGGAAGTATACCGGTCACTAGAGATTTGGAAAACAAAAATATCGATGAAATAAATCAGCTATTAACCGATACATTAGCAAAGGCGGGAAAAGGGTAGCACAAACAAGAATAAAAAAGGAAAACTAATGTATCCCAGGAAACAAAAAATCTTAGAGTAAAAGAAAAACATTACTGGAACAAGATAAGAGAAACACAGTAGATTACAAAGAGGTAAACAAAGCTATCAGAAGCAATATCAAGGATTATAAAAGGAGAGTTACAGGAAGAAAAAATAGAAAAAGCAATTGAACAAAATAAAAACATGATAGTGCTTAAAACCACAGCTTGGAACCATACAAATATAATATATAAAGAACAAAGAAGGTACAGAGACCAATAATGTAGAAGAAATTATACAGATAACACAAGAATATTATAAAAACCTCTACAATACAAAACAGAAACCAACCCAAGAAATCCTTAAGCAACTACAAATAAAAATAAAAAATGTTAATTCCGACTTACAACCAGAGAATCAGTAAGAACGAGATAAGAAGAGCACTCAAAGAGATGAAGAACAATAAATCGCCAGGAAAAGACGGGTGACTGTAGAAATGCTAAAACATGGTGGGAAAACAACTAGAGAAGTTTTGTACATACTTATGAATAAAATATTAATGACAAAACAAATACCCAACGAGTTGGAACGAAGCAATACACTGTTACATTTAAGAAAGGAGATAAAAAGGATCTAAAGAATTACAGACCCATAAACTTTATTAAATGTGATGTACAAACTATTAACCAAAATATTAACAAATAATTAACAACTAAATTAGATGGATACCAGGCAAGAGAACAAGCCGGATTTAGAAAGAGCTTCAGTACAAGTGACCACCTTTTAACGATGAAGATTTTAATCGAAAAAACTAACGAATATCATATCCCGCTATACATGGCATTTATTGACTTTGAGAAGGCATTTGATAGTGTGGAACACTGGGCAGTACAGAATTCCCTACAAAACAGCAGAATAGACTACCGATATACCGACTTAATTACAAATATATACAACAAGGCAACAACAACTATTAAGCTAATGAAACAAACGGAGCCTATTAAAATAAACCGAGGAGTAAGACAAGGAGATACCATCTCGCCCAAGTTATTTAACCAAGCGCTAGAAGATGTTTTTAAACGACTACACTGGATGACTTGGAATTAATATAAACGGGCAAAATCTGAATCATTTACGATATGCTGATGATATTGTATTAATAACAGAAAAAAGTGAAGAATTACAAAGAATGATGGAAGAACTAGATAGAGAATCGACAAAAATTGGACTCAAGATGAATTATAGTAAAACAAAAACCATGACTAATCAACCAGAAGAACTTATAATTACAGTGGCACAAACAAAAATAGAACAAGTAAAAGAGTATATATATCTAGGCCAAATCACTAAATTAAATAAAGAAAATCAGACCGAAGAAATAAAGAGAAGAATAAGATTGGCCTGGGCATCATTCGGAAAACTGTCTTATATTCTAAAGAATTCAAAATACCCCCAATACTTAAAAACGAGAGTCTTCAATCAATGTATACTCCCTGTCCTCACATATGGCTCTCAGACATGGACGTTTACAAAGGAAAATATGGAAAAAATAGCAAAGACAGAAAGATCCATGGAAAGACAAATGCTGAACATTAAACTATCAGACAAAAAAAGAAACGAATGGATCCGTAATAAAACAAAAGTGAAAGATGTCTCAACCCAAGTAGCAAAGCTTTAAATGGAAGTTCGCGGACACACCCTAAGGCAGAAAGATGAAAGATGGACCTAAAACAATTATACGTTGGAGACCATGGAATCACAAACGTAAAAGGGGAAGGCCACAAATGCGATGGTCAGATGACCTGAAGAAACACGCCGGGGTCAAAATATGGATGCAAATTGCCCAGATAGAGAGGCATGGAAGAAGGAGGAGGAGGCCTCATATCCAAGGATGGATTTTAAGGGCTGTATAGATAGATAGATATATATATATATATATAATATATAAAAATAATATATATAATATATATATATATATATAATTATATATATATTTATATAGATAATATATATAAATATATATAATATATATATATATATAATATATATATATATATATATATATATATATATATATATATATAATTCTTTGGAGGGTAACGTTCGGGAAAGCGACAAAACAAGGATCAGCTAGAAGATGGTATAAGCCAGTTTGGTGTAGAACTTTATTCTAAATGTGAAATTTTCGGTGATATGTTGTCACCTTCATCAGCACCTAAATGGAAAACCTATTATAGTACAGTGGTGGAAATCAACATTTAAAAACCTACATTGAAAATGTTCAGTTGGTCCTAGTGGTAAAGAACACTGTCACAAACATGTTAAAAATATTAAAAAATACATTTAAAATTTTGAATAAAAACATTACAACACAACAGGGTAGTTTTTCAAATACAAACACAACAAAAAGTCTAAAATTTACAACCTACAAAAACTGCAAATAGAAAAGAAGAATTAATCTTCTTTTTTGATGACATATTTCTGTCAACATCCGGGTGTCATGTCATATGTAACGAGGTTATAATTTTCACTTTTGCACCTCACAACCACATGGATACGAAAGTGTGAGGTGTGAGGTGCAAAAGTGAAAATTATAACCTCGTTACATATGACATGACACCCGGATGTTGACAGAAATATGTCATCCAAAAAGAAGATTAATTCTTCTTTTCTATTTGCAGTTTTTGTAGGTTGTAAATTTTAGACTTTTTGTTGTGTTTGTATTTGAAAAACTACCCTGTTGTGTTGTAATGTTTTTATTCAAAATTTTAAATGTATTTTTTAATATTTTTAACATGTTTGTGACAGTGTTCTTTACCACTAGGACCAACTGAACATTTTCAATGTAGGTTTTTAAATGTTGATTTCCACCACTGTACTATAATAGGTTTTCCATTTAGGTGCTGATGAAGGTGACAACATATCACCGAAAATTTCACATTTAGAATAAAGTTCTACACCAAACTGGCTTATACCATCTCTAGCTGATCCTTGTTTTGACGCTTTCCCGAACGTTACCCTCCAAAGAATTGTATTCTTAGCGTCGTTATACACACTCTAATATATATATATATATAATATATATATATATATATATATAATATATATATATATATGTATATATATATATATATATATATATATATATATACGGTTTATAATATATATATATATATATATATATATATATATATATATATATATATATAGTACACCCGAGGATACTAACTAAATTGTCGCTTAACTGGCAATGTGTCTTCCTAGATACTACTTTTCAAAGTGATCCTATCTGTTTGTTTATAGACAAATTGTGAATATTATTTTATACAATTATTTGATGAAGACCCAATTAACTATAATTATAGTTTGCCAAACCATACAATAACTATTAACACATAAAAAATTAATTTACTTACCGAATGACATAAATTAGCACTTTTTTGGAAGTCATTTTGTGCACGTCTACACAAAACACTCTCTGATTGTGGCAAAACTCTGTGTATGGCATTCAAATTAATTTGTTGGTTAGCCGAATGCTATAGGGAGAGAGTACTTTTAAAATCTTGCGGCAAACTTAGTTTATGTAGAGGAAGTATAATTTAATAAATAACGTATCCTGGAGTGCACACCGTCAAGTTAAGGGTTAAAGTTTATTTTGAGTTACCTATTGTAGCAAAGAATTTTTGTGTTGTGCTAGTGACAAAACTAAACATGGTGAATTATTGTATTGTTCGTTGTGTACAAATCATGGAAAAATTACAAAAAGGATGATAGTAAGTTGTCAGGAAGCAAAAAATAATAGTATTTAACTTATGCAAATATGTCTAATAAATATTATGTAATTATTTTATAACTGTTTTATCTTAAACAACAAATAAATATATTCTACGTATATCTAGAAAAAATTGTGCATCTTTTATATATCCTTATTTTCCAATAAATTTTAATTAGTAACGAAATAGCCCACAAGAGGCGCAAAAGGGTATGTATGAAAGGGGTGTTCATTCGAATTTGCCGCCAAAAGATGATTAGTATTGACCCCAGCCGCAAGGGGTCCTAATGAACGAAATTTATACATTGAGTTGCCTATCTATTTCTACTATTATATTATTTATCTATGATTACTGAATGTCGTTCGGCCGGGATGTATCGGTGTATACGCTTTGCACTTTGAAAGAAGGCGTTGCTTAAAATTTTTCAACTCGTCAGGGGAATAATGCGTTGTTGCCACACATAAATTCCTTAAATCAATGTTCTTTGTTAACTAATTAAGTAATTGATAGAACCGAATAGAAAATAACAATTAAGTGGCTACTTTATTTGGGTTTTTTGGGACAATATTAATTTTCATTCTACAATGAACTGCAGTGGATTTAAATATTATTTTACACTCATATATCAGACTAAAATTTTAGAAGGAAAGGTGTAACAGAAATATAGCAACAAGTCATACCTACTCCTTCGAGATGGTGACTGTCTCTCACTTCTATTCAAACAATTAAGTGTTATCTCTGTTCCACATACTGAATAACGTATACGGTAATTGAAAACTTGCCGAATCTGAATATTAAATACGGTGACGCTTTTTTGTTGACACATCATTTTGTCGAGCGTCAAAATTCTTATATTTGTTTTTTGTTTCAGGTAATTCCACTACTAAAGTTACTGTATAGAAAAATATTATGATATAAATATAGGTAAGTACATCTATTGTAATTCCATGCCAAAATTGTTCCTTGCAGGAATTCAGAAGAAAGTTTTCTATTTATTTCTTCTAATCTTTTTCTTCTTTGGAAGCCGTTTATTCTACGCTGGTCATACTGTAATCAATTGGCTAATTGTACATCTTTCATTATATAAAAGTTCTCTGGACATCGGCACTGTCTGATTTCTGTCTAATAATTATCTCTCTTCTATGCTTCGTTGCTTGTTGCTTTGTTTCGAGGGGATGAGTAACCAGTCATGTTCTTTCTTTGGTCCGATCTTTTACCTGCTATATTTCATTCAACTACTGTTCTTTTTATGCCTTATTTTATTCTTGTTGTATGTCCAAAATATCTGAGAATATTTTGGTTTATAGCTGTAATGAGTCTAATATATATATATATATATATATATATATATATATATATATATATATATATACATATATATATATATATATATAATATATATATATATATAAAGCACTATGAGCCTGGTAGGCCCATGGCTTGAGATGTTGTTGTTTTCCATTTCTTCCTATTAGTAGCCTTGTCCTTCCATCTTTCTATTCCCAGTGTTTCTAGGTCTTTCTCTACTTCTTGCTTCCATCTACTTCTCGGCCTTCCTCTCCCTTTTTTTGTACCCACTATATGCATCAAAATCATTTTTGGTACTCGAGAATTTGTTATTCTTTCTATGTGCCCTATCCACCTGATTCTCTGAGCCTTTATTACTCCCACTATACTAGAATTCTTATACATATCTTCTAATTCTTTATTTGTCCTTTTTTTCCATGTATTGTCTACTATCTTGCCTCCAAATATCTTTCTCCAAAACCTTCCTTTCCCATATTTCGAGCATACCTGTTTCGCCTTTGTTCAGTGTCCACACTTCACTGGCGTAGGTTACCACTGGTTGTATAACTGTTTTGTAAATCCTTATTTTGGCATTCCTAGATATCTGTTTACTTTTAAATAGCCTGTTTATTGAGCACGCATCGGTTTCCTGCCATTATTCTTGATTGTAGCTCCTCTCTAATATTTGGTTTGCATGTGAACATCGACCCCAGGTATGTAAATCTTTCCACTGCTTCAAATATATATGCTTTTTCACCCTCTACTTCTATTTTTAGATTTCCTTCTTTTTTTTCACTGTCATCTATCCATTCCATGTATTTTGTCTTACTTTCGTTGATGGCTAAGCCTATTTTCTTTGCCTCTCTATCTACTCTCTATTTACTACTTCTTGTAGCTCCCATTTGCTTCGTGTCAGTATTACTACATCGTCAGAAAAGGCTAGACATTGGTGCTTTCTTTGGTATAACAATCCCTCTCTGTTGACATTTGCGTCTCGTATGACCTTCTCCAAACACAAGCTGAATAGTATCGATGATAGGGGATCTCCTTGCCTTACTCCTTCACTGACTTCAAATTTTTCCGACATTATATTATTTATTTTAACTCTGCTCTCAGTCTTGGACAACGTTATTTGTATCATTCTTATAAGTTTTCTACTGATACCCAATTCTTCTAGTGCCTTGCTCATTTGGTTCCGTTTTATTCTATCGTACGCTTGTTTGAAATCAATGAAGAGGACCCTTGTTGGCAGATTGTGTTGGTAACTTTCCGCTTGCAATTCTCTGAGCGTAAACATCTGCTCTGTTGTACTTCACCAGGTCTGAAGCCACATTGGTACTCGCCGACAATGTTTTCTATCACTCCTGCCAATTTGTCCTTTATACACGCTGCAAGAATTTTGTATGCAGTATTCAATAGTAATATCCCCCTGTAATTTTGACAATCTGTTCTATCGCCTTTCTTATAAAGTTGGCATATAACTGCATCTGTCCATTCTTGTGGTAATTGTTCTTTAACCCAAATCTCCTTTATTAATTTGAACATTTGCTCCTCTAGCGTTTTCACTCCATATTTGAACATCTCTGCAGTTATATTGTCACTTTCTGGACTCTTGTTATTTTTTAATTTCTTTATTATTTCCTTTATCTCGTTTCTGGTAGGGGGTGTTTCTTCTGTCTCATTTATTTGGTTCCTATGTTTCTCCGTTCTTATAGGCTGTGGTTGTTCTATCCTGTTTTCGTCATTTAGCAATTCATCAAAGTATTCTTTCCATCTAGCGGCTATTTCGTTTTCTTAATTTATGGCGTTTCCCTCTTTATCTTTGTAAAATATGGTTTTCTGTTGGTATCCTCTTTTTTCATTTTTTACTCCCTGATATAAATTTCTAATTTCTCGATTTTTGTAATTTTCTTCTTTTTCTTTCAGCTGATTTTCCATGTACTTTCTCTTTTTCATTCTCAAAACTTTTTTTACGATTTTTATTTGTTTTTCATATCTGTTTCTTGTTTCTTCCGTATCACTTTGATCATATCCATCCTTAGTTTACTTCTTTCTTCAATTTCCTTCTGGCATTCTTCGTCAAACCAATCATTTTTCTTTTAAGTTATATTTTTATTGCATTCTTTAGCTGTATTACTGATAATCTGCTGAATTTTGTCCCAGTACTTGTCTATGTGCCCTTCTAGGTGTATTTCATTTAATTTTCTATCGATACCTTTTTTATACATTTCTTGTTCTTCTTACGTTACAAGCCGCACTGGTTTATTTGTGTTCTTATTTTTTCTTTTGTGATTTTTTTCTTCTGGTATCAGTTGAGCCATTTTAATTCCTAACATGAAGTGATCCGAGTCAGCGTCTGGTCCTCTGTATGTTCGCACGTTCTTTATAAATTTTCGGTTTTCTCTATCTATTAGGACATGGTCAATTTGATTTAATGTTTTTCCATCTGGGGATCGCCATGTTGCTTTGTAGATGGTTTTCCTCTCGAAATATGTACTCATTACTAGCATTATTTTTTCTTTGGCAAAATCTATCAGAAACTGCCCGTTCTCATTACTTTCCTCGTGTTTGCTAAATTTTCCTATAGTTGTTCTATATATTTGTTCTTTTCCTATCTTTGCATTTGCGTCTCCCAGTACTACTTTAATGTCATATCTTGGAATACTTTCAAATACTTGTTATGAAATGTTAATGAATGTGACTTTTTGATAATTTCCTCTTATTCTTAGACAACATAGACGATCAGATATTGGTTTAAACTCAACAAGTGATGCTTTTAACGCTTTATTTACCATAAATCCTGTGCCTAATATTCTGTTTCTGCCTCCACTATTAAAAAATAAGCTATTTTCAATTTCCAGCATTTCCTGACCCAGTTGCTTTGTTTCCTGCAGTGCCATTACGTCAAATTTACACTTTTCAATTTCTCTAGTTAAGTGTTTCAGTTTTCCTTCCTCAAAAGTACCCCTTACGTTCCACGTTCCTACCATTAAGTGATCTTTTGGATATGTGTTTCTATTGCCTTTTTTTGTGTTTTTTATCTTTAAATCACCCTTTCCTATGACAATGTTACCGGTATTCATGTCCTTGTTCCTTGCGTTGTTCGTCTTCGTATTTTTACTATCATAGCCGTTTTCTAGTTTTTTGAGTTTGTTATTTCCATTTTACCTTCCTTGCTATTCCACTTTCATTCAACACCATTTATCATAATTTTCCTTGCTCCTATTTTGACTTCGTTTCCTTTGTTTCTTTCCTCTTGTGCAATTTTTCTTATTATTTTTTGAATTTCTCTTTCTCTCTCGCCGTTGTGTTATCGTTGATGTATACCTTTTCCTTTTTGACGTCCTTTAACTTTACTTTATTCTTCATAACTTTTATCTTTTCTTGTTGGTTCTCCATTTCAATTAGGCACGTTTTTGGACCTAGTTTGTGGGCCGTCTTTATTTTGGCCTCTACTGCAAGGTGATCTTTTATAAAATTGCCAATTGCTTCCTTCAATACCAGCTGATCCTGCGTATCAATTGCTAGCCCATTCATTACCACATTATTTCGCCTTCTCTGTTTTTCTATAATTTCTATGTTGTCTCGTATTTTTCTTAATTCTTTCTTAATCTGTATGTTTTCCTCTTTTAGAATTTTATTATCATTCTTTAGTTCCTTGTTTTCCCTTATTAGATGTTCAACTACCTCCTTGTATTCCTTTTGGTCTTCTTTTATTTGTCTAATGTCGCTGGTTAGGTTGCTCATGATTTCTAGCAATTTATCAAGTTTTGCTCCATCCCCTTTTCCTCCTGTCTTCTGAGGGGTTCTTGTTAGTTTTTTATTTTTTCTGGTTCTCTCTTCCTCTTGCTCATCATCCTCTCCTCTATTATTTCTTTTTGCTCCTTTATCTGTTGTTGTATCGTCACTGTCCATATACGTTTTGCCTTGTAGATATTTTTCCATCCTTGTATGCTTTTCCTTTTATTTTGGTCACTTCGCGGATTACTTTCAACTCTGATTGGCGCCAGACACTATCTCTCGCTTCAACAGCTCGGAAGAAACAGTATCTACCACTTCCTGTTGAATCCCCTATTCGAAGTCTCGACTAATTTAGTATTCCGTGACAAACACGAAACTTTGCGCACATTGGCAACGTCGCAATTCACTTAAACGTAGCTTCCTTCCCAGTGTTAGTTCTTATCAGTTAACCTCGCTTTTTTACCTTATCCGATTATTCACTCTATTATTGTTTTTTTACAGTTTTCGGTGTTTATTTTTGCACAGTTGTTACCTTATTCAGTTATCTCAATTCTCACTACAACTTATTGAATTATTTCCTGTTGCAACTCTCGAATTTCGGGTTTATCGCAGACAGAAAATAAAACAAAAATCTTCAACTCCGCTTCACGTTGCCCGTTGCCGTGTTTATGTTAAGTTCTTCTTAAATTATTTGGTATAGTCAGGGCTCTTTTATCAAAGCGAAACCAAACCTTACTCGTAGTAGCAGTAAGGTCTGGAGAAGTTGTCTTCTGTGCTGAAGTTTTACCTTTACTGTGGTTGGGGTCATTAAAAATGATATAAGATAAAGACATAGTGTTTATATTTCTCAGTTCTTTTCATCGCTTAGGCAATACGTTTCCCCTTGTGTCGTGAATCCCATGAAAACACTTTGTTTTTTCCACTGAATTTTTTTGCCTTTTCACTTCATCTTTTAAATGCAAGCAATTTTTAAGCTTATTTTTCTATTCCACACTTATCTATAACTTATAAGATTCCAAGACTCTATCCAGATTTTTCTAACCTATAATGATATTCCGCTTGTAATAATCCCCGCTTGGAAATCCAAATAGAAGCTTATTTTGTTTCCGAAATGTAAATTCTTTTTATAGTAAACATATAAATGGTTAATATTTAATAAGTAGTTAATTGTTTCTAGGTGACTTTACTATAAACTTTTAAATTGCATTGTGTGTACACCGAAATGGTGTAGAAATGTTTTTTATAATATTGTGGAAATGGTGTAGAAATTTAGAAATGGTGTTTCTAAACAAAGAACTACACCAAAATGGTGTAGACATTTAATAAACAAAATTTGTTTCATTCATATTTTGCAAGCTAGTAACAAAATCATGCAGAACTGGTTCTAATTCTTTTTTTTTTTGAATATTTTTATTGTATTGGACATATTCGAAATTAAAATTACTTTGTTAGATACTAATTGTAATGGAGTTGTCGAGTGATTAGTTTGTGTTACCTCTCTTCATGTTACACCTGTTGACACTTGGGTGGATTAAATATTTTATACAGGGTTTCGAGAAAACTTTGCAACAAGGTGCTATATTTGAAATGAACCATTTTTTTTTATTTTCAAAACCTACTGAGATATATCAGCAGGAGGTGCAACACAAATTACAATTGTTCAATTTTTTACAAACTATATATAACAAATATACATGTATTATTTTAAATATTGTAAAATTTAATGTCTTAAATGTTTCAAGATTTAATTAAACTAACAGCTTGGTATATCCTTCATGTTGGTAGTCGTGTTCACATTTCTTCTCTTGTTGACGTTTGGCATTTTAAAAGGATATGATTAACAGTGACTGGGATGCTGTAGTTGTGGCATAAAGGAATGGGTTATATTTAATAATTGGCTATGGGTTGGTACAGTATGTCATAATCACAACTGAGTTATTATTACTAGCTCACTAAGTAACGGGAGAGTAATAATTTGGTGCCAGTTGTTTCTAGGACATCTTTTAATTTGTTGGATGTGGATCTCCAGTTATTTTGACATAAATTGCTAATATATTTTTTAATACAGGCTTTATCGTCATTTCTTGTAAGAATCTTTTACTCTGGAATGTTTTTATTTATTGTGGCTTCGTTCGCAAGTTGATCCACTGCTTTGTTTCACTTGCCTTATTTCATTAAACGGAAAAATTTGGTAAATTGAGTAGCTTTACTTTTTTCTTGTTGCGTTATTTTTAATATAATTTAAGAATTTGGTTGATGCAATTATCTCTGACGAGAAGTCAGTATGGGAACATTGTAGTTTTTTCAATTTCATTGATTCTTTGAAGTATATTGAAATATCCTCGTATATGTAATATATTGAAATCGCCGTATATGTTTAAAAAATAAAACGAAGAATTTTTTCCATGTTTGTTAGTTCGTATCTTTCGAAGTTAGTTTGTTTTTAAGTTTTTTGTAGTTTTGTATTTCTCCATGTTGTAACTGTTTGTGGTGACACAAAAATAAATGTTAAATTTTGTTTTCTTAACATTTTATTTATTTTTTTTAACTAACCCTTTTTTGAGTTTTATTTGAAGAAGATATGTTTAGATGTTTTATAATTATTTCCCTAGTTACAACTAGTGGTTGTAATAGGCATAATTAGGCACCTCAAGTGGCGCCCTATATTAAATTCCTTGAGGTGTTTGCTGTTAATTTTGATTTTGTTTATCCCAAGAGATTAAAGACCCCCTTATTTCATTTATTTGTAGTTGCCCCAATCCAACCCCTTTATCTTCTACTTATCCACGACCCCAGCTCTCCTACCGAACCCTGAGTGCCGTTCGCACAAGTAGCAATTATTTTGCTTGCCTTATCTCCACCCTCTTAGTTTCAGTCCCCAATTTTTTTACCCCATAATCTTATTCCATGTGGTAGGCAAAATATTTTCGTTACAAAATACATCTGAACCTTGTGAGAAAAAAATATTTCTCTTATTTTTAGTAGATTTTTACTACTTTACTACTTACTTTATAAAAGTTATTAGTTTTCAGATGGTAGTGAAGTGGATTTGTCTGTAGTAGAAGAGTGGGAAAGTATTATCGTTTTATGGATATCCCTAATGAAATCAGTGTATACTATTTGGTTTCGTGGTAATGATGGAATATCGTATGTGCAGTCTGATTCTTTGTGTCCCACTGTTTTGTATTTTAAATAGTTTAGCGCATCTATAGAAAGGTATCAGCAGAGGGGGGTATTTTTGTAAGTGAAGGTGAGGGAGTCTGGGGTAGATGTATTGTCTACCCCATAAGTCTATGGGGTAGACATACCGGTCGTCTGAAACTTGTATAGCTGTGTTCCAACTCATGCATTCCAACTTATAAAATGTAATTTTGGAAATGGCGACTAGACCAAAATTGCTGATTTGCTTCTCAACGAACGAGTTAAAATGGGTAATTCTGTCGGTTGTCGAAATGAGGTTAGGTTAGGATAGGTTAGGTTAGATAGTTCCACAGGTTGTATGTATGTACCGATTTTCAGTATATTGGCAAAAATTAGGTACTTACATAAAACTCCTAAAGTTCTGGTATAAAATGGGCCACCACTTACAAAATGTAATAATACATAATTTAGTCCTATATTTATTTAGAGTTTTTATTTATTTAGACAAACTTGAATTTGTCAGAGCCTATCTAATCTTTTTTTGTGTATCATTTTTGCAAAGAAATGAAGCACTAAAAGTGCAAATTTTTGCATTAAATTCTAGAAAATGTCAGGAAAAGTTAGGAATAAAATTCATAATGGTAAAATAAAAATTGCATTTTGCCCATAAAAAAATGCATTTCCAAAGTACAAATAAAATAAAAATTTGGAATTCAAAAAATATCGCCAGGAATAAATCCAATTTTGTTACTCGGGGGATTTAGAGACCACTGAACATAAATATGATAACGACGATGAACTTCAAGCCACCTGGCGCCCAGGATGGGCCTCGTCTACTAGAGTTTTATGTTATTTTCATTTGAAATCAGTCGAAAGTCATTACTCGGGTGTTTTCGAAATCGCTGAATATGAATATTATGACGGCAATGGTTATTGAGCTACTTTTGGGGAAGATAAACTTCATCTCCTGGAGCTTTACTGTATTTTCATTCGAAATCAGTCAGAAGTTATAACTCGAAGAGTTTTTGGGGATTTTAAACACAAACATTATGACAAAGATGGTTTTTTAAGGTATCTGGTGCCCAGTGTGACTTCATCTCCTAAAATTATTTTTATCTCACCATTTTAAACAAAAGTTTAATCTATTGAATAAAAAAAGCCATACAAGACTAATATACAAATATTTAATAACTTCCCAAGATTAACCCTTATCTGTAAACAGTGGTGTACAGAGTATCCTCAGCTTGTCAAATAAACTATAACACCTTATGAATGTTCTTTATGAAACCAAACTTTACCAGGAAATTTAGAAATTTATATATTTGACTTTTGTTTTGTTGACTGTTCTACGAAACAGCTCTCCTGCAAAATACTTTATCCTGCATAACGAGTTGAATAATTCGATATTTTTCTTCGTTTCGCAAAACGTGCCAGAGGTACTCAAGTTTACGTAGTTTTACTAAATTAAGCACTTATTTTTCTTTTTTTATGCGCTGTGGGACCTCAACGCTGGTAACATGGTCCACATACGATATTTTTAGTATTCTTTTGAAGTGTTCAGACTTCAACTTCATATAGTAACACTGGAAGAATGTAGCACCTCACTATCCGCATCTTGGTTCCCAAAATGAGATCACTGCAGCACAGTAAGGACCTTAACTTAATAAATGTAGACTGTGCCATTTCAGTTCTGGATCTAATCTCTTGAGCGTAGTCCCATTGTGATTTGAGGATAGTTCTGAGGTAAGCGAATCTGTCGACTCTCCGGATCTCTTCCCTACCTGCCATTAGTGCTCCAGGATCTAAATTTGTACGGCTGACAACCATGAATTGAGTTTTCTTAATATTAAGGTCTAGTTAGTATGTTACGCTCACAGTTCTCACTCGGTCTAGGAAGGATTGTAGATTATTTAGGCTGGTTGCTAACAACACAGTGTCATCGTCGTAGCGGATATTATTAAGGTATTCACCTTTCACTCGGATTCCCATCTCTAGGTTTGTGAGGGCTTCAGTAAAAATTTCCTCAGAGTGTATATTGAGAAGAGTCGGCGAGAGCACACAGCCTTGCCTTACTCCTCACATGATCTTCACTTGGTCGGTCAGCTGGTCTTCGACCTTGACCCATGGAATTGCGGAATCCAAATTGTATTTCACCGACATTTTCTTCGAATTTCTTGTAAATTCTGGCATGTATGATTTTAAGAAAAATCTGCATGAAAAATTGCATTACTCATAATACTGATAGTTCGGAAATCTTCACACGTTTTCGCAGATCGTCTTTTTGGTAATGTTACAAACGTTGACAATAGCCATTCCTCTGGGATATTACCTGAATCTTATATGGTGTTAAACAGTTCAGTTAACTGCTTTGTGCTCGCTTCACCCATTACCTTAATAGGTTCAACGGGTATGTCGTCCGGACCTGCGACCTTACCATTCTTAGACTGTTTTAAAGGTGCTTTCACATCGCTTTCAAGTATTGACAACCCTGTTATGCAATTTATTTCTGTAAAGTTACCTCGGTAGTACTAGAAAAAGTTCTTCGATGTACATTTTCCAGGTCACCAACTTCTCCTTAACTGTCGTCGCCAGATTCCCGTCTTTGTTTATGAGGAGGTGTGTGTTTCTTCTCTTGTATTGACCAGTAGCTTCTCGAATCTTTCGGTGAATACTTTTTTTTTTGTTTTTTTTCCTTAGGTACAAGACCTATTTAGCCAGACAATATAGGTATAAGAATATAGAATACATAAAAACAATCTCCTACACTTCCTTCAAATTCATAACAATTTCCTAACCGTTCGTTCATTCGCACCACATTCACTAAATTTCCTAACCTTCCCATTAAAAACACTATTGTGTAACTATACAAAAAGGATTGAACAGGAACACACGCTTCACGCTAAGGTGCCCTTCATAGCGACTTTTTTGTAACACAAACAATACAGGCAACGGTTAAAGGTAAAAGACATAAAAGGAAAGACAATGGGAAATACAACAACTAACGTCCTACCATTTCGGATTCACACAACTACACTGAACAGGGCAGTTTAGATTTTCCGTTTGGTACGTTTGAAAAATTCCCATAAAATTGATGATCTTATAATTGAATTTCGACTACCTAAATACAGAATAGAAGCACCGTTCTGCGGCAAAATAATTTTTTCTTGAGAGATGGCTTGAAATAAAAATTTTATGGCTTCTTGATTATACCGACATTCAAACATCCAGTGGTTAAGATCGTCATAACTTCCACTACATTCACATATATCAGTTTCGGAAAGTTTTATTTTATATAAGTAAGCATTTACTGTAACATGTCCAAAAAGGCATCTAACGTACATTGTATAAATTTTTATATGATGGGACTTCTGTCACTTAGAGGAGTAGATGGAAGAGTTGGATATATACTGCAGTATGTATTTTTGCTACTGTTAGTAAAGGATTGCCACTCCATTTCTCAATTGTATCTAACATATTTCTTCCTAGCTGAAACTATATCTCATTTGGGCAACTCGTTGTACTCTATACCCACTAAAGTAGCGTCTTTAGCCAAATGGTCTACTTTTTCATTGCCTGGAATATTAGAGTGACCTTTAACCCACACAAAGTGAACAATTCTTTTTAGAGAAGTTAAGATTATTAGCTTTTCAAGCGCATCTACAATTAGTCTTTTGGTATATATGTGTTTAGAAAAGTGTCTTAATGCGAGGAGAATGGACTGTGAGTCAGATAATATTATATATCGTTCGAAATATAATGTACTATTAATTATACAATCAACGCCTTGACAATGGCTACCAATGAATATTGAGCAATCTGATTTTAATTTTTACTGAAAATAATCTTGAATTTTGTCTATGTAAATGGCACAGCCAACACCAGCAGACGATTTTGAACCATCGGTATAAATTTTACAAGAATGGTTGGAGTCTTCCAGCTTGTTCTGTACTACTATATCTTCGTGAACAATCGAAATATATAAAGGAATTACTACAGTAGGTTTATATTCATATAGTAAGTCATAATTGGAGCCAAAGAATGGAATCTCTCCTCCATTAAATGAATATTGGGACAAATTAGGAAAAGCAACAGCTAGAGTTGGAGAGTTTTTATTTGCCCACCATTTGTTTGTTAAATTTTCGACAGAGAGACAAGATATTTTTTGTAATAAGCTGTTTTGATTATTAAACTGGCATTTAAGGATAAATTTTTCTGTCAAAAATAGACGTCTTAAATGTAAAGGTGGCTCGTTACATTCTGCCAAAAGGGCTGGTGTGGGAGTAGATTTGAGAGCTCCTAGGACTAACCTTAAAGCTTTGTATTGTATTCGATCCTATTTAATCAAACGAGATTTTGTCGCTGATCCGTAGAAAAAGCTTCCGTAGTCCAAAATTGATCTGGTATATGCTCTGTAAAATAATAAGTTAATTTTCAGGTCTGCCCCCCAATCGTATCGATTAACAGCCTTAAGGATATTAAGGCTTTTTTCACATTTGGTAATGCAATTATTAATATGCTCGTTTCAGGTTAATTTTAAATCCAAGGTAACACCTAGGTATGTAAAACTGTTATATACAGGAATTTCCAGCTGAGAGAATTTTAACGTACTGACTTTTGGTAACCTGTGTCTCGAAAAAAATACTACACCTGACTTCTTAGGCGAGATGTCAAGCCCATGACTATCAAAATACTTTTTGCAATAAGACATATTCACTTTAAGGGCATTAACACATTGTTGAAGAAAAGTTTTTTCCTCAACATAGAAACAGAAGTCATCAGCATATTGTAAAATGTTACACTGCATTCCCATAGTATGTAAGTTTAATGAATACAAGTTAAATAATAAGGGGCTAAGAACTGAGCTCTGAGGTAACCCTTTGTTAACTGTCCTTGGACCAATCAGTGAATTATTTAAACGAATATGAACTTGTCTATTTGTAAATAGATTTACTAGGATATAAGCACATTTACTAGGCACTCCTAATTTGAAAAGTTGATCAAGCAAAAGATCAAGAATAACGTTATCATATGCACCAGAAATGTCCACAAATAAAGCAACTGTGTATTGGTTTTTCGAATAAGTTAACTGGATATCGGTTGCTAAATGTGAAATGCAATCCATCGTTAATTTCCCTCTACGAAACCCAAGCTGACCGTCTGGGTAAATGTGATTACTTTCCATCCTTCGGTGAATATTTATATGATCGTGTTTTACTTGGAGCACTTCAATAAGTTTAAATTTTTCTTGCATCTATGTCTCCTTGGCTCTTCGTATTTTTTTTTTAATTTTTGGTTGATTTCTTGGTATTTTTTTGCGTCCCTGTTTTTTATTAATCTTCGTTGGCCCATCATCTGTAGAAGGATGGGCCAACGTTATTATTCTTTATTTTTTACTCTTGTTTTCTTTCCCAGATGTTCTTTTCTCGAATTTTGCATGACGTCTTTGATATAACTTTATTTTTGTTCTACACTCTGTTGTTGTTGTTTAGCAGTTTCTAGTTTTCTCTCATTACATCTCTTACGTTCTGACGAACTACGGGGTCTTTTAGAGTGTCATAATCCAGGTTCTATTTAGGTTTGCTTTTAATAAGTTTCTTTAGTTTGAGTTCTATCTGGCCCACTAATGGGTTGTGGTCTGATGAGACGTCTGGTCCTGGTAAGGTCTTTGCCGAAGTCAAGCTATTCTTGAATCTTTTGTTAGTGTGAATAAAGTCTATTTGGTTTCTAAGTTATTGTTGGCTGTATCAGCAGGTGACTTGCACGTATAAAGTCGTCTCAGGGGAAGTCTAAACCAGGTATTAGCAATGGTGAAATCTTCTTCCCGACAGAATGAAATGTCGGTCTCCCCTTTGGTTTTTCTCGCCTAAGCCGTGTTATCCGACGATGTCTTATATTGTGCTTTTGCCAATTTTGGCATTGACATCACCCATGATGATGGTAAGCTCGTTCTTCTTGGTATAATTTAGTGCTTTTTGTACAAGTGCGTAGAACTCCTCGATGTCCTCTACTGGCTTTTCTGATGTTGGAGCATAAATTTGAATGATATTCGTATTAACCGGTCTGCTTTGCAGCTTCATCAGAATGACCTATCAGAGAGAGATAGCACGCTGATCACAGCCCAGCGACCTTTTTGCTCAGAATCACCGCTACATCGTTTCAGTGATGTGGTTTATCGTTTCCGGCATAATATACTATATGCTCATCCACACATCATTGTCCCGAGCCTGGCCATCTCATCTCGCTGATTCCCCTCACGTCGATATTTAGTCTTTTCATGTCTTGAATGGTGTTGTGTATTTTTCCCCTATTAAACATACTTCGAACATTCCAAGTACAAATTTTTTGAACGTCATGTTCTTGAACTATGAACTCTGAAACTCTGCTATTAACTTTAGAATATCAAAACTATTGAACCAATATTTAGCATAGTATATCTTTATCGATTGTAATGCAACTGTTTATTCTTGTAATGTAATACAATACTTGTGTTAATTTACTTAAAAATCTAGCTTTACCGTTTTAAATTTGTGTTTCCAAATTACATCTTTTGTTACTTGTCATTTTAAAAGAAAATTGGTTAAATTGTGGTAATGGTCAAAATTTTCTAGGGGCGTTTCCAATCTAAATATGGCAAACTGTATTAGAGGAAAATCTTACAAAATCCGCATCACCAATTTGTATAACTAATCTTCCTAAAAGTTACCGCTGTAGATATAAAAGTTAATCCAATACGAGTGCCTTGGACAGAAAACAAAATTTGTTGCCCAATGTCAAAGTTGCTAACAATAATATATGAAAATTATCTAAGAAGTCAGACTGTCCTTCAGTAAAGTCTAGAAAGTTCATGAGAAACTTTTATGGCATAATATTTCAGTTTTATTTCTAGTAGTAAAAGTTTTGTAGTCCGGTAACTTACGGGAAATTGAATATATTTTGTCTATGAAGTGATTCGATTGAAAGTATAATAAAAATTATTTTTTAAGTTTTGGTCAATTTAGGTATTTTATAATTGTTTCAATATTTTATTTAAAAAAAAAACTACTATGATAATAGCAACAATAAACGTAGGAATACGATGCAGAAAATCATTTCAAAAATAGAAGAGAAAGAGAAAGGAATTATAATATTGAAGTAAAAATTATCAGTATAGGTAAAGAACATTTAATGGGCCAAAAGAAAATCTATGATAAATATTGTAAGAAAAATAAAAGAATAAAAAACTAAAAACATAGTTTAAAACCGTATAGGTATGTAATGTAATGTTTATTTACGGACTTGCCATTTTTTTACAAATCAACTTAAATTTAGCTTAAACTTAAAGCATAATGTGATTACATAAAAAGGTATTTTCGATCTTATTCTTTATAGTACTTAGCGATAAATGAAAAAAAATAATAATTAGCATTAAATATGTTTTTATTTCTACACAGTCTCTGCAAGGCTTTATTGACAGTATAAGTTTAATTATGAAATTCTAAATAAAATAAGTCTTGGGATCTGGTATCTTTACGGGCACTACGGAAGTAAACCTTTTGCAAAAGAGCACGTTGATCCTCATATTAATTTATATATAAATGCTACATCTAGCAATATTCGCTTTACTTCAAGAGTAGGCAATTTAAGTAAAGATTGCAAAACAATGTATTTAATTTCATTTATAGGTATTCTCAATTTTAAAGCAATAAATCTTAAGAACTTTTTCTATACTCTTTCTAATAGATCTTTGTAGCATTTTTAATGAGAAGATCAAATATTGCTACCATATTCCAAAACCGATCTAATAAAGGAACAGTAGATATTTTTGAGACAATAAATATTATTAAGTTCAGAGAGGCCACGTTTCATGAAACCTAGAAGTTTCATGGATTTATTAGAAGCGTAAGAAAAGTGGTCCCTTAAGGTTACTGTAGGGTTAAAAATTACCCCAAGATCCTTAAATGTTGTGATTACCTCTAAAATATTTGGTCCAATGTGGTATTCAACTGAAATTAGATGTTTGTTTCTAAAAAATCGCATTACCTTACATTTATTTATGTTCAAATTCAAAGCATTTAAAACCCGTAAACTAATTTTCAAAACCAAATTCAGGTTTTTTTGCTTTAATCTGTGCTTTCTAAGAATAGCAAAGCAAAACAGACGTTGATAAAGATGTTACTAGAGACATGGGAATCTAAAATTTGCATTCCACGACATATCTCCTCAACTAAGCAAAAATCCTTAGCGAATTGGTTTCTAGTACTCGTTTAGAGTCATCGAAATAAAAAGAAACAGACAGTTAAAATTAAATCAAATCTTAACTGTCTTTTCCTTTTCAAAGCATTTAAGTTGCACCAATCCAATAATCTAATTAAATCATTCTGTAATAAACGACAGTCATTGGAATTTTTGATGACTATAAATTTTTAGATCATCAGCATGAAGAAGAAAATTACTATGATAAAAACAATAGTTTATCATTTACATACATTTACATATATATCATTTACAAAACAATTAAAAAGCAGAGAAGATAAATGTCCACCCTGTGGAACACCAGAGGTTACATTCAGAGTAGATGACAAAAATTGGTTAATTTTTACAACTTGAGTTCTATCTGTGAGATAGCTCTCCATCCAGCCTAATAATCTTTTATGTAAACCAGCATTATAAAGTTTACAGATTAGGACAGTATAATTAACTCTATCGAATGCCTTTGAAACGTAGGTGTAAATAACATCAACCTGGTCATACTCTTCAAGAGCATCCAACAAAAATTCTTGTAAAACTAAAAGATTGGTGGTAGTGAAACGTCCTAGAATAAAATCATGTTGGTCAGCATTAGTGTACTATTCAATAATGGACCAAGTTTTGCAGCTAAAATCCCTTCAAAAGATTTAGCGAAAACTGAAATTTTAGATAAAGCTTGGTAGTTTTCAATATATTCTCTATTACTACCTTTATGGTTTGAGGTAATATAACTTATCTTCTATATACTAATTACTATTTAACTGGGAATAAGCCACAATTAAAGATAAAAATACGTTTATTGACGTTTCAATTTCCACTTCGGAAATCGTTCTCAAAATACAAAAAATGTTTTGTATTTTCAGAACGATTTCCGAAGTGGAAATTGAAACGTCAATAAACGTATTTTTATCTTTAATTGTGGCTTATTCCCAGTTAAATAGTAATGTATTTAATAGTTTTGTATTTTGAGAACGATTTCCGAAGTGGAAATTGAAACGTCAATAAACGTATTTTTATCTTTAATTGTGGCTTATACCCAGTTAAATAGTAATTAGTTTACAATGCTACAAGAAAATAGCTTCAGAACAATATTATCTTCTATATCTCTGAAAAGACGCCTAAGCTCAATGATAAACTAAATATTTTTTGTAAAATATAACTCAGAATCGTATTAGATTGTAGATTGATAGATGATAGATTGTACACGATACACTTCGCTGACGATCAAGCCATTCTATCTAAAAACGAGAGTGATTTAGGCTACATGCTTAAAAAACTGGAAGATGAGTACACCAAATGGGGCCTCGCAATTAATATACAAAAAACTGAGTACTTAGTTACAGGAGAAAAACCATAAAGCCTAAAAATCGAAATGGGAACTATAAAACCAACAGACAATTTTAAATACTTGGGAGTCCAAATAACATCAAAAGCAGGAAATAGCAAAGAAATACATTCCAGGATTGGCCAAGCAAGATTAGTCACCAGATAGCTACACGGAATATTATGGAATAAAAAAATAACAAAAGGAAATAAAAGAAGAATTTATAAAACAATAATAATAGATGACCAAAAAAAAAAATAGAAGAATGGACTCCGCCAACTAGAAGAAAACGAGGTAGAACAAGACGATCCTGGAGAGACGATGTCGACGATGCAATGACCGCCAGAGATCTAACAGCTGAAGATTGCTTTGACATAAAACGCTGGAAATTAGGATGCGAGAAGCGGCGCCAGCTGTAGAAGACTCGCTTGTTATATATTATATATATATATATATATATATATATATATATATATATATATATATATATTATATATATATATATATATAAACGAAGAATGATCACAGCTGTCCAATTATTAATTAGTATAATGGTAAGGTTAATTGGGTTAGCAGCTGAATAATGAAAGCCAAAGTGTGCTCTTTTCAACGACTTCGCTATATTTCGTTAAATTTCTTTAACATCTTCAGACGAATGTTGTGTGAGGTTGCAGGCAAAAGTGGTATTTGAAAGTTCCATGTTGAAAAACTTTTTTGAAGATTTTTTTATAGCAAAAAAATAAGTTGTGTGTGTTATATGGTGGCTTGAAAACTCAAACAATACAAGTGCATTTTTGTTATTTTCCTCCAGTGTGATAGTACAATACAAATATTAAAAAACATTGAACATTTAAGAAACAAAACAGTTAAAACACAACTACATATCACAGGTCCAAAAAATGACAATGTGATATGTATACCACCATATAACACATACAACTTATTTTTTTGCTATAAAAAAATCTTCAAAAAAGTTTTTCAACATGGAACTTTCAAATACCACTTTTGCCTGCAACCTCACACAACATTCGTCTGAAGATGTTAAAGAAATTTAACGAAATATAGCGAAGTCGTTGAAAAGAGCACACTTTGGCTTTCATTATTCAGCTGCTAACCCAATTAACCTTACCATTATACTAATATAATATATATATATATATATATATATATATATATATATATATATATATATATATATAAAGTAGTTAGGTATTATTGACTGACACGTTATGTAAACTAAAGTTTTATTTTGAGGATGCAGTCATTTAAGTAGGGCAGGATAAGTAAAACTCTTTGTTCTTAAATCAAGCTTTCGCAAAATTTATTTGCTTCATCAGGATATGCTAAAATATGTTATGGTAAATACAATGAAATTAGAATTAAGAAAAACATTGTATAAAACTATATAAAAACTTACAACATGAGGTTAAACCATTAAATTATTAAATTCACAAAACATTATTAATTTTTCTAAATATATTTTTATGCAAGTACAATATTTTAATTTTGAATATATTATGACATTGATTAATAATGATGTTTGATATATGTCAGAAAGACACTCGTGTCTGTTTTTATTATTGATAATTAGCTCTAGATTGTTATTATGCTTACGTAAAAAGTGGCGCCAAATATGAATATTTAAATTTTTGAAAATATAGTATTTATAGTCAGAAAATCATATATTAGAAAATTAAAGTATTAATTTTCGTAAGATAGAATGTAATTATAGATATTGCTGAGTTTGTTAATATCAGTTTTTTTATTAACGCATTGATATTTATTTATGCATACCATTTCTAAAAATTCTCTTTTATTTAATTGGTTTTCACGTCTTAATATATTAGTTTCATTAAAATTAAATGAATGATTATTATTAATTGCATGATCTATTAATGCACACGTATTTTTATTATTTCTAAGGTCACTTTTATGTGATGTTAGTCTACCTATTAGATTTCTAGATGTGTGTCCGATGTATGACTTATCACAATTTTGGCATGGTATTCTATAAATATAATTCACCTATTAGCATTATGGAAAGCTCAAATGTAGTTTATAGAATACCATGCCAAAATTGTGATAAGTCATACATCGGACACACATCTAGAAATCTAATAGGTAGACTAACATCACATAAAAGTGACCTTAGAAATAATAAAAATACGTGTGCATTAATAGATCATGCAATTAATAATAATCATTCATTTAATTTTAATGAAACTAATATATTAAGACGTGAAAACCAATTAAATAAAAGAGAATTTTTAGAAATGGTATGCATAAATAAATATCAATGCGTTAATAAAAAAACTGATATTAACAAACTCAGCAATATCTATAATTACATTCTATCTTACGAAAATTAATACTTTAATTTTCTAATATATGATTTTCTGACTATAAATACTATATTTTCAAAAATTTAAATATTCATATTTGGCGCCACTTTTTACGTAAGCATAATAACAATCTAGAGCTAATTATCAATAATAAAAACAGACACGAGTGTCTTTCTGACATATATCAAACATCATTATTAATCAATGTCATAATATATTCAAAATTAAAATATTGTACTTGCATAAAAATATAATTTAGAAAAATTAATAATGTTTTGTGAATTTAATAATTTAATGGTTTAACCTCATGTTGTAAGTTTTTATATAGTTTTATACAATGTTTTTCTTAATTCTAATTTCATTGTATTTACCATAACATATTTTAGCATATCCTGATGAAGCAAATAAATTTTGCGAAAGCTTGATTTAAGAACAAAGAGTTTTACTTATCCTGCCCTACTTAAATGACTGCATCCTCAAAATAAAACTTTAGTTTATATATATATATATATATATAATATATATATATATATATATATATATATATATATATATATATCTCAGAATAAATCTACAATTAACTATGAACAAAGGGGATATATTATCAGGTCCACAACCTTATTTTAGGTCAATCTTAGACATAAATTCAAACACATCTAATACACTAATATCACAAATTTCAACACAAAGACTTAGAGTTTATAGCTGGATAATCTGTATTACTTGTAATATAGGTTGAATTAAAAAAAAATACT
Organism: Diabrotica balteata; assembly: GCA_918026665.1. Taxonomy (NCBI): domain Eukaryota; kingdom Metazoa; phylum Arthropoda; class Insecta; order Coleoptera; family Chrysomelidae; genus Diabrotica; species Diabrotica balteata. The sequence continues at coordinate 39,365,081 of OU898285.1, forward strand.
AAACAAATTTGCTATATTTCGGGAATTATCAGAAGTTATATTCTCATATTTCATTGTGTTTTGCAAATCAAAACATTTTCTTTTATTATTTACATAATTCCAAATACCTTTTTTTATCATACATAGCAGTTTATAAATTATTTAGGTGAATCTGATGCCATGTTTTGTTACAATCCCTAAATTCTTGACGCAAATTAGAAAAAAGATCATATTCCTTCTTAGATCCTGTTATTTTGTATTTTGCATAAGTAATCTTATTTTGAAATAATATAGGTTTTGAATGAGGAGTGTACCATTTCGGAAATGTTTAGATTTTGCATCTAGTTTTTGGAACAAAGAACAGGAATGTTACACTTAATAAAATTTATCAACGCTAGTATTTACAGCTGTCTCATCAGTAATCCTATCCCAGTCGACTGAACCTAAATATTCATTAATAAGGATATAATGAGCATTTTTAAAGTCACAATAGAAATAATCATCACTAAGATAGTCTAAAATAACATTTCCAATTATTTTGGCTAGCTTTCACATTTTAATAAAGATTGATCAGTAATATACATAAGAACCCCCATTGCAGTTTGGTACATTATTTAATTAAAAGAGATTTAAAAAAACAAAACTTTCTAAAATACATTCAACTTTGTTATTAATATTTCCAGTCGGTCTTGAACCATATTCATCATTTTCCCAATGAATATTTGGTAGGATAAAATCACCAATTAGTTATACCAATACCAATATATACCAATAGCCACACTTTGAAAATATTTCTACGCATCATCCACAGTAGAATCAGAGATAAATGTGAAGAAGATCAGGATGAAACACAATTTGGCTTCAGAAATGGACTGGGAACTCGGGACGCCCTCTTTGCACTACATGTATTACTGCAGAAATGTCGAGATCAAAGGAAAATCTTCTTTGCTATATTTATTGACTATGAAAAGGCCTTTGATCGAGTACACCATCACAAATTAATTACACTATTAAAAGATAAAGGAGTTGATAGTCAAGACATACGATTCATAGAAAAGTTATACTGGCGTCAAACAGCGACAGCTTGCATAAACGGAAAATCAACATGTAAAATACAAAGAGGTGTTAGACAGGGTTGTATACTATCCCCACTGTTATTTAATTTATATTCAGTTAGAATATTTAAAGAAGCGCTGCATAATTTGGAATGGGGCGTGAAAGTTAATGGAATTCTGATAAATACAATCAGATATGCAGACGATACAGTTATTTTAAGTGATGACATGAATGGATTACAATGCCTTTTAAATGCCATTGATAAAGTAGGAAGAGAGTAGTTGATGGTCATATAATTCAAAGAGTGTCCAGTTTTAAATATCTTGGTTGCCATATAGAATCGAGATAGCCCGCACGACATTTTTAAAAATGAGGTCATTCTTCTGTAATGATAACTGGCAACTTCAACTTCGAAAGCGCATTGTTAAATGCTTCATTTGGTCAGTCCTCTTATACGGTGTCGAAGCATGGACATTAAAAATATCCACCATTAATAGTCTGGAGGCCTTTGAGATGTGGCTGCACAGACGTATACTAAAAATTCCATGGACGGATATGCTGACAAATGTGGCAGTTCTTGAAAGAGAGCAAATGCTGCTCGCGAGCTGCTTGATAACATCAAATGTAGAAAGATGGCCTATTTTGGACACGTAGTAAGGGGAGACCGATATAATATTCTTCAACTTATTATGATGGGTAAAATCGAAGGACGCAGAGGAATTAGTAGAAAGCAGGCCTCTTGGTTGAAGAATATCAGGGAGTGGACAGGAATAAAGAAAGCTGAGCAACTATTTAGAATAGCATGAGACAGAGACAGTTTCGCCTACTCTACTGTGTTTCATATAAAACACCTTCTGCACAATTTACATAGTCTTCATACAAACATAACGGAGAGTTTGGAGGTAAATAAACAAATCCCATAAGACACTTTTGTTTTCCAAATTAAAGTTCAACAAAAATGCATTAAATGCTTTTAAATTGATGATTTACTAAAACTGAAGAAATGTCCGTAAAATAGTTTCGAAACCAATTCAGATTTCTGCTTTAATCTAAAGCTTCTAAAAATTGCAAGCCAAACAAACGTTATAGTTTATTCGTCTTCCGGGTTTGGACCGTGTCATTTGTGAGTGACCCAAAAGTGGGTTCATCTCTTCATGAGATGAACCCACTTTTGGGTCACTCACAAATGACACGGTCCAAACCCGGAAGACGAATAAACTATAATTCTGACTCTGGCCGTGGAAGCCTACGATTTCATCAAACAAACGTTGATAAAGATGTTAATAGAGACATGGGGAATGTAAAATTTGCATTCCACGACATGTCTTCTCAACTAAGCAGAAATCCTTAGCGAATTGGTTTCTTGTACTCATACAGAGTAGATACGAATAAAATGAAAAAGAGTCAAGATTTGTTTTTACGTACAAAGCGTCTATGTATCTGTTTATACGTATTTCGCCCTAATAGGGCTCATCGGAACAGTTATTCGCAGGCGTTCTCAACGTGAAAAATAAATCTTTTTTGTCTTTAAGAAGCAACATGAATTGGTTTCGAAACTATTTTACGGATTTATTATCAGATGTCGCTATGGCGTCCATATCGAAGCCATTTTAATATTGCTTCTTAAAGACAGAAAAGATTTCTTTTTCACGTTGAGAACGCCTATGAATAATTGTTTTGATGAGCCCTATTAGGGCGAAATACGTACAAACAGATACATAGACTCCTTTGTACGTGAAATCAAATCTTGACTGTCTTTTTCATTGAAGAAATGTCCTTACTAATCTCTATAATAACTCCTCCAAGTAGTTTACATGAACTGGTTAAGGTTGATCTATCACAGCGGTATATATTGGACTGTGAGATGCCTAGTTCATTACTTTGTATACTGTTACGTAATGGGGTTTAAGTAAATTTCAGTTACTATATCATAATTATTCGCTGTTACTGATTTAGTTTTGTCCGTAGTCCTCTAACATTTTGATAATAGATACTGTAATAGCCACTTGATGTACATGTACCTTCAGATGGTTGTCTTGAGAAACATTTTCTGGAATATTCGTAGATTTGTTCGCACCATCAGAAGAAGACGGATTAAAAAATAACATCATTGTTATTTCTTTGAGTTACCTATTTTTTTATGTTAAATCATCTTAAAATAATTTCAACTGAACAAAATTCCGCACAATTCATTGTATCATTGTACTTATAGTCCACCCCAATTTTTAACGAATTAGTTCTTCCTATAGTTTTAAGTTGTTCTATGATAAACGCATTATCATTGCCTTCTTTTAATGTTTTTGTATCAATTATATATTTGCTTATAATATTTACATTTACAGTTTTGGATACTTTACCAATATAATAGCACCACTTTTTATTATTATCGGCTACAAATTCTAGTCCACTGGATATTTCTGAAGAACCTCTAGTAACAAAATTCCTATGGCTTTGATTTCTTGTAACGAGCGAAAACCCATCATTTTCTTGTTATTTGTTTAGCACGGAGGTTGATCGACTGGATATAGCGTTGGAACTACCAAGGTTGTCATTTTCTGTGTGATTTGAACTACTACGTCGATTTGTACCTTCAGACAAGGATATTTATATTTTTGGCACCGCTCTGTTCATTTCGGGTGTGTGCTGTATATTATCACTTCACCACAAACTGGTTTAATTATCCGATTATTCACTGAAGTAGGCACTGTTCCTTGATTATTAGATTGGATATTGAAATCGATCTTATTTGAGGTTATATTTAAGGATGATATTCTATCAACTCAATAGGCAGTTATTTTCCTTTAAGATAAGATTTTTGTCATTCGTCTCTTCAATTAATATATTAAATAGAAGCAATTCCTATTTTAACACATGACTCTCAGATCTTAGTTCATCTAATTGAACATTAAATATAATATCCTTGTTTACATTTTTTTCAAAATATACCACATAATTCTTATTTAAAAACTTAATATTTTTCTTCTTTTCACAACTATTATGATATAATTCATCGCAATTTATGCAGAAAAATGTCCTATATACTTCTTTTGCACAACACTTAAATATTTTTTAATCAGATTAGAACTATTTAAATCTTTTTTAATACTACTAGTATCGGATGGCACTTCATCATCCGACGCCATCTTGGCGTATACATACTTACTTTACTTTTTTTTCAAATCTGGATCCGACTACAATTTTTCTGCCCAGTATCGGGCTGTGAATAGTGCCTTTGTATGTAAGAGCCACAAAACATTGAGGGTGCACAACAACAATTCTCATGGGTGGGTAAACAATTCTCATTCATAAGTCTTTTTCTTATTTCAAGCCGACTAGTTCCTAGCCGTTCCTCGAACTTGGATACTTGGTATCTTTCATCAAAAATTTGTCTAAACATCTCCATATTATTGAAAGACGTATTTACAGTCTTCTGGTAATACGAAATTAGTTGCCCGGTACAGTAGGAATACGTAGTCATCCTACATGTTTCATTTAATAAAGTGGTGACTTGTTGGGCGTGCCTAGATCTACTTTACATGGAACAGACATATTCTCTTGCTGAGAATTGAGATTTGCACCCAATTTGCTCCCTACAAGTTTCCGGAAACCCTTGTTTCTCTTAGCAATCTTTAGTCTTATTCTCTGACAGTGTTATTTACACGGTAATGAGCGGTCTAGCACGACTCCAAGATATCTGGTTTGTTAGTATGTTTCAAGTGTTTTCCTCTTCAGGATACGTTCAGTTTTTTCTTCTTGTTCTTCTTTCTCTTTATAAGCAATTCTGCTTATTCATTGGTGAATTAATACCTCTATGGAAGGTTGTCACTTCATATTTTGCGCAGTCGTCCGATTTTTCTTCTGCCGATTAGTAACTCTTGCTATTTTGACGACACGGGTCTCCTCCATTCGGTTTAAGCGGTTATTGCATTCTTTTTTTCTATTTGGTGTCCATTCATTTATACACTGTACGTTACATTTTCTTCTAATGTCTTCACTTCTATTTTGATCTCAGCGTATTTCCTTTAATTCTTCTCAGTACTCTCATCTCTGCAGTTTCCAGTATTCTTTGCGTTGTGGTTATGCCGGGTCTTGTTTTTGAGGCATTTGTCATTATGGGTCTTACACTGGCTTTATAAATTCTTGACTTCATCTTAGTTTCAATGTATCTGTTTCGCCGTATAGTGTCATTAAAGCAGCTTGCCAGTCTATTTGCTTTTTGTACTTGATCTCCCACTTCTTTTTTCAAATCTCCATAGCTAGACAGTGTCCCAGGTATTTTATTTACATTACTTGTTCAATTCTGATGCCATTAATTTTTATTTTAACTCTGGTTAGTTCTTTACTGACTACTATTGTTTTATGTTTCTGAGATGAGATTGTTATATTAAATTCTTTTTCTCTTATGTTAAAGTTGAGAACCAGTCGCTCCACCAAACATAATGACGGTACTAGATGCTGCTCTGTATCGAAACAAATATCTAGTACCGTCATTATGTTTTATTTCTTTACTCCGTTTGGAGTAGCAGAAATTCAATTCTCTATGAATTTTGACAATGATGAACGGCATGTGGAATGCAATTTTTAGATTCCCTTGCCGAGTAATTATGAAGCTGTTTGCTTTGCAAGTTTTAGAAAGCACAGTGGTAAAAATTTGATTTTGTTAAAAACAAATATATTATAAGTTCACTTGGACAAAGTAGGAGATGAACTAAATATAAAAAAGGAGTAATAAAAGGCTATCAACTTTTACATCTACTCACTAATTTGTATTCAGAATCAATATTTAAGGGAGCTTTAATGAAAACACAAGTCATTGTAGTGAATAGCGTAACCGTCACCAACATTAGATATGCAGATGATACCTTAGTACTAGCTAACTGCAGAATAAAATAAATCAGATCTGTAAACAGATATAAGATTAATTAAAAGTCAACGTTAAGAAAAGTTAAAATATGATTATAAGCGAACAAAATTATATACAGGATGATGGTTTCATGTCAAAGGCGAGTATATTTGCAAAGTTACCTTTTCATAATTTTTAAAAGTGAAATATTTCTTTTATCATAAAAATAATTCATGTATTATTAATAAAGTGATATTTATAATTTTACTAAATACTTATTCTGTCAATTTTACTACTGTTTATCACGTCGGCGACTTTGACTGGCCTAACAGACCTAAACAAGATTATACTTAATGCATTATAAATATAATGGAGTCATTCTCAACTTTCCATCACAATCATTTATCTTACCGTTTCGTCAAAAGTCGAGGAATCACTCTGAAAATGCTCTCCCAAATAAATTTCACTTTCAATTTATTCCTCGTGTGGCACTTTGATGTATCACACACTGTTGTGATTTATTTTCCTGTTTCACTTTAAATTTGAAGAAGAAAAATACCTTTTTGTGGGTGGAAAAGTATACGATGTAGGAGACAGCCGTATTTTATCCGGAATCATATTTGCAAATGGTTATATGATTGGTAAGATATTTTTCTCTGACTGGAAAGGATAAAAAGTATTATATTATGTTCTTGATAAAACACAATTACAATATGTATTAGTTGTTGAATATTTATTAACTGCATAGGTAAACTGTGACTATATCCTCCTTAGGCTATATATACTTAGGCGAAGTATAAAATGTTAAATAATAAATGTCTTTTTAATTACAAAACCATCTGATATGTTATCATAAAAAATTTTAAGAGAACGTCAGATCTGAAGAAATAAATTTGATCTCGATAACAATGATCATTGACACAGATACAAAAAATAATAGATATATATATATATATATATATATATATATATAATATATATATATATATATATATATATATGTTATATGAGAAAATATTAACATTGAACTAGCTTAAGTTCGCCGACTTCAGATTTCATCATATCATTCCCATAGAAACAGCTGAGCACGCAGTAGAACTTTGTACGAACCGTTGGCCAATATTCATGGGAACAGCGATTCAGCACTTCATACCAAACCTATAAATTACCATTCTCAGACGCCGGGACCACTCTTATCGACCAGTCCAGTTATTGTAGTCATTTTAAATTAATTTAATTTTGTACTATTATTTAATATTTAATTTGTAACAAATAAAGTTCTTTTTTAAAAAGTTAAACTCGTGATCAGTAATCTAACAATTGACGCAAAGTCAGTAGGATCCGAAAAACGTTGCTAGAACACGTGTATACTCACTGGCAGCGGCGGATTCTCATCCCTTAACGGAACAAAGAATCTACGGAAGTCCTCACTCCTGTGATCTACGGAAGGAACACCTAGTGAAGCCCCTGGTAGCCGAGCAGAGAGAACAAGACGACCCTTAAAGAAGAAGACATCTCCGAACAACCTCACTCCTGTAATCTACGGAAGGAACACCTAGTGAAGCCCCTGGTAGCTGAGCAGAGAGAACAAGGCGTCCCGATGTTCTTCTTTATGTAAGTGGATTTTGAATCATCTCGTTAATAATTTTGTTTTAATAATTTACGAAATTGACTATACTGCAAGTCAATTAATCAAGATACAAAAAATAATACAAGTTGATTATCTAATATTTGAAATTATTGATATTGACATATTTCTTTTATACTATTTTATAATTACTGATATTTTATTCACATATTTTTTTACTTGCTATATTTTTGGTATATTTTCTCTTGATATATTTTTATTTGACATATTTGATACATTTTTACTTGATATATTTGATACATTTTTATTGATATATTATTTGATATTTTAAATTGATACATTTTTGTCCTTTATATATACCACCACATTTTTTTTTCTCCCTTATATACTGATATATTTTGTACTTCTTCATACTTCTATTTTTCATTTTCGTTTCAAAATATCTCGAAAAATGCCCGAGACACGTTCCCAAACTCAACAAGAAATCGAACCATACAAGCTTTCGGAAATATTTTCCATTATCCCAGAATTTGAAGGCGATCCGATTTCTCTTTCTACATTTTTAGATGCGTGCGACTGTGCCTTTAAAATGGCCACAGGTGATCAGCGCGTTCTATTAACGATTCACGTAAAAAATAAACTAAAAAGGTAAAGCTGCACAGCTTATTAATTCTAGAAAACCACTTTCCTATACAGAAATAAAACAATTATTAAATCTACATTTCGGAGACAGTAGAGACCTGACCTCCTTAATACAAGACTTACAAAGACTAAGACAACTATCTAACGAATCTCCTCTAACTTTCTTTAACCGCTTACAAGTTCTGAATGCAAAAATGCACGCCTCGATCCAAATAGCAAATTTATCCCCAGATCAAAAAACCGCCCAATGTGACTTAATCGATACCATGGCCCTAAACACCCTTTTAACCGGTTTAAAACCCCGTCTAGGACAAATTATTAGGGCTAGTAATCCAAAAGATCTCATTGAAGCAAGCAATCGTATTAGACGCGAACTTCAATTGTCATATTTTGAAGAACAAAAATCTAATTCTAGATCAACTATTCCTAAACCCTCTCAACCAATGAGAAGACCCTCATCTCAGTTTACAAAATGTACAAATTGTGGCCGCATTGGTCATCTAAATACTGAATGCCGCTCTTCACGTTTCGTAAAGCCAAACCAAACTTTTTCTAGGCCACACGTTTACCAAAACCAATATAATAATGGACCTAATAACTATCAAAACGATCAGAGCCCTAATAGGAATCAATATTCTTCCAACAATCCAAATTTCAACCAACAGAGACCTTCCTTTTCATCTCAAAATCAAAATCGTCCATCTGGTATTCAAAGAAACCCAAACTTCCAACGGGCACATGTCTTAAACGAATACCCTGACGAAATAACGACTAACTATTATACAGATGATTACTACACAGATAATTATTATAATACCGATAACTATGAAAACTATGACACAGATTATTATACAGAAAATAATCCACAAACTGATAACTTTTACGAAACCAATAACACACAAGATTATCAAAATTTTCTCTCACTTCCGAATCAAAATCATCCTCCCAATCATACGAACCACTCAACGGATATTACGAATATCCAAGAACAAATTCAAGCACTCAACTTGGACGACTTTCATCCGAACCTCAATTTTCCCGAACAGACATTCATGTAACCCCATTTCATACAATGAGTTCCAAAAATTTATATTATATTAACGATGCTACCAACACTTTTAAACTTTTAATCGACACAGGTGCTGGAATCACTGTTTTCAAAGAAAACACAGCACGCAATTATCATAATAGATTTCCTGAAAACGTTACTATTCAAGGTATAACCGATCAAAAATTGTTAATAACAGAATCTGTCCTGATTCCCTTCACTGACAATAATCCTCACAAAGTCTTTATTTTCAATTTAGACATTGATTTCGATGGCATAATAGGCCTAGACTTTCTAGATCATTACGAATGCGTAATAGATCTTAAATCCCGACAGTTGCATACAAATTTTAAGACTGTCACCCTTCACAAAGTAGGACACGAGACAAACACACCTCAAGACAAAATACCGACACACCCTACAAAAACAAGACAAAACGAACCTAAAATAAAAATTAAATCAGATTCTAAACAGGAATCAAATTTAAAATACCAAAACTCTATAAATGAAAAATACACTATCATAAAAAACCGAGATCAAGAAAAAAATCTTGAAAGACCGGAGAGAAAACGAATAAAAGGAACAAACAGAATTACCATTGACAGCCGGACCGAACAAATATGCAAATTAAAATGCAACTTATCAAATACAGATGCCATATTATCAGCTCAAGAAATAGAAAAAGTAAGATTACCTCATGCATTAGTCCGTGTAGACGAAAATGGAGAATTCTTAACTTCCGTCCTAAATGCTAATGCAATGCCGAAGACAATCGAATTTTCAGACATTTCAATCGCACCCTTCAAAAATTCCGAGACAATCCTATCCTACAACGGAAATGATTTTGAAGAACCCGTACTAGACAGAACACGAATAATTAGAGAACAACTAAGAATTGATCATCTAAATTGCGAAGAACAAGAACTAATTCTAGATATATGTACTGAATATGCAGATATATTTTATGTCGAAGGCGACAAACTGACCTTCACAAACGAAATCAAACACAAAATCGAAACAAACAACGCTAAACCTATCTTCACTAAATCTTATAGATATCCTCAAATACATAAGAAAGAGGTAAAGACGCAAATTAATAAAATGTTAGAAGAAGGAATAATCCAGAAAAGCGTCTCGCCCTGGTCGAGTCCAGTCTGGGTCGTACCGAAGAAATTAGATGCGTCAGGAAAACAAAAATGGCGAGTTGTTATTGATTATCGAAAACTTAACGAACTCACAGTACAAGACCGTTATCCTCTACCACAAATATCAGAACTATTGGATCAACTAGGAAGATGCCAATACTTCACAACACTAGATTTAGCGTCTGGATTTCACCAGATCGAAATCGAGCCACAAGACATCCAGAAAACGGCCTTTTCCGTCGAAAATGGACATTACGAATTTGTGCGCATGCCATTCGGACTAATGAATGCTCCATCTACTTTCCAAAGAGTAATGGACAACATCCTTTTAGGAATACAAAACGAAAGATGCTTAGTGTATATGGATGACATAATTATCTACTCACCCACTATTCATGATCACATGTCACGACTAACAGAAGTTTTTAAAAGGTTAAGAAAAAAAAACTTAAAAATACAGCCAGACAAGTGCGAATTTTTAAGAAAAGAAGTAGCATATTTGGGCCACCTTGTAACAGAAAATTGTGTAAAAACAAATCCAGTTAAAATATCTTGCATCAAAAACTTCCCGGAACCAAAGAACACCAAAGAAATAAAATCATTCTTAGGCCTAGCCGGTTACTACAGAAGATTTATTCCAAACTTTGCCAAAATTTCTAAACCACTTACGAAACTACTTCAGAAAGACGTACCTTTTATTTTTAATTCTGATGGCAAAGAAGCCTTTAACGAACTCAAAAATATTTTAACTTCAGATCCAATACTTATATATCCCAATTTTGAGGAACCATTTTTACTAACAACTGACGCTAGTGCATTCGCGATTGGAGCCGTTCTATCGCAAGGCCCTATTGGAAAAGATTTACCCATAGCTTATGCCTCCAGAACATTATGCGGTGCCGAAACAAAATATTCGACTATAGAGACAGAACTTTTAGCTATCGTATGGGCAGTCAAACATTTTAGACCATATCTTTTTGGCCGAAAATTCACCCTTATTACCGATCATCGACCCCTTACATGGCTTTTCTCGATAAAAGATCCCGGAAGCCGATTAGCGCGTTGGCGCCTAAAGCTCAAAGAATACAATTATAAAATAGAACATCGCGCAGGAAAAATAAACAGAAATGCAGATGCCCTCTCAAGGATAAAGATTAACCATTTCAAGGATTGTGCAAACTTTCAATCAAAAATCTCATTACATGCATCGAATGAAGATGACGCGGAAACTCAAGAAAACGAAGACGACGATGAAGAAAATATAGAAAAAATGTCCGAAGAACTTGACAAGTTTATCGAACTGTATAGAACTAAATCAATAATCGATTATTCAAAAATTGAAACATCGAATACAGACTTATTAGACAAATCCAACAAAAATATTGTTACATTTTTTTGGCAAAATAAACTTGAAGAACTCCACGAGAAAATAATGGATGACATATTCGAAGAAAACATGGAATATAGTAACAGAAGAATTAATATTGTACACAGCAAAACTGTAAAAGATAGAAAATATTTTATTATACCATTACCGTTTGATCCCGAACGAGTAATATCACATTTATTTCTTATACTTTTTGCAAATAAAGATCAATTCGATGAATCAAAAATATATTGTGTCGAAAATAATCTCGAACTGCCTATCCTAGAGATATTTTCGTATATTTTTGCTGACAAAGAATTAAAATTAAGAATCTGTCAAAATATAATTAAAACAGCCAGCGAAGACGAAATCCCTCAAATTTTAGATCAATACCATTGTGGTAAAAACAACTTACATCGAGGAATAAACGAAACTGTCAGAAGAATAAAGCAGAAATACAATTGGAAGAATTGAACAAAAGATGTAGAGAAATTTGTAAAAGCATGTGAAATTTGCCAAAAAGTTAAGATTTGCAGGAAAAACTTAAGTGGACCACTAGTCATAACAGAAACTCCAAAAACACCATTTGAAAGAAGAAAAAGAAATATGGATATATTCGAATACCCTACCAGGAACTACGCTTTAACTATTCGTGACGAATTGACAAAATTCACGCAAGCCTATCCTTTGGAAGACAAAAAGGCAGTTACAGTAGCCAACACACTCCTACTCTTCTTTCAACACTATGGAACACCACTAAGAATTCATTGTGATTGCGGTCGAGAATTCGAGAATGCTATAATCAAAGATCTATGCGAATTATACGACATCAAACTAACATTTTCTAGTGTTAACCATCCACAATCTAATGGGTCTGTGGAAAGATTTCACGCCACACTCTCAGAAATGATTAGAGCAAATCAAGCCGAGAACCCAAACGATCATCCCTTCACTATACTTCCTTATGCAATAATATGCTATAACAACACAAAAAATAAGACCCACGGTTTCACACCATATGAACTTATATTTGGGCACACTGCAGGCCGACCACCAGAAACTCTATACAATCAAAAAACACTAATGAGCAAATATATTCGAGACCTGAATAATCGCATGGAATATTTTTACAAAGTAGCCAAAGCAAAAACAGAAAGACAGAAAGAAAAGGCGAAAGTAAGATTTGACGAGAATATTTCAGAACGAAGACCTGATTTTAAAATTGGTGACAAAGTTTACGTAAAAGAAACCCAAATTAAATCAAAATCGGATAATCTTTTTAATGGACCTTTCGAAATTCAAGAAGTTTTTACAAATTCCGCAATTATCCTTAACCCCAAAACTAACCAAACATCTAAAGTAAATTTTGACAGACTGAAACCTTATTTTGAATAATTTTCCTTTACAGATTCTATGGACTCCTTTCTATCGTCCAATCCCAAATTCTCCTCACTCCAATTAATAACACAATTGGAATATTTTTTCATGAAAAAGGAACTATACGAATATCTAACGACAAATGGACTTTACTTGTTTACAAAGAATTATTCCCTATCGAAACTACAATATCCAACAATGACAGAATTTTGGAAAACCTATTAGAAAAATTTATTAACGTCGATACACCGAGAAAACTTGCCTTTCAAGCCGAAGTACAGACACATGTTAGTCTGCTAAAACAAATCTTAAACTCCGTTAACTTAAAATATAAAGAAATAACCTCCGACACAGTACCTTATAATAAACGCCTAAAACGCGGTTTAGTAAATGGTATTGGAACAATCTGGAAATCTATTACTGGAAATTTAGACGCCTCTGACGGCGAATACTTTAGTAAATGTATAAATAAGATAAATTCCGATGAAACTCAAATTGAAAATCTCCTAAAAAATCAAATATCTGTTACCAATTCAGTTATAAGAACTTTCAACACTACAATTCAAAAATTGCAAATAGACGAAGAAACCTTTAACAAAGACTTAAAAACTATCGAGACTACACTTCTGGACATTAATAATGACATCTCCTTTTACCAAGCACAATTACAAATACTAGATTTATGTGAGTCCTTAATGGAAAGTTACGTATTTTTAGAAAATTATTTAAATGATATACTAAATTCTATCATATTCTCTCGCCTGCAAATTCTACATAGTTCTATTATTTCGCCCATAGACTTATTGGACGCATTAAAAGAAATCTCACAGTCATTACAAAATAACGTATTGCCTCTACCCACTTATATGTCAAATATAGCTCAGTATATTGACATAATAAAACTACAAGCTTATCAGCTTGATTCAAAAATTGTTTTCGTTCTCGAAATTCCGTTAGTTGATCCCGAAATATTCACCTTGTATCAATTATATTCAATACCAATATTAGATAATCAAACTGGTTTTCATCATATACTTTCAACTGTTCATAAATACATTGCGCGAGATGATGATTCAATTTCATATGTCTTACCCGTGGACACCGAAAAATGCAAACAAATCAGTCAAAACCAAAGAATGTGTACAGACATTCTTCCGTACCCCATAGACACAGATGCTATATGTGAAGCCCAGCTTTTGAAACCTCTCAGCAACTTACCAAAAACTTGCCAGATGTCCATGCTCTTGGCACAGGGCTACAATGTACAGGAAATCGACCGAAATTTATGGTTACTAACCATTTCCGATCTATTACCAGTAACGATCAAATGTGCAAGAAAAGAAGTCACTACACAAATAATCAAAACAAATTCAATCTTAAGATTAATTCCCGAATGTATTGCATTCATCGGAAGTACCAGAATTTATGCTAGAGACCAAATTGAGAAATATACAAATATCACTTATAGAAGTCACCCAGTTAACGTACCCTACAGATGCTGTGACCATTTTGAGACAAAGAATCACCTGTCAAAATTGAAACCACTAAAACTCAGTAAGATCAACGTAGATGACTTAAATATTGCACAACACAAATTGGACCAATATTCAGAAGAACTGGACCATATTATGAGCCAATCATTCATTGAGGAACATCTACCCTTATTCACTATATCAACCTTATCCCTGATTATTATCCTAGTTATTCTATACCTTTTTTGCAAATACCGAACCAAAATATTCCCAAAAATTGCAATCTCCTTGTCCCAGGATCAGCCTCCAACTTCATTACCACGCAGAAATTCCATTAGACAGAAACTTCAAAGCTTAACCTCCTTCAGAAGAAGACCCAATGTCCAAGAAGAAAGCGAAACAGAAACACCAATTACTCTGTAAAAGTCAAAGCAATGGCATTGACTTTTCACTAATAAGGGGAGCTGTTATATGAGAAAATATTAACCTTGAACTAGCTTAAGTTCGCCGACTTCAGATTTCATCATATCATTCCCATAGAAACAGCTGAGCACGCAGTAGAACTTTGTACGAACCGTTGGCCAATATTCATGGGAACAGCGATTCAGCACTTCATACCAAACCTATAAATTACCATTCTCAGACGCCGGGACCACTCTTAGCTGCAACTTCGACCAGTCCAGTTATTGTAGTCATTTTAAATTAATTTAATTTTGTACTATTATTTAATATTTAATTTGTAACAAATAAAGTTCTTTTTTAAAAAGTTAAACTCGTGATCAGTGATCTAACATATATATATATATATATATATATATATATATATATATATATATATATATATAATATATATATATATAGTAAACTCTTAAATATTGGGGAAATCTGCAAAAAAACTCTAATGTGTATCAATTATTTCACCTAACGTTTTCGCCAAAGAGAATTTGGCTTCTTCAGGGCTGAAAGAGAATAAATTATAATTAGCTACCATATATTATCTAATAAAAAACATTTACCTTACCGTGAAATTTTAGAAATGTCGAGTTATGATGTTAAAAAACTTTAGCTAGTAACAACATAGTGGTGTTTTTTTTTGGTTACTATGTGCAAAAAAGTTTATTTGTTAACGTTGGAAATGTATGGTAGCTTTGAACTTAAAACGCAAAGGTTTACCCAAGGACAATCAAAAAACCCAATGTAACTACATTTAAAGGAAGTAATTCTTTGAATTGTCGGCAATAACTAAATGTTAATTAAAAATTTAGTTATTGCCGACAATTCAAAGAATTACTTCCTTTAAATGTAGTTACATTGGGTTTTTCGCTGCAGCCCTGAAGAAGCCAAATTCTCTTTGGCGAAAACGTTAGGTGAAATAATTGATACACATTAGAGTTTTTTTGCAGATTTCCCCAAGATTTAAGAGTTTACTAGTTAACTTATCTGCAAAGATTAAATTTCTTTTCTATATATATATATATATATATATATATATATATATATATATATATATATATATATATATAATATAAATTAAGAATCACTCTCAGGCGAGTGGTGGGTTCTTTTATCGGTCAAAAGGTGGAGAAAAAAGACAAAGTTGATGGCTACTTTATCTATTTATTGAAGACGTTTTGCTTTCATATTCAGAAAGCATCATCAGTTCATCTAAAAAGAACAATATGAAAAAAATCACACAAGCATTGAAAAGTTGTTACATGTGTTACCTTAAAAAGATATGTAGCAGTCAAAGATATTAAAAATGTAAAGAAGCTCAAGTAAATGGACATTATACGATTATATTGTATAGACAATCAGTTAAACTAACAACAATTAGCAATTTGTTAAAACTTAGCACAGCAAAAGAACATGTGGTCTATTATACATGTAACGTAATAAAACATTAAATAGTGATTAAAGAACTAAGAATATCATAGATTCACTTCCAACAAATATATTAATATTTATGATTTAATTTTAACCTTAGTAAGCATTATTAAAGTGAATAATATTGAAATTTAATAATGTATAAAATATGACAGAACTACAGGGTGAGATACCAACCCTAATTATAGAGCGGTATATTTAAAAAGTAAAATGAGTTTTGGATGATAACCCGTCTGTAAGAAACCAAACAATGAGAGAAAGAAAGGAATTGATAACACCAATTTCTCCCACTAATCAGCTTAGAACAAACAAACAAGTGAGGTCAGTCCAAAACTCATATATAAAAATATCATCAACGTTGTATCTGGATACTCAGCCACAGGTGAAAGACGACCATAATTTCCAACTGTCCAAGGTTCATACACTTGGAGCTGTAAATGATAAGAGATTCTATGAATCAATTTAATTTATGTATTAAAGTATTTAATTCAAAGACAATTATTACAAAACTATGTATATGTGTAATGTAAGTTGCATAAGTCTAGATGAAATAAGTAAGAAGTTAATTTATTTTATTTATGTTATGAATTTATTTTATATGTTAATAGTATTTTAAATTATTTGATAAACAAATGTGTTAAACTGTACACCTAAAAAGATAATTATAACGTAAATAGCTTATTAAGCTTATTTCTGCATTAACGGATGATATATTTGGCTCAAGTTACTTATGTCTGTTCTCTTATTGAGAGCATTTGGGTGTTTAAGAATTGAACACATTTCCAAAAACTGTCTTTTGACGAGATTGCGTTCAGTGCCAAGAATCTTAACTTCATTAAAATCTACCTTATGTTTAGTATTGATGGCATGTTGAGCTAAAGCGCAAGTGTGTTTAGATATGTTAATATCACTAAGATGTGTAGTGAGACGCCCTCTTAATGATCTCCCACTCTGACCGATATAACATGAATCACACTCAGCACAAGGTATATGATATATGGTATTAACTTGTTCCAAAAGGGACAAGGGTGTTTTAGTTCTTGAAAACAAATTTCTAACAGTCTTAGCATTCTTGACAGCAACTTTAACAGGTATGTTATTCTGTTTATACAGTTCAATAAGTTTCTCAGTAACTTGATAAAAATAAGGTAAAGATGAGTAATGGGTGGTAGGATTTCCAAGATCAGTATCAGGCAGAACAATGCTATTAATTGAATTGTTTGATATTCTTCTGAGTTAGTCACCATTGGGTATGTCATCAAAAGAGGAGCCATAGCTTAGTAAGTAAAGGTATTTGTTAATGAGAGAGGAAGGATATGAATTCGCAATCAGAATATTTCTTAGTAATTTAAGGGATTCCCTTCGATTAATCGGATGTGGCAATATATTTAGCCGGCAGCTTAGAGCTTTAATTAGGTTTAATTTATATATAAAAGGATGACAGGAATGGAAGTTAAGGAACCTATTAGAGGCCATGGGTTTCCTATACCAACTTGTGGCTCCCATTCGAATGACACGCATGTCTAAAAAGGGAACAACAGTTTAACAGTGAACTTTAAATGAGGATTAAACTCATTAAACATGGATAAGGTGGCCTATATATATATATATATATATATATATATATATATATATATATATATATATATATATATTGAAAAAGAATTAAATATAATTCGAAAGCTTGACAGTAAGTCAAAGAGTTTTCTTTGTCTTGTGGGCCAAATAAACTGACTGCATCCTCAAAAATCATAACTTATATTTAAATCAACAGTCAAGAATACCACCATCTTATATATATATATATATATATATATATATATATATATATATATATATATATATATATATATTATACATTATTAAACAATAGAATAACATATAACAATTAGTGATTTACAGTGCATTTATATTTTATTAAAAATATTTATAAACAAGAGGTGTGTTGGACATTCTGGTTAAGAAAAGGGTCAAAATATTTTTCGCAGATATCTGAAGCTTTTAGACATAGGTGGGAGTTACTAGATGACAGATAGATGAAAAAGTACTCGTATTTTTACCTTGCGTTTATTTTAAACAATAATTGACGGTCACAATTTAATTTTTTGTCTATAAGTTTTTTTCCCTTATATTTTACATAAACAATATTTAAGTATATCATTTTTATATATTAAGAATATCTTTACTTTCCCGTTTTTTTAATTAAAATTGATAAATAATTTATAGTGATATTTGCAAAAAAAAGCTTTTTTGCACTAGTTTATAAATGTCATTAATTTTTTTATTAACAAAACATTTATACATTTAAACATCGAGGAATTACCGTCTTTTAAATTTGTGCGAAACTTCCCCCCGATCGGTCAAATAGTTTAAAAGTTATTTAATTTATTTATGCCTGAAGCTAAATATTTTAACTATTGAACTTGCTCTATGAATGATGCTAGACACATTTAACAAATTTCATTGGTTTCTTTAAGACTTAAACTATCTCAGAAGTTGAATACATATGTTTGAAAAACGGTTACGTTTTTTACTTATAAACAATTGTAATAACTTCTATATTTTTCAAGCTTCAGACTTGTACGTACAACCATTGGATATCTGGTAAAAAAACTTACAGAAAAAAAAACTTCTATGACCAATAGGAACGAAGTGAGGGACTATTTTTCTAGAAAATCATATTACCATTGTTTATAAACATTAAGAAGTAAAATTTTTGCACAAATTTTGAATGATAATCTAAACTTTATATTGAAAGTTATAGCTATTAAATTCATACAATTTTTCGAAACTTGCAGCCTTTCGAAACGAAGGTACTTTCGAAAGATCGACATATGAAATTGGAGGGGATAACTGTTTCATGCCCGTTTTTTTTTTCGAGATCGGAACTTTAAATTGAAACACGTTGGAAAAATTTACATTATCTCGGCTTTCTTTGTAGCTAGAACCCTCTTTTTTTAATCTGGGGTAGCTAGTCGAAATATAAATAACTACATAGTTTTCACTGGCTTTTCACTGGTTTTCACTTTTTTTTAATATGTTAGTAAAATGTATTTGTAAATTGTTATTTATATTTCAAATATTTATATATATGAGAAATTTATCTTAAGGATTTCTGTCACTGGACAGCTCTCCCCTATGTTAATTACTTGATACACATATTGATTATTGTTTTTTTTTTATTTGTAGAAACAGATTTCAATAAATAAAGGATGAAAAAAAAAAGTTTTCACTGGCCGGGAAATATGGGAAACCTCGGAAAAGTTGAACCCATTTGACATTCACTGTAAAAAGTTACTTTTTTTTAATTTGGCTGGTATAATCTGTCGCAGTATTAATAATGATGACGTAATTTTCACCCCCGGAAATCTCGGAAAATCCCGAAAATTTAACATATATTTATTTTTCATTTTATACCAATAATTTAATAATACCTTATAATAATATAATAATTTATAAATTAAATTTCAGGTAATTTTTTACACATTATATTATTATATTCCTTATATTAATTATAATTACGTTTATTTTTCGGGATCTTCCTAGGTTTCCGGGGGGTGAAAATTATGTCATCATTATGAATACTGCGACAGACTATTCCAGCCAAATAAAAAAAAGTTAGTTTTTATGGTGAAAGATCTCTTTGTTGTACCATGAATTATACTTGTAGTGAACTGTAAAAAAAGTATTAAGCATTGTACAACCATTTGCAAATAATAATGACACATTTTTAAAAAATATACATTTTTTAAATAAAGTCAAAACAAAATTAGAGAGTTATCATACATTGATAACTAGAACAAGTCTAAATGTATCAGCTATCATGGAGTTATTGATATTATTTGAAAATAGTGCAAACACTCCTGACCATGGAGCTGTGCGAAGGCGCAGTCAAAATTCATGTAAAGGCAGAAAGGTTCTATTAATTGTAAGTGGAATTATACAGTGCATAGTACAATGCGTTTCGCATGGAAGTGTGGATTGAACCAAATTTCGTCCACTGCGCCTTGGTCAGGAGTGCTTGCACTATCTCTGCTGATAATTCTTCTTCTCAGCTAAATAATGATTTCCATAAACAAAATTTTGGTCTAGCAATGGGCCCTGCTTTATTTCAATTTTTAGCGAATGTATTATTTATGGCAGATTTCCAAACAATGTTCCAACATTTCTAAATAAAATTTAAAATCCACAGTATGGTGGAGATATGTATATAATGTATTCTCAATATTGCCTAAATAATCAGAATTGTTGGAAAAATTCCTAAATAATATAAATGATAAAGAAGAGACAACAGTCTTTACCGTGGAAAATGAATAATATCATAACAAACAACTTTTTTTCGATGATTTAATCTCAAAGAAGGATACTGAATTACAAATCAAATCACAATATTAATATTAAAAAGGGAATCACTAAATCCTTATATGATAGAGCCAAAATTACTTGTTCTGACAAAAATTTGTTCTTAGAGGAAAAATATGTGTTAACATCTGTTGTATTACAAAATGATTAATCCTTTGTCGCTTATAAATTATAAATTTTCAATAATATACCGAATAGAACAGAACAACTTAGGATTGGATCGTGTAGCATTCACATGAAATAATACGAGGAGAATAGCAATATCATATATATAAAAGGAATATTGTGAAAACTTAAAAAGATAAATTCAGCATTTGACAAATATTCAAAACAACAAACCCATTGAGATCTATTTTATCTAAAACTTAACTTAACAAGAATTCAAAAGAAAAGGTAAATAGTATTTTTGAAGTGTGTATATTTTAAATAATTCCTAGCTGAGCGCTTTCGGCTTTACAAAGCCATCATCGGAGCTATGGTCAATTTATAAATACCACTACAATGGAGAGATCTCATTTCCTTATATGTCGAAATTATGATTTTTTAGTTGTTAAAATTCTTAAAAAACATATAAAAAACCGACACTGGACTTCACAGACACATTAAAAAATTGAAAAATTTTTTGTCATGGTACGGGTGTAAGAACCCGACCATTGATTGCTGTGAGGAGGTAGACAGAATTCTAGCTATATATATATATATATATATATATATATATATATATATATATATATAAATATATATATATATATATTATATATATATATATATATATAATATTTATAGCTATAATAGCTATTCTGTCTACCTCCTCACAGCAATCAATGGTCGGGTTCTTACACCCGTACCATGACAAAAAATTTTTCAATTTTTTAATGTGTCTGTGAAGTCCAGTGTCGGTTTTTTATATGTTTTTTATATGTTTTTTAAGAATTTTAACAACTAAAAAATCATAATTTCGACATATAAGGAAATGAGATCTCTCCATTGTAGTGGTATTTATAAATTGACCATAGCTCCGATGACGGCTTTGTAAAGCCGAAAGCGCTCAGCTAGGAATTATTTAAAATATACACACTTCAAAAATACTTTTTTACCTTTTCTTTTGACTTGTCATAAGTGTGTACAAAAAACATATCAGTCTTTTGATTGATTAACAAGAATTGTATTTACAAAATACCTTGTAAATGCAGACATTTTTATTTAGGCAAAACATCAAGACCATTAAATGTTAGACTAAAATCCCATAAACGTTCTACATCAGATAATTTGGTAATTTTACAATCACATATTTCTGACAATATGGCCTGTAAACAAGCTTTATTAGCAGCCTTTTTTGATGTAGAAGGAGCCTTCGACACTGTTCAAAAATTTGTAATACTCCAAAATCTTCAACAATGTGGACTTAGTGGAAACATATACTACTTTGTGCAGAATTTTTTAGATGATAAAAGTATGGTATGGTAGTATTCAACATAATGGAGTACCACAAGGTTCTGTTATAAGCACAACTCTATTTAGTTTGGCATTTAATGATGTAGGCATAAGTATTCATCTTCCAGTTAAACACGCATTATACGCTGATGACCTTGTACTCTTTTGCAGAGGAAACAATACCGAAACAACCTGTCGACTAATGCAAACAGCCATTGATAATATAGAAAGGTGGTCGAGACATATTGGGCTCACCTTCTCATCTCAAAAACTAGAATCATGAAATTTAGCTGGAAAACGACAAAAGATAATCCAATTTTGACATACAACGGAGTATTACTAGATGATATTGATAATCATAAAGTCTTAGGACTGACCTTCGACTCCAGACTTACTTGGAATATACACATACTGGAAACGAAAGGCAGCTGCTTAAAAAATGTTAATATCCTAAAAAGTTTGGCACATTTTCAATGGGGAGCAATGGGGAGGAAAGCTCTTGACTCCGTACACAATACGGGTCTTAGGATCTGCTTAGGTACCTTCAGATCTAGCCCAGCTCAAAGTATGTACTGTGAAGCTAACGAACCACCACTCTGGTTAAGGAGACATCAAGCTAATGGTGCGGTAATCGTTGCACTCTTTGGGTAATACGCCTGAACTATAAATTTGGTTCAAGAGTGTCACTAAAACATCAATGTGCTTCTGATCATCTAGAGTTTTTAGGATTTTCATAGAAAGCATATAAGGTCCAGGGCTGTTCCCAGTCTTTATTGTTTTTCATGCGTGTAATATTTCTTCTTTTGTAATATATGGACCTATTTCTTCTGACGTAAGTTCTATGTGCTCCAGATCTCCTCTTTCATCATCGAACAGTTGGTTGATATATTTTGCCCATCTTTATACTTTCTCGTCCGTCTGTGTTATAGTAGTCCCTTGTCTATGCAGAAGTGCACCAGTGGAATTTTTTTTCTTAGTCCTGCCAGTTCTATAACTTTCTTGCGTAGCTTAACAGATCATATTTATTTTGAAGGTCTTCGATCTCTTTACATTTCTTTTCAAATTATTTTTCTTTTGCCTGCTTTATCATCTGCCTGATCTCGTGGTTTATCTCTCTGTATTTATTATTGTCTTTGTTTTTAAAAATATATCGGGGATACATAATTTAAATTTTAATATGCTTACATAAAAAATCAGTTTGGTGTTAATTATGAGAGTAAACTAAATAAGGGACCAAATAATTGCCATGTCAGGATAGGGCCAAGAAACTAAGAAAACCAAACCAAAAAGAAATCATGAGATTTTTTCTTCATGATTTACTATGGGATCACTAACAGTAAAATAATACTGTCGTCATTACATATAGTTGTCCTTTTAAAGACAAATTACATGCTATGATTTTTCTGACGGGTATTCGTAGTTAAATTTGATTTCATGTAATCAAATGTACTTTCACTAAAATCGTCTCAGGAACGCAACTCAAAAATATTATTTTAAAGTCATCTAATTTAAAATGTATAATATATGTCTATATTGTCAATATGAATAAGTCATAGTAAAATTATATAATTAGATTTTTTTTACCAAGTTACAAAAACAAAATTTATTTTTACAATTTGGTAAATAGTTGCCAATAAAAATAATAATTTGCATTAAGATGCCAGAAGAAAATAGTTTCAGAACAAAATACTTTTTACAATACTTTAGATTTATATTACTTAAATAAATAACAAAAACTAAAAAGAAAGTTGTTTTACTATGTATTTGTGCCAGAAAAATGTTGATTGCTTAAAAAGTTCTCCATGTAATAAGATTACAGTCTATCGAACTTTTCGACGACAAAAAGGTGCATATTTCCTTAATTCCCCCGATCCAAATATCTCGAGTGTCATGGCCATCATCATTTAAAATTTCCGTCACACCACACATATCTGACCTCTGACTTTTCGAGCAAAACACCTCATTTGTGGCCGTCAATTTTTCCACGTCAACTACCATGTACGGCACACGCAGCATGGGACTAGGGGGACTAAATTACAAACTGTTATGTGATCTAGTGTACCGGCTGTGAAACATCGGTTACTATATACGTGATGTGCCTATAAATACTTTATATATTATCCATATATGACCACTGTCACGTTTTGTAACGGTCCTGGGGGAAAACTGACAGGGAGTTCACGCTCTTCTGTCATAGGTTTTAAATTAACCCTCGAAATTAGCGAAATTATTCAAAACGCTCTTTTGCTTATAATTATACCGCTTTTCGCGAGGGTAAACATCAATTAGAACTTTTACCTTCACATTGAAGTTGCTGACTTTTAGAAATAGCGTGTTTTTGCCAGATCAATAACTTAATACGATAATTATTATTGATTTTAACAGAGCATGCAACATGTAACTCCTAATTTAACATCTACAAAATAAACAAATAATGACTTAATAAAAGTTACCGTGTATATGTATACAGTATGGCTCAAGCCCTCTGAGTTTATTTTAGGAGAAAAAATTGTTCTTAAGAATCATTGTGCATGGCAAGATATAAAATATGTCTAAAACCTAAAATGCCATGGCTTTTAGTCGTATACGAGGTATGTTAAAAAGTATAAATTTCACTTAACTAGTTACATAGCTTTATTTTTGACAATGTCTAATTATTGTTCTGAAGCTATTTTCTTGTGGCATTGTAAATTAATTACTATTAAACTGGGAATAAGCCACAATTAAAGATAAAAATACGTTTATTGACGTTTCAATTTCCACTTCGAAAATCGTTCTCAAAATACAAACAGTAAATTAAACAAATTTTGTTTTTTGTTACATAGTGAAAAATTCTTCTAATAATTTAATTTTATCTGACTCATCTATATTGACAATTCAGACATACATTATGCATTTTAAAGTAGATGACTTTAAAATGATATTGCCAATATTGTTGAGTTGCGCTCCTGGGGCGACTTTACTTATAAGATAGTTCATTCGATTACATGAAATCAACTTTAACTTGAGAATATCCGTCAGAAAAAAATCATAGCATGTAATTCGTCTTTAAAAAGACAAACACATGACATGATGACAGTAAAATTCCCATGTTAGTGATTCCATAGCAAATTATGAGGGAAAACCAGGAAAAAACCTCATAATACTATCCCGACATTGTAAATATTTGTTCGTGAATTTAGTTTACCTTCAACAAACATCAAAATTCTGATTGTATATGTTACGTTATTTAAAAAACATAAATGATGTATCCTCTACTTGTTACTGACTTACTAATACTGGTATTTTCTTATTAATAACTTCCTCTTTTAATATTGGTAACCAGATCCTACTACATTCTGCCGAGGAATTTGCGACACAATTGGCCTCATTTAGCATAATTAGAGCCGCTTCTTTGATTTTTCTTTTTTTACCATCCGTTTCTTTTAGGACTACATTTGAATTATTCGATTGAACCCTATGTTCATTATCCCATGCGTGTTTACAGATTTGAGATTTATCAAATTCTTTATTTTTAATATAAGATTGATGTTCACTTATTCTAACATTTAATGGCCTTGATGATTCACCTAAATAAAACTGATCGCATTCACAAGGTATTTTATAAATGCAATTCTTTGTCCTTTCTTGTTCATTGTTAGGTTTGGTTTTGGACAAAATAGATCTCAACGTGTTTGTTGTTTTGAATGTTGTTGAAATGTTGAATTTATTTCCTATCCTTTAAGTTTTTCTGATAGTCCTTTTATGTACGGTATTGTTATTTTCCTTATATTATTCCTTGTGTGTGCTGTAGGATCTCGTTCTTGTTGTTTTGTTCTATTCGATCGATTGTTGAAAATTCCTTATTTATAAACGATAAAGGATAATCATTTTTTAATAAAACAGATGTTAACAAATGTTTCTCCTCAAAGAACGAATTTTCATTAGAACAAGTAATTTTGGCTCTATCGTATACGGATTTAATTATTCCCTTTTTTACATTAATATTGTGATTTGATTTGAAATTTAAATATCTATTGGTGTGTGCTGGTTTTCTATACACCTGAGTCTCATATCCAGTATCGTTCTTAGAGATTAAAACATCCAGGAAAGGTAGCGTGTTATTATATTCCTTTTCCATGGTAAATGTTATTGTCTCTTCTTTATCATTTATATCATTTAGGAATGTGTCCAACAACTCTGATCCATGAGGCCATATTGAGAATACATCATCTACATACCTCCACCATACTGTGGGTTTGAAATTTTGTTTAGAAATGATATTTGTTTCAAAATCTTCCATAAATATATCGGCTAAGGATGGAGATAAACTAGAGCCCATAGCTAGACCAAAATTTTGTTTATAGAATTCATTATTTAGTTGAAAATATGTATTATCAGTACATAATGTTAATAACTCCATTATAGCCGATATGTTTAGTCTTGTTCTAGTTGCCAATGAATCATCACTCTCTAATTTTGTCTTGACTATACTTAAAGTCTTATTTAATGGCACATTCGTAAATAAACTATTTATGTCAAAACTTACCAAAGTATGAGTTGAATTAAATTCAATATTTGATAATTTATTTAAAAAATGTTGTGTATTTTTTATAAATGTGTCATTTTTATTTGTAAATGGTTTTAAAATATTTAATAAAAATTTTGATAGTTCACTACAAGGAGAATTCATGGTACTACAAATGGGTCTAAGTGGTATATTCGTTTTATGAATTTTCGGTACTCCATAAAAATGAGGAGTCTTACTGTAATGAGGTGTAATTAAGCCTCTCTGATAATTTGTTAAAACATCTTGAAACTTGAATAAAGTTCTATATACAGTATATATTATGAGGTTATTTATTTATTTATTATTATTATTAGGGATAGTATTATGAGGTTTTTTCCTGGTTTTCCCTCAGAATTTACTATGGAATCACTAACAGGGGAATTTTACTGTCATCATGTCATGTGTTTGTCTTTTAAAGACGAATTACATGCTATGATTTTTTTCTGACGGATATTCTCAAGTTAAAGTTGATTTCATGTAATCGAATGAACTATCTTATAAGTAAAGTCGTCCCAGGAGCGCAACTAAACAATATTGGCAATATCATTTTAAAGTCATCTACTTTAAAGTGCATATTGTATGTCTGAATTGTCAATATAGATGAGTCAGATAAAATTTAATTATTAGAAGAATTTTTCACTATGTAACAAAAAACAAAATTTGTTTAATTTACTGTTTGTATTTTGAGAACGATTTCCGAAGTGGAAATTGAAACGTCAATAAACGTATTTTTATCTTTAATTGTGGCTTATTCCCAGTTTAATAGTAATTAATGTCTAATTAAATTAAATATACGTTGTAACTAGCATAAATCATCTTTAAATATACAGTATGAATAATATTTTTTTCTTTATCACCTTATCTCTAAAATACCAACTCTTTTTAGTATTGTTCGCTGTCTATATATATATATATATATATATATATATAATATATATATATATATATATATAATATATATATATATATATTATATATATATATATAATATACTTGACTTTGATTTTACTTTATTGAGCCAATCAATATATATATATATATATATATATATATATATATATATATATATATATATATTATATATATATATATATATTATATATATATATATATATATATATATATATATATATATAATATACTTGACTTTGATTTTACTTTATTGAGCCAATCAAAAAAAATATAACTGAATTGTTATCAAATGTAAAATAAAATTTGTAAAATGTTTTAAAGGTTTGTTTTTGCAACAACGTAAATATTGAAAAATAAGAAAGATAAAAAGTTTAAAGATATTCATTGAAATTCGCTTTAAAGTGGTTTGTCTTCAAGAAGACTTAAAATATTCTTTTTGTGTAAATTTTATTGTATTCATTTACGCTGATTGATAAGATAACGGCAAAGTTTCATAACTTAACAGAATGGAATATTGTGAATAGTTCATCAATTTTATTCAACAAAATGTATTCGATGTTCTTATTGAAGTGTATGCTACTTATGAGGAATGGTTTTATTTATCCAAGTACATTATTTCTCAGAATTATCGTCTCTGGCTTAATGTAAATTCTCTTTATACCACTCTAATATTTATAGTCAAACATTCCAGGGAATCCTACAAAATTATTATTATTCACGCTGTTTACTTTGCTGGAAAAAATCCCAAAGCTGAGTTGTTTTATAAAATGCCATCAAAAGTAAGCGTAATTATTTATTGTGCTATCATGTTATGGTTAAAGCTCAAAGTTGCAATATAAATGGCTGTTCGACATGCTGATCCTGTACAAATTTTTAAGTTTCATTACAGTTTCTTAAAAAATAAAAAATGTATAACTTGCAGAATATTGTATATAAAATCTGAAGGTCGAAACAGAAAAAATTATATAAGAAATATAGAAGTAACCCAAATTATAGAAGTAAACTTCTAAAATTATCTAATAAATTATGATTGTATCTACGATAAATTTTGATTAAATTTATTTTAAATATTTCGACCTTTATATGTAGTAAAGTGATTCTCAACCTGTGGGGCGCGCCCCCTAGGGGGGCGTGAGCCTATTCGAAAAAAATCAACAACATTGACTAAATTACTAAAATCAAAGCAATACAAAATTCTTTCAAAATCAAAAATAAAATACACATGAACACTAATATAACAGTTAACTATAATTATAAAGAGCACTGAACACTAAATTATAAACAAGTTTAATAATAAATCAGTGACTTTCTTGAGCTTGTTTTGTAGAGCAAAGTTTATCGAAACGGTGTGTAATATTAGAAATAGACGTTCTCAGTTATTTTTCTATATTTAGCTGCGATCTATATTTGGTCTTCAAAGCAGCCACCGTAGAAAATCATGTTTCGCAAAGGTAGGATCTTGAAAACGGCAATAGTATACGGAACGCTCTGGTTTTCAGTGCAGAAAACTCATCATTTACTCCTGCCCAAAATTCAAAGGAAGATTTATTATTAAACTGTTTCTTGATTTCATCATCTGCCCTGAAGTCAATGGCGGTTTCTATTTCGGCAGTAGAGAGCCCTTTCGGTGTAATTTGGAACGGATTCCTAACCCACTCGTAACTACGTATTAATTTGTCGTCGGCAAAAAATATCTTTTAAAATTTTTAAACAGCATCGCTAAATGATTTTCAATGGTTACAAAAACAACTTTCACGTGTTGTTCATCAACCTTGCAAGTTTTAATACATTCATCCACATTTGCAAACATTTATAGGTTTTTTACTTTAAATTTCTGCTCCACAATTCCAATTTTTTACAAAAACCATTAACTTTATCACTTGTATCCAATATATGTGTATTGGCTCCTTGAAGCTGAATGTTTAAAATATTTAGTTTCTCAAATATGTCAACCAAGTAGCTCAATTTCATCAAAAATAAACTATCTCGAAACATTTCAGCTTCCGGTCTATTTTCTTTTTCTCAAAAAATAGCGATTTCATGTTTTAATTCAAAAACTCGTTGTAAAAATTTTCCACGTAATAACCATCTTGATTCACAATAAAATAATAATGCTGAATTTAATGCACCCATGTCTTTATAAAGTGCAGAAAAGATTCTGGTTTTCAAAGGTCTCATTTTTATGTAATTAACTCTACTGTTATAAACGTTGTTAGCACAATATTCAGGCCAGGAGACATTTTTTTGGTAGCCAAAGCTTCTCTGTGGGTCATACAGTGTGTCCATATACACATTGGAGACTTTTGTTTCACAAGCGCTTGTAGACTATGAAATTTTCCGGACATTGCACGAGCACCACCTGTGCATATTCCGACGTAATTCTTTCACTCTATTTTTGATTCTTTTATATAATCGTTTAAGATAGCAAATAATGCGAGCGACGTTGCTTTCAGTTCTATTGGTTAGCAAAAAAGTAGTTCTTCTACTAATGATATGCCATCAAAAAATCGAACGTAGGCAATAAAATGAGCATCTTTATTGCTATCTGTTGCCTCACCAAGCTAAATCGAAAACAGCTTGTTGCGCCACTTCCCGAGTATCTGATCCTGTACATCTTCAGCTATATCACGAATTAAACTGGCAACAGTATCATTTGATAGAGGTATAGACAGAGAACTTGTTCGTATGTTCTCTGGTATAGACTCCAATTTCTTGGCAAAATTATCTCCAAACATAGTTTCTACCATTTGAATTGCAGCTGGCAAAATAAGCTCTTCACCAATAGTACATTTTTACATCTAGCTATTTGACGGGAGGTTTTATAAGAGGCAAATAAAGCTTTTTCATTTACAGTCAAAGTTTTTTTTTAATGATTTTTGTTATGTGATTTCAATTTTAACTCGAAGAATTCTCGGGGTTGATTAATGCTTTCACTATGAAGCGTTTCCAAATGTCTTTTAAGTTTATTTGGTTTCATGCTGTCGGCTGCTAAAATTTTTGAGCAAATGATACATAGAGGTCACTCTTTTTCATTTACTTCAGTAAACGTAAACCCAAAATTTAAGTAATCTTGAGAATATTTTCTTGATTTTATTTTTGGAACTACACTCCCCTGTACGCTTGTTGATGCTTCACTAGTATCGAATGCTCGCTGACGCCGAGTTAAAAATTTATCAATAATTTTGTATGAATATAGGTATATTTACCTACTGCTTGGAATATTTTAATAACGTGAACTGTAATTAATACACGCAAACTAAAACATAAACATTTACAATAAATTTAACAAGTGCAGAAGGACTGACTGGACTGACTTAAACTGACTCGACTAAGGTCTGGGTCTGAGGAGGAGAGAGGAGAACTTCGAACTCGGAACTTCTCGCGAAGAGAGACGATCGGTTCTGGATTAATGTTGCCACATATTAATAAATTAACTTATTCTCGGTAATTTGGTAATTAAGGTTTTACAGTAAGTTTAGTGCAAGGGCGGATCCATAGAGACTGGCTAAAAAAATTGACAAATAAATATACTTTAATAACGATAAGGTTTGATTGTCTTTATGGCACTCAAGTATGTAAAAAGTGCCTTAAAAAAATTTCGGTACCACCGAAAAAAGTTCATGTACCAACACCATCCCCCACACCTAAAAATCGGACCTGCATTCATATATTTTTATTGTATGAGGGGGGGCTCGGTGAAAATAATTATATAAAATTGGGTCGCAACTGGTAAAAGGTTGAGAAACGCTGATGTACATTTTCTTTTGAAGTAGTATCACTAAATGACAGGTATTGTTATGACTAAAATGGCCAATTCGAACCACCATTCTTCAGTATTTCTAGAGGACTTAAAAGGCAGAAAATATTGATTTTTCACGTTGAAAACTCCTATGAATAGCTCTTCTGACGGGACCTATTAGGTCAAAATACGTATCAAGAGATACATAGGATTTGTTTGCGTGAAATCAAATATTTGCTGCCTTTTTTCATTCTATTCGAATTTACTCTGTGTGAGTACTAGAAGCACAATTCGTTAAGAATTTCTGCTTAGTTGTAAAAGACATGTCGTGGAATGCAAATTTTAGATTCCCCATGTCTCTTTTAACATCTTTTATCAAAGTCTGTTTGCCTTGCAATTTTTAGAAGGCTCAGATTATAAAGCAGAAATCTGAATTTTGTTTCGAAACTATTGTACGATTTTAAAAAAAAAATTAAATTTGACCCTTAATTAAAAGTTTAGCAAAGTGAACGATCGTTGTAAAAAAAAACGTAACTTTTATTGCAAAAATTAAGTTTTTTTAAACAAATATTTAATTTAACATTTAACAAACAAACTGTACCTGATTCAAACTGGAAAAAATTACTTCCGCTGTTAAAAAATTAGTTCGTTTTGTTTATAGAAAAAATTTCACCCGGTATAGGGTTTTTGAAAACTCTAATAAGAATTTTATAAAGTAGACAGATATGCAAATAAAACGGCATTTAAGGTTTTTCCACACACGATTACTTAACTTTTAATGAAAAAAACAAAATCAAATTTGACTATAAATTAATGAAAAGTTTGGGAAACTGAAACACAGATTGAATGCAAGTTATTTTAAATGTTAATTTTATTTTTCAATAACTCAAAAATAGAGCTGATTATTACTATAGCTGATTCTTTTGGGAAAAAGTAAAATAGAATTTTTAATCTTCAGTAAAACAACATTAACGATGAATCTCCTCGGTCGTCAACATGCGAAACCCTTGCACAAAAAAAAAACGAACAAAAAAAATACTTAACACTCTAGATAAAAATAGCTACATACCTGGAATGTAATAAGTATGTATCAGCCTGGAAAACTACATAATATTATTAAAGAGAAAGAGAGGCTAAATATAGATATACTTGGGGTTAGCGATGTACAATGGTCATTAAATGGAGATATATCAATAAGTAATAAAAAATCAGTGCTGTGCTTGTGATTCAAAACTCAGAAAGAATAATAATGCTAAAAATTCAAGCACGGAACTGTAATATTAATATGATTATTAGCTCCCAAGTCTATGCTCCCACAGCTGATAAGACCGAAGATTATATCGAAAAGTTTTATTCAGCACAATACAATCAAGTTAACAAAATCTAGAGATATTACTTACATTTTAGGAGACTTTAATGCAAAAATTGGAGTAGGTCCAGTTGAAAATATAATTGGACAGTTCGGATTAGAAAATAGAAACGAGAGAGGAGAAAGGCTTATAGAATTCTGCCAAGAGAAGAATATGGTAATTGCCAATACTTGCTTTCAGCTTACTAAGAGAAGACTATATATATGGACGTCTTCTTCACATAAAGAAAACCACATTGTCAGAAACCAGATACACTTTATACTCGTAAATAGCAGATATAAAAACTCTATTACCGCAGTTAAAACTTATTCTGGGGTAGATAACTCAGGCCACAATCCGTTCTTTGCTGAAGTGAAAATAATATAAAAAAGAATTGTGCTCAGAAACAACCAAAAAGTAATATAAGAATGCTACTAAAAAACAAAGAAATAAAAAACGAAATAAAAAATAATGTGAATGTTAATATGCAAAAAACACTAATTGACAACAAATAAATTATGAATGTAAATAAAAAGTGGTATAATATAAAAAAACATTACTGAAACCAGCTCAAGAAAGTTTGATACAACATAGATCAAAGGCTAAAAAACAGTGGATGACAGAAGAAATACTATTACAGATGGAAGAAAGAAGGAAATATAAAGGAAAAGATCTACAGAAGTATAAAGAAATACAACGAATAATTAGGAAAAAAATCAAAACAGCTAAGGAAATTTATTTGATGAAACAATGTAAAAAGATAGAAGAACTAGAAACAAAATATGATATGAGAAATATGCACAAAAAAAATAAGAGAAGTGACTGGAATGGACAGCACGGACACATAAAGAGTTAAATCATACAAGAATTAACTCCTTTAGAGAGACAGAAAATCAAGATAGATGAAATCAAATATGCTATCAAAAACTCTAAAGACAATAGGGCAGCTGGATTAATTGAAATACCAGTAGAACTGTTACAGCTAGTGGAAGAGGATAACCTGGAAGTATTGACAGATTTATTCAACACGATGTACGATACAGGAATAATACCACAAGAGTGGCTGAAGTCAGCATTTATAACCATCCCTTAACAACAAGCAGAAAAAGGGTGGCTGATTATTGAAAAGTGAGCCTCATGAGTCATACTTTAAAAGTACTGCTGAAAGTAATACATAAGAGGATATACCAAAGGCTAGAGGAGGATATTAGCGAGACGCAGTTCGGATTCCGAAATGGAATGGGTACTCGAGAAGGACTATTAACCATCAACATACTCAGCGATGTCGGGATGTAAACGTTGATCTACACGTGTGGTTTTTTGAATACGAAAAAGCTTTCGATAAAGTAAAACATGAAAAACTAATACCAATACTTATGAACAAGCGCATTGACAGTAAAATAATAAATATAGTGCAAACATTATATTTGAACCAAAGTGTCATAGTTCAAATTGATGGGCAATACTCAGAAGAAATGAAGATCTATAAAGGAGTTAGACAGGGGTTTGTTTTATTGCCACTTTTGTTTAACTTATATTCTGAAGAAATTTTCCAAAACAAGCTCAAAAATATCAAAGCGGGAGTTATCGTTAACGAAAAATTAATTAAGAACTTACGGTATGCAGACGACACTGTGATCATAGCAACGAGTATAGAAGATCTACAACATCCTATCTAAAGCTTAAGTATGAATAGTGCTGAGATGGGAATTACTATAAACGCTAAAAAATCCAATTACATACTAATTACAAAAAGACCTCAAAATATACATCACCTATTGACAATCAATGGTAACGTGATAGAACAAGTAGAAAATATCAGGACTTGAAAGCTGCGAATAGAGATTACCAGATCAGCATTTTTACGAATGAAGACACTCCTAAAGTGCAACAATCTAAATTTGGAGATCAGACTACATACCATTCGCTGTTATATATTTTCAATATTATTATATGGAGCTGAGACTTGGACATTAAAAAACGTAATTTACAAAGAATCGAGGCTTTGGAACTCTGGTTATACCGCAGAGTATTAAAAATATCATGGACTGATAAAATTACATATCAAGAAGTACTGGAGAGGGTTGGTAAAGCAACATAACTAATCACCACTATACAAACCAGAACACTGGAATAGCTAGGCCACGTGATGGGAGGACCAAAATATGAAATTTTGAGACTCATAATAAGGGAATTATTCAAGGAAGAAGGTCTGTTGGCCGAAGGCAGAACTTATGGTTGAAGAATCTACGTGATTCTTCTGGAATTCTTTAAATTGGCAAAAGGGTTGTATTATTTAAAATGTGAACCATAAATCGTGATAGTATTCATCATCATCCAGCCTCAAGAGTCCACTGCTGAACATAGGCCTCTTCCTCATGTTTCCAACACGGTCTATCTTGAGCCGCTCTTATCCAGTTTTTATTGAGTCTTCTTAAATCGTTAGTCCATCTTGTACGTGGTCGACCGACGCTTCTCTTGTCTTCCCTTGGCCTCCATTCCAATAACCTCTTTGTCCATCGCCCATCTGTCATTCTGGCTATGCGTCCTGCCCATCTCCATTTTAGTCTGGCTATCTTCTCAATGATGTCAGTCACTCCGGTTCTTCTCCTGATGTCTTCGTTTGTTATTCTGTCTCGGAGAGTTATTCCTAACATGGACCGCTCCATTCTTCTCTGCGTGACTCTCAGTTTAGTAGCTGCTGCTTTTGATAAGGTAAGTGTTTCTGCTCCGTACGTCAAGACTGGGAGGACGCACTGATCAGATACCTTTCTCTTTAGGCATGTGGCAGCTCACTTTTAAAAGTTTCTCTCAGTTTTCCAAATGCTGCCCACCCAAGGCCGACTCTTCTCTTCAGTTCATGAGTCTGGTTATCTCTGCCAATCATAATTTCATATCCCAGGTATTTATATCTATCTACGAGTTCTATTTCTTTCCCACCAATACTGATGTTCTGGTTGGGCACCAAATTGGTCATGATTTTTGTTTTCGAGATATTTATATTTAAACCTACATTTTCTGTAGCCACAACGAGTTCCTGTACCATCTCTCTTGCCATACCTAGATTATTCAGATATTATAAGTATATCATCGGCGAAACATAAGTTGTTTAGATATTCTCCATCTATTTTTATTCCCTTTGTCATCCAATCCAAATTCTTAAAAGCATGTTCTAGCATCGTATTAAAAAGTTTAGGTGACATTGGGTCTCCTTGTCTAACCACTTGTTCTATTTTTATGCGATTACTGTTAGTATGTAATTTGACAGTGGTTGTTGCCTGCAGGTATATTGTGTATAATAATTTAGTATATCTATAATCTAGCCTGCATTCTTTAAGCGCCTGTAATATTTTGCTAAGCTCAACTGTGTCAAAGGCTTTGTGAAAATCGATAAATATTAGAACTAGAGGTTTATTGTATTCCACTGCTTTCTCTATTAGAGTTTTTATACTTTGTAGATGGTCATTTGTTCCGTAACTTTTTCGGAATCCTGCCTGTTCCCTTGCTTGATAAGTCTCTAATTTTCTTTCCATTCTCTTAACTAGTATTCGCGTAAACAACTTATATATATATATGGCTGAGGAGGCTAATCGGTCTGTAATTCTCTAAATTTGCTTTGTCTCCTGCTTTGTGTAATAGAATCATAGTAGCGTTGTTCCAGTCTGTTGGAATATTGGCGCTGTGAAGGCAGACATTGAAAAGTTGTTTAATTTTTTCAAGTAATACATCCCCTCCAATTTTTAGTGCTTCTGACACTATTCCATCTTCACCCGGGGTTCGATTATTTTTCATTTTCTTCAGGGCTTCTTTGATTTCTGATTTTGTTATATTGGGCATTAAATCTGATCCTTGGTTTAATACTCCAGTTTTTAGTGTAATTGGAGGTTCCGTATTGTTATCTTTTTTTCTTGATCTATATAACTCTGTGTAGAACTCTTCGACTATTCTTAATATTTCATCTCTGTTTGTTGTTTCTTCTCCAGTTCTGTTTCTCAGTTTGTTAATTTCTATTTTCCCCTTTTGTACGCTCCTCTTCAAAACTTTCATGTTCTTATTTTTCTCTATTGCCTGTTTTGTTTTTTCTACATTGTAGTTTCTTATGTCTTTTCTTATTGCCTTTGTGATCGTCTTATTTGTTTGATTTATCGCTTCTTTGCTTGCAGTGTTATTTCCTTTCATTTGTCGCCTTAGTTCTATAAGGGTTTTCGTGGGTTGACTCTCAGTTTTTCATCTTTTTTGCTTGTCGGACAATATTTAGTTTGAGCCTGTTGCATTGTGTTGACTATTTGTTTGTTCAATATATTGATGTCAGCTGTTGTTGTATCTTTCAATGAATTCCCAATATATTTTTCGAACTCCTGAATGTTGGTTTTGTCCATTTCTTTGGTTGTTTCTTATTTATCATTTTGAGTCTTTCTTTTTCGGTTGATATCGTTATTTTAGCTCTTACTAACCTATGATCACTGCTTGTACTGAACTGGTTTAGCACATTTACGTCTTTAAATATTTCTTTTTTGTTTGTTAAGAAATAGTCGATTTTCGTTCCTTGTTTTTCCGTGAATTTAATACTTATAAATTAAATAGATTTAAAAAAATAGTTTTTGCAAGAAAAGTGGTTTATAATTCATTGTAAACTTTTATTTTTTAATTAAAAATTAAGTAATCGTGTGGCGAAAAAATAAATATGTAATTTGAATAGCTTATTCGTTTCATTTATAAAATTTATATTACGAGATTTCTAAAAACCGTATACAGGGTGAAATTGTTTCTCTGAAAAAATAAAAACGATATTTGTTATCGGTAATTTGAGAAAAATTTGCAAATTTTGTTTTTAAATTAGAAGGATGAAATTGCATATTAAAACGCAGTTTTTACTTACAAACAACTTTTTATAATAACAATTTTGGATATTGTGCGTCTCTTGAGCGAAATTCATAATTTGTGACATACCTCGTATAATATTAATAAAATTAGATATTTGATGGTTGCATCTTAGGTTTTAGAGCATGCACAACTTTTTATAAGGAATAACGTTTTTTCGTAAAATTAATAATAAAAAAAATGGCCATATGATGCCGACTTAATTGGACACACTCTATATGTAAACTATGTTATATGTATTATAAACACAGCCAACGAACGTCATTAAAAATTATTTATATTTTAATAATTTATTTCTACTATTTTTTTAGAAAACATTGTCATTATAGAGTACAACGCAAAATATCCTTTATTCGATAGAAATGTTTTCGTGAATCCTAACATAAAATTCCAGCAAGATAGATTGTGGGTAACGGTCCAGCCAAAATGACCAGAGATTTAACCGTTATGGACTTTCAAGTTTGGTAAATGTACTTCTAAGAGACGCACTGGGTTAGAGGAATTTAGATAACGACGCATAAATTCGTCTGCTGGGAAAATACATCAGACCTGATCTGAATTTTATAGTCAGTCACACTGGCGAATAAATATTGATCAGTATGTACACGGCATCATATTTTTCGAAGGATATTTTCAAGGTAGATTTATTCCGGCTCCAAAAATCTTATAGCATCACTTGTCAGTTTTAAAAATACTTTATTGCATCTCGCAATTTCACTATATTATAATATAATATATACCTGTCATTTTTTTGTCGTTTTTTTATTCTCACTAAGGGTCTTTACCGTTGTCGATACTTTTTAAAAAACGTAAACACTTTGTAAAAATCGTATTTTAAACAAAAGATGAACATGTATTGTTTTTCTGACGTCTCTACGATTTATACAAAACAGCTTGTTAAATACAATGTTAATATTATAATGCTAATACAAAACATTTTATTATAAACTTATAAGTTGTAACTTATTTTTATTCATATCGTAAGGCCTCCAGACTATCCACCAGTTTTTGATCTTGATTGACGGGTGGAATGAAAGGGATCCTACTTCTACTTTCTTTAATTTTTTCTTTGTTCTATTTCTCTGTCTTAAATCCTGACCCCCCAGGGGGAGTGTAGTGGTCGATGTGATGTCGTGTATTGTCCGTTTCCAGAGATCTCTGTCTCTGGTCATTTCTTTTAATTCATGCATAGGTCTTTGACATATTCCTGTAATTTCATCTATCCATCTTATTGGGATCTTTCTCGTGATCTTCGGCCTTCTACCTTTCCTTGTATTATGAGTCTTTCCATGTTTTCTGTGTTTTCTGTCATTTTTTGGTCGTTTTTTTATTCTCACTAAGGGTCTTTACCGTTGTCGATACTTTTTAAAAAACGTAAACACTTTTTAAAAATCGTATTTTAAACAAAAGATGAACATGTATTGTTTTCTGACGTCTTTACGATTTATACAAATCAGCTTGTTAAATACAATGTTAATATTATAATGCTAATACAAAACATTTTATTATAAACTTATAAGTTGTAACTTATTTTTATTCATATCGTAAGGCCTCCAGACTATCCACCAGTTTTTGATCTTGATTGACGGGTGGAATGAAAGGGATCCTACTTCTACTTTCTTTAATTTTTTCTTTGTTCTATTTCTCTGTCTTAAATCCTTACCCCCCAGGGGGAGTGTAGTGGTCGATGTGATGTCGTGTATTGTCCGTTTCCAGAGATCTCTGTCTCTGGTCATTTCTTTTAATTCATGCATAGGTCTTTGGCATATTCCTGTAATTTGATCTATCCATCTTATTGGGGATCTTTCTCGTGATCTTCGGCCTTCTACCTTTCCTTGTATTATGAGTTCTGTTTCCATAACATACCCAATTATTTTAATTGTTGGAGATGGACTTTACTAGAGAGTCGTTGGCTAACTTTTAGCTCTCTTAAAATTGAATTATTTGTTCTACGGTAGGTCCAAGAAATTCGTAACATTCGTCTCCAACAGAACATTTCAGTGGCGTCTATCTTTTTTCTCTCTGATTGTCTCAGAGTCCAAGATTAACATCCGTAGGTCAGTATTGGGAATATTAAGCAGTTGATCGACCTCATCTTTATCGCTCTTGAAATTTGACAGTCCTTCCATATTTTGGTCATTTTTGCTGTGGCAACTTTTGCTAGATCACATCTACGTTTAATCTCTTCTTGTAATGACCCTGTGTTTGTGAATCATGATCCCAGATATAAGTATGAGATCACAACCTCGAACCGGTCAATTGTGGTTATGTGTGGATAATTGTTGTGTAGTCTATCCACTATCATGATCTTTGTCTTTAATATGTTTAATTGCAGACCAAATATTTGACTTTCGTTTTCGATCAGTCTTATAAGTTCTATCAGCTCTGCTTGACTATTTGCAAGAAGGGCTGTGTCATCTGCGAAACGTAGGTTGTTTAGTTTATGACCATTTATTGAAATGCTCGTTTCCCATCCTTCAAGTGCTCTTCGCATAATATACTCCCCGTATATGTTGAATAATTGTGGAGATAGTATACATCCTTGTCTGACACCCCGTTCTGGATGAAACTCGTTCGAGAGTGTGTCAAGTACTTTAACTGATCCAGTAGTGTGTTCATATAGTTCAGTTTCAAGCGTAATTAGATGTTGTGGTACGCCTACTTCTTTTAGTATTCGCCATAAGTGTCTCCACTTGACCCTGTCGAACGCTTTACGGTAATCTATAAAACAGATGTATAGTGGAATGTTAAATTCCCTAGATTTCTCGATTATCTGTCTTATATTCAGCAGGTGTTCTCGGGTGCCTCTACCTTTGGTAAATCAAGTTTGCTCTTGTGGAATTTCTCTTTGGAGGAATGTTTTCAGTCTCTCATTGATTATATGTAGCATTATTTTGCTAGCATGGAATATAAGAGAGATAGTTCTATAATTGTCGCATTTATGGAAGCTGCCTTTTTTTATGTATGGTCGTTATTGTAGATTTTGTCCAGTCTTCAGGCCATTGTTTGGAATGCCATATTTGGTTACAGAGTAAATGAAGTAACTTTACGCCGGTTTCATCTGTGGCTTTAAGCATTTCTGCTGTTATCATATCTGGACCTGGTGCTTTGTTATATTTGAGCTTGTTGATAGCCTGTCTTACTTCAATTTCAAGTATATCAGGTTCTTCTTCCACCTTGTCAGAGATTTGGTTAACAAGCTCTTGGCGTTGATCATCTTTATATAGGTCCCTGCAATACGATCTCCATGTCTCAGCTATGTCTTCTCTGTTTGTTTTCAGGGTTCCAGTGTTATCTTAAATGGCCCAAGTTCTGGCTCTGAAGTCTCTTGTCAGGTAGCGTATTTTTCTAAATAGATCTCTCGGCTGATTATTTTGACCATGTCTCTCAATTTCTTTGCATATACTTTGATAGTACTGTTTTTTGTCGGCCTTACGTCTTTGTTTAATTTCTTTATTGAGGTTTCTTAAACTAGCTTTTTCCCTTTCACTATGTACACCACTTTTACAATGATTTCTTCTATTCTTAATTATTTTAAGAGTTTCATCTGTTATCCAGTGTTTCCGTTTCACCAAATTATTTTTCTTTGAGCGATCCACTGGTGTTGTTACGCAATGTTTAACAGTCTCCCATATTTCTTGTGATGTTCCGTTACGAATAGAGGGCATACTTTTCTGTACTTCCTGTAGAAGGTCGTCGTTCTTTCTTAGTTCTATCCTCTTTATCTCTCTTTATTTGTTGGGTGCTTTAAGTTTAAGCATTACTTTAGCTACGAGGAGAGTATGATCGGATCCGCATATCGCCCCTGGATATGATCTGACTGTTTGAATGGACGATCTCCAGCGAATATTGGTGAGGACGCAATCTATTTGATTTGATTGATTTGTTCTATTTACGGGGAGCCTGTTCCACCAATTTAATGTTCAAATTTTCAAAATATTGTGGTGTAAACTTTGGTTTAAACACGCGCACTTTGCGCCATGGTGCGACCTCCGAGTACAACGTTTTAACTTCAATTTGCTCCAAGTTATCCTTAGATATTTTTATCAGCATAACAGCTTGTAAGATGCCCAGGGTGGAGGTTACTAGGATAGTTTTTGCAATTTACATCCAGTTGAAAAATCTAGTAGTGCATTTAATTACAAATGGATTTTTAAAACGCGCACTTGCCATTATACGCACCAAATCCATAGGTACTTCAGGCTTAATACCTTTTTTGGCTTTTTCAATGCAGCCAAAGTCCCGATCTTTATGGAAATTTATGCACTATCCGTCGAAATACCTCGAAATTAACTTTTACAAATTACAAATTACAATTACAATTTATAAATTAATACTTTGTCATATCACTTTACTATTTTAGTTATGACTAAGCCACAAGATTAGCTTATTCCCAACTAGATTAGCAAATTGATATGACAGATTAAATTGTTATTAAGTATTAGGTTAAAAAACAATAAAAATAAAAAACTATAGATTAGTAATTTATTTTGCCATATTGCAATACTTACAAACTTTTTGAATTATCAATGGTCGTTACACACATTTCTACTGCATATTTCACAAATTTGTTTTAGTTTTCTGTCCTTTTTTGTTGGCCCATGTGACACCTTTTCCTTGTTAAAACTGAAGGTTTTTCTAGTTATTGTGTGGTTAAACTTCCTGTAAGCATTTTTTCAATAGACTGTTTTGTTTCCTATTGTAGTCCCTTTGATTTCCTTCTTAAAATTTTAGGCAAGACTAGTTGTTGTGCTGTCGTTGTAAGAAACAATCTTCGCTTTTTATTTCTGTTTTCGTTTCATTTTGGATGTAAATTTGTTCAAGTAATAAATGAGGCTACCCCAGCTACGTCTAAAATATTCATAATCAATGCAAAAGGCCAACAGTTAGTTCGTCTTTTGCACATATATTTATGAACCATTTGGTCTAGCGTATCGACACCACATTTTTTACTATGATAATAGAGTATCCTATCTAGTTTTTTGTCAACGTCATCTGCACAGTCAGCATTAGGATGCATGGTAAACAGGACTAGGACACTTCTTTGTTGTTTCGGAACGTAAGAAATAAGAGATGCTTTTGGAGTTAATACGAAAATTGAAGATTTCTCTAAACGAATCTTGTTTGGTAGAAATTCCTGAAGAACAAATTTTTATTTTTTTTTACTGTGCCCACAAGAGTTAGTACATGTACCAGTAATTTTATCAAGATCAGTAAAATAGTTATCGCAAGTAACATTCTTCTTGGAATTATAATAAGGCTCAACGAGTTGCTTTTTAACTTGAGATGCAAGAAATTTTGCTACTGTATTATCGCTTTTTTTGTATATGGTATTTCACCTAAAATGTAATATGTTTCCGAGTCACAGGCACACCACATTTTCATGCCATACTTATCTTTCTTTGAAGGCATATACTGCTTAAAAGGACACCTACCTCGATACGCAACAAGTTGCTCATCTACCGTTATGTTTTTTCCTGATAAATAGTATTTCTGAAAGTTTTGATTGACTTAATTTTACACATCGAACACAAATTTTTGAATCGTGTTAACCGCCTGGTACCTTTAAAAATAGTAGGTCCATAAAACTTACTCCAAAGTATATTTACATTATGGATGTTGGCACTCAGGTGCTCTGCAGTTAATAGTAGTCCAATAAAGGCATATAGCTCTGTAGAGTCGCAATATTTTCAGTCCTCTATCCCCAGGATTGTTTCGGCTTCTTTATTTGTATGCTTCACTATTTCGTTTTTCAACTTTTTCGTCCACAAACAAACAAAAGGAATCAACAGGATCATCTACACTTTGACCAGGGACTAATATTACTTTGTGCACTTAACTTCTTATTATTTCACAGGACCGCATACGTCCTGTCGGTTGTGGTTTACTCTTTTAATTAATATCATCCTTAGTTTAAAAAATTACACACTCTGAAATCTGGAAAGTTGTAGTTACCAATGTTTCTTCATTATCATTAAATACTACTTGCTGACCATCCTCTTCACTTCCAAATAATATTATTTCATTTTAACAATGATTATTGGTTTTTAAAATTCATTGAGAATAGATATAACACATATTGTGAGCATCTCTTTGATGTTCACGTCATAGAGATGTTTACATTGTTTGTTACACGTTTAGACTTTATTATTGGATTTCCGAATCATAAAAGTCGTTTAGATAATCCACAAAAACATTACCTGACTGCCAGATTAACTTATGTAACAAAGATTTAGATTTTAGGTCTACAAGTAGGGTTTGACGGCCCTTGTTACCCCTTTAGGTGACAAAATTCTTTCGATGCAATAATTTCAAAAATAGTAATGAATATTTTGAATAGATCATGACTATATTGAAGGAAACATACTTTTAAGCAAATTTAGTGTTGCATAAAATTCAATAAAAAAATGTTTTATCAGTTATGATAAACGATTTGACGTCTCGGGCTCTTTGGACACTCCCTGTCCAGATAAGAGTTAACATACCAGGGACAGTCCAAATTTTTATAAATCATACGATAAAAATAGACGAGCCGTGGTATACTTGGTAATTAAATCGCCTACAAGAATTTTCTAACGACAAAAATCAATATCAAATAATTAGACATGAAGACATCAAAAGAATTCTCAAAAAAAGAATTGCTATTGGCGATATACGCTAGAAGCAACTTATATACCACGGAAATGTAAATATAATAATAAATCCTAGACAAAAAGAGAACATGTCAAGTGAAACTCGGCAACAAATGATTTCCTACAAGAAACCAATCTGTATTATATTTCTTCTATTCCAATATAGTAAAGTATTAAAAATTGGACGTTATATTTGTTCTCATTTTTTACTAGATTTGTGTAGAAATCTTCTTGAATTACTTAGTCCTGTATCCGTATAGATTTCTATTAATAGTTAAAATTATTGTACTAGATATTATCACGTTCTCACTGTACAATGAAACAAATCATTAAATAAAAAATCTACATTTTATAATTGTTAATTTCGCTTTGTACCTTAATACAAACTTTTTGTGATCTCGATATTAAAACTACCGAATGAATATTATTTTACTTGAAA
Organism: Diabrotica balteata; assembly: GCA_918026665.1. Taxonomy (NCBI): domain Eukaryota; kingdom Metazoa; phylum Arthropoda; class Insecta; order Coleoptera; family Chrysomelidae; genus Diabrotica; species Diabrotica balteata. The sequence goes on from OU898285.1 coordinate 39,409,778, forward strand.
CAAGCCATCTTATAAACAGAAAGAAAAGCAAAGACTGCAACCACAACAAAACGCAAAGCTTCAAAAGATTCATCTGGCATAAAAGTTTATAAACTGTGTACTGTCACGGCGAATTATTTATGCGAAGTTCTCGCCAAATCTCAAGGGAGTTCAAGCGGCAGCAGTAAACTTTGCATATTTGATGTAACTATTTATATTGTGCCTAACGCCTTGTGATGAAAATGGGTGTTTCTCAATGACGGGCAATTTGTTGTCTTTCCCTCTCCGGCGAGGGGTGTTTTGTATTTCGCTACTCGAGCTAAACACCGCTGCAATATGGAGTGCATTGGAGTTTTCTTTTGAGGACTGTGCGACAAAGGCAGTCCGCAACGGTATCAAAAAAGGATATATATATATAATATATAATATATATATATATATATATATAATATATATATATATATATATATAATATATATATATATATATATATATATATATATATATATAGTTAAAACACCAGTTTATTATGGCTGAAGTCAGAAGGTTGACCGAGATGTTAGAGAAACACTCTTTTGACTTTTTTTCAAGCTTTCGGAATTAATTTATTCCTTCTTCAGGACACTGTAATATATATAAAAAAAATGTGTAAATATTAAAAAAACATCACAATTTGTCAGTGTTACTTACTAGTCGTTGAGATTATTTAAAATAAACTTGCACTATGATTGTATGGTTCTCATATTGTACTTTTTAGATGAACTGATGATGCTTTCAGAATACGAAAGCGAAACGTCTTCAAGATAGATAAAGTAGCCTATCAACTTTTTCTTTTATTTCTCCACCTTGAGACCGATATAAGAACCCACCACTGTTCTGAGTGAGTCTTCTAATATATATATATATATATATATATATATATATATATATATATATATATATATATATATATATATATATATAGAGAGAGAGAGAGAGAGAGAGAAAGATAATAATAAATATAGAAGAAATTAGGATAATAATATTATGATTTTTAATTAATAAACTTAAATAGTGATTAAAGAAATAATTTATAATAAGTTATAGACTAGAGAATATTATAAAAAATATGTATATGAGGGTATTTTTAAGAAATTAGCACATACTAAGTGTACAAAGTTTTATTTTAATAATTATAATAATATTATGATATATTTAAGTGAGCCATGTGCATAGGCAACCATATATACACTGAATAATTGACACTTTATTATAATGACAGAAGAATGAATTTCAACAGACAGTGATATTTTAATTATAATTACGGATGTAAAATAGTATTATGTATTAATTTAGGAAGTTTAGTTTAAATATAAGTGTATATTCTGATCTGAAAAAGCCTAAATGTCCATAAAATTCTCGATAGAAGGGTAAAGAATTCTCTAGAAAACGTCAATATAAGAAACTAAACCCAATTTGCGAGAAAGACTATTCAAGAACATTCAGAAAATAGAAAATTCGATCATGGTTTATTGCTAGAATATTCGGAAACGATGAAAAGATATAAATACGATGTAATTTGGAGCAACGATTCATTAGACAGTTAGTATAACAGTATGAGAGTTGGGATTAACACAGTATTAAGTTAGACAGTATGAGGGTACTTAGGTTTAATTAGAACAATTAAACAGTTATTAATTAAGACAGTTGGGATTAGACAGTTCAATACAGTATGGAGTTAGTTAATTAGGAAGTTAAACAGTGAAACAATTAAACAGTTTTTCATTAAGACAGTTACAGTTGCACAGTTAACAGTTACAGTAGGACAGTGCATTCAATAAGCAGTCAATCATTCAGTCAGTTGATCAGTAAATAGTACAAGCAGATAGTATACAGTGTGACTGGAGATAATTAAGAAGAAAAAATAAGATTATAAGTAAGAAGCAAACAAGAAACAATAAATAAAGAAGAATATTTTACCCATTTATAAATGCTATTAAGATAAAAAATATTTTAAATTGTCGGAAGCTGATAATTAAAACATTGTAGTATATTTGGAAGAAGCAATTTCACAAAAACAAGGATAACCGAGGCCAATAAGAAGTTATTAAGTGGTGATTAAACATTTTATTTTGGAAAATAGTTTTATTTAGTCATTCAGTGATAGAAAGGTACCAAATTTTGTTAATATAATTTAATAATTTAATTATTGTAAGAATTTCAAATTTAAGATAGGTTGTTCTAAATTTATATTGTCTCTATTAGATATATATATATATATATATATATATATATATATATATATATATATATATATATATATATATTTATATAATGTGTGTGTTTTATAATAGTTATAATAAAGATAATTTAAAAAAGTACTTACAAACTAATTCTTTAAGAATCGCGATAAAAACCCTATACTTTACCTAATAAAACTATAAAAACCTTATTCATTGCTCATACACAAATAAAGCATCAAAGCAATTAGCAATTATATATATATATATATATATATATATATATATATATATATATATATTTATATATATATAAATATATATATATATATATATAATATATATATATATATATATATATTTATATATATATATATATATATATATAATATATATAAATATATATATATATATATATATATATATATATATATATATATATATATCATAACTAAAAATGCAGTTAGTAATATCGAGCTATCGAAAATTAAGCCTAATTAGAGTAGGCCTTGAAACAATCGCACCTTCTTTTTTGTGGATAGTCATTCCCACAAAAGGAAATCAAAATAAATGTTATTTAATATAACTTGTATATAAATTATCTGATTTATTTAAAACATCAATTTAAAAGTAATAAATTGTCTAAAACACGTCTAACCACTTTTTGTTATTCCTGTACCATCATTATCAGTGGCATTACAGCTCGTTATAAGCCAAAGCCTTCTTCGGAACAATCTTCCATTTGCCCCTGTCTCTGGCAATTCTTCATCATACTTTAACTATGATGGATTTTAGATCATCCTCTATGTTATCTTGATATCTAAGTGTTGGTATTCCTCTGGCTCGGCTTTCCACTGGTCCTCTTTGGTCGAAATTTTTTCTGATCGTTGCATCTTCATCTCTCCTAATTACATGTCCTATCCATCGAAGACGTGCCAATTTATTACATTTTACAACGTCAGCTTCCATAAAACTTCTATATATATTTTCATACTTATATCTCTTCTGTATATACTTCATACATTTTCCTTAGAATTTTTCTCTCGAAACGTTTAAGCAATTCTTAGTCGTTCTGTGTAAGTGACCACGTTTCTGATCCGTATGTTAACACTGGCCTTATTAGTGTTTTATATATGGTTGTCTTTGGTCAGCAGAGAGCTCAGGTAGACAAAGCTGTCCACACCTTCCAGTTCCAGATCATCAATTAATAGTCTAGGTATCTGGTTGATTAATCTAGTACAATACATACACTTGGTTTTTTGCTTCGATCAGAGATTCTGTGGACCTAGCAATAATATCTATATGATCTGCATATCCGATCACTTGTAAAGATTTATTAAAAATGGTGCCATTCCCATTAATATGGCACTCTCGAATTACTTTTTCTAGTGCAAGGTTAAATAAAAGACACCACAGTCCATCCCTCTGTCTCAGTCCATTTTTTAAATGGAAGGGCCTTGAAAAGCCGTTTTGGATTCTGACTACACTCCCTACGCCTGTAAGTGTAAGTTCCGTTAGTTGAACAAGATGAAGCGGCATTTGAAATTCCACCATAGCCTGTAGAAATTTTTGTCTGTTGACTGAGTCGTATGTGGCTTTGAAATCCACAAATATGTGGTGGGTGTCGACTCCGAACTCAAGCGTTTTCTCAAGAATCTGCCTGACTGTGAATACTGTTTATTTAGACATAGATTCACATTACACTTTTCACAAGGTGCATTGGTTTGACCTTGCCAATTTGGTATCATGCATCTTTGATAACATTTAATCACAAACTTTATCTGCTCTAATATTTTGTGTAAAAAGTAAAGTAACTTTGAGCCACTCTTCTTCTGTCTTTTATAATATTTTTGTAACAATACAGTACATGGTCGACCTTTTTTGCGAAATCCTATATCTATTAATAAATAAAAATCTATTAATAAAACTACTTTCAAACTCAAATCACTCCACTACAAGGGTTTCTGCGTTGAATAGATGAGTTTAAGAGAAAAATCGAAAGGATCTGGAAATATTCAAAATTTTGTTTATAAAAATGATATTAAAGTTGCAATTTAAGTTTATTGCTGCAAGCAAATTAAATTCACTGGAAAGCGATGTAACTTCGGAAATTAATATTTTCTAAAAATATTCTTAACGGTAAATGAAATTTTTCAATATACGTTATAAATCATTGCTAGCAGATAGCATACATAATTTGCCTATAAGCAGTAAAGATATGAGGAAAAAATGGGAAAAATTGTAATGAAGATATTAAAAAATATTTAATTCCAAATTGTTTTAACCATTAAGGTTCAAAGAAATGTGAATAATGGGTTGTACATGTATAGTAGGTAAATATTCTTGCTATTTGACATCATTTGGATTATTTATTTTATTGTTTTTTTAGAAATATGTGCTATATATTTGTTAAGAACTAATTAAAGATCTGTTTTTATTTATTATTTTTTTTAATGTATCATTTTAGTTATAGTAGATTTTGGATACAGGAAAAGGCATTTTAGATAAATTCAGGTCTCTAGCAAGCTTATTAAGTTCTTCTGGATTAAAGTCCTGTATTTCCTTAAAAATCACTGTGGTTAAGTTAGGTTTTATATGAGTGGGCACTTAACCACCTTTTAATAGACTTAAGATGAATATTGTGGCTTAACCGTGGGAATTACTACACAGAACGTATTCCGCTATTTTTTCATCGGCCTGACAGAATCTGCAGTTCACACTTTCTGTCATTCCGATTTTGTTGAGACCCACGATGATTATTAGATCATTTCTATTCATATTTAGTAGATTTCTGGTTCTATTCTTCAAAGATTCACGTATAAAAAGCCTTTGAATGTTTGAGATCCATTTATTTGAACCAGTAGTTTCATTTCATTTACTCCACTCAGTCCGATATTGTTCTTTTGACTGTGATTTTTGCTATGCAAATGACGTATGGACCTATGAACGAATGTTTATACATGTAGGTATTGTAGATCCGCTGTTTCGTTCGATACCAATATGTTCAGACACCAAGATTCAACTTACTTTGTAACTTTTTCATTAAGACCCAAATTCTGAAGATAGTTCCAAACTAACTTGAAGTCAATCGGATACAATTCTAGTGATTTTAATGCTGTTGAGCTATCAGATATATTTTTTATATAATTGTCCCTGTAGTACATCTGTTTAGCATAAATTTCTGCTTTTAAGATGTTAAATTCATTACCTAGGCTTTCACTAAAGCTTAACTTTGGTTTCCCTCCGTATACTCCAACTCATTCATCGGCTTTAGAGCCATCTGTATACCAGCATTGATCTACCATTATGAGATTCGTTTAAATTGACTTCCATTTAAATTTATATAATGATTTATTAAGGTTTGTTTATTGTTCCAATTGATGCCTTTAAAATTATCAATACAAAAATCATAATTCCAATTATAATGGTTTCTCGGTTTTTTTAACATCATTATTGCTCCAAACTTTAGATACTTCCTATATCTCGCCACAATAAATTTTTAATGTCAAAAAGTTTATTTGTTTATTCGTGTTGTATTTAACATTTTTAATTCGTATTAGTTTTTGATAACAAGTACAAAGCATTATTTGTTGATAATAAGTACAAACTTGTACTTAATTGATAAGTTAGTTATTTTATTTGAGTTTGTTGGAAGTGATTTTTCTTTTGATTTGTTTTAATCAGTGGTATTCTTATTGCAAAGAGAAAGTAAAAATAGCTGACTGATATTGCTAGGGCTGTAAAAATGGTCGAACTTACAGGGAAGTTGCTGCAGTGTTTGGTAAATTGGAGACAAACAGAGAGGTATGAGAGGGATGTAATAACAAGGGAGCAAGGGAGAAAACGTTTAACTACGGCTATAAATGATCGATTAACGTTTTAAACACTACGAAATAGACATCAAACAGCAGTTAAAATCAAAACGTGCTGCAAAATGTTCTTAGAACCACCAGAAGACAATTTCGTCGATAACATCAAAAATCAATAATAACCAATGCAGTCAAATTCTCTTTACGGAGGAGAGCCGTTTCTGTGTAAATAACATCTACAAATGCAAAATTTCAATTTTACTTCCACTGTACCTTTTGGTGGCAGTTCAATGATGTTGTGGGGCAGTATATGTTTGGGGGCACGAACAAAGTTAGTGGTGATTGATGGTGGAGCATTAACACCTGATAGGTACATTAGAGATATTCTTTAAGACCATATAGTAATTTCTCAACATAAAATTACAAAAAAAGAGGTTAGTCTTCGTAAGTGGGTATATTTATTTAAAAACCCGTAAAAGGGTTACATAAAAAAAACAAACGTTTTCGGACTAAACAGTCCATCATCAGGTTTAAAATCGCCTAAAATAAGTATAAACCATTTAGTTAAAACAAACGTAATTATGAAATTTTGACTATGGTTAAAAAGCAAAAATGGCTATATTTACTAGGTTAAAATGCCTGAGCCACCAAAATACATGGGTAAAAACCCTTTAAATTACATATAGTTATAAAAGATTATCCATCTTGTTGAAAACATTCAGGAATTCAGAAACCATGAGGATTCAGAACCATCCATATCTATCATAACATAATATTTCACCATTTTCTCCACTCTTCACATCTACATCACATTCCTATCCATTCTTTTCTCTTTCATTATTTCTTGTTCAACTCATGTATCAAACATGTACTCAATAGTTTTAACTCATTATTCTCTCAAACATTATCTAACATTTTATCAAAATTCGTATTATTTGTGCTTCTTCAAACAACTAGTCTCTAAACTTTTGCCACTCCTTCCCCTCATTACTTTTCGACCCTAGTGTTAACTTCATAACCACCCACATTTATCATACCATATTTTATCATTTTCTTCACTCTTCACATCTACATCACATTCCTGTCCATTCTTTTCTTTCATTATTTCTTGGTCAACTCATTATATCTAACATGCACTCAATAGTTTTAAAGTCAGTTATCATTCAAACATTATCTAACTGTTTTTCAAAATTCATAAACTTTTCCCCTATTACAAAAAACCCTTGTCCAACTCTGCTCACCTTCTCTTGGTCAACAACTTAGTAGCACACTCATACATCAAATTTTAGGTTTTTACAAACCGAATTTAGTAATACTAAAATACATTTTGTTCAGGGTGCTAGATGCTGTAAGCATAAAGGACCCCTATTATCTCTAATTGTTGATTAACTCCTTTTCTTCTTTAACCATTCCCTTCTTCCTCAGTCATTTCCTCTACTTTTATTCTCATCAAGTCTCTGAGGAGCTCAGTCTCTTCAATTTTAAATTAATCACATAGGTTATAACTCTGATTTCTTCAGCCTGTAGATTTTCAATTTACCAAACTTATTTTTATTAATTTTTTCACCATACCAATAGTCTTAAATACAGTAATTTAAATACGAGGTCTTATATTAGCTTTAAATATTTGCTATTAAAATTGTTTACCTGTCCTAGATGCGATAAACATAAAAGGATAATTTTCATATATATAAGCTAATCTAACATAAAATACACTCTTAGACCATATTCCATACGACAAAAAGTAACATAGGTTGCCTAATACACAGGTCATCCTCTTAAACATGAATTTAACACCATTGGTGATTTCACATCGATTATAACCCAAATTTTAAATCCCAACACCTAGATTGCTGTTATTATTTTTTTAAAATCATCAAAATAATTTTTGAATCTTTTGGCTGTAGTAATACTAGGTATAACTAATATAGTTCCATGTTACATTGACATTTTGTTTTTGACACCGTTCATAGGTATATTGTAAATCAGTTTCCAGCTGTTCTCCGTGCGTAGAGGTTTTCTCCTTGGCTCTGGAACTCAATTTTTTACAATATATGTTACCTGAAGTCATATTTAATTTATTACTGAACATCACAGTTTTTAAACAACAAGATGTATAATCTTTTATAACTATATGTAATTTAAAGGGTTTTTACCCATGTATTTTGGTGGCTCAAGCATTTTAACCTAGTAAGTATAGCCATTTTTGCTTTTTAACCATAGTCAAAATTTCATAACCACGTTTGTTTTAACTAAATGGTTTATACTTATTTTAAGCGATTTTATAACCTGATGATGTACTGTTTAGTCCGAAAACGTTTGTTTTTTTGATGTAGCCCTTTTACGGTTTTTTAAATAAATATACAGACGTTTTTTGTGATACGTGGTATACAGCCAGCTACAGGAATTGTTTTCCTTGTGGATTTTACCATAAAATTAAGAAAATTTTATTTTAATGCAGGATAATGGATGTATCTACAAGTGAGTATAACAGCAATAAAGGTGTCATCATATTTGCCAGACCTAAACCTGACGGAACACGTGTGAGATATACTGGGCACAAAACTTAAGGCACGGGCTGTTGTTATTGAAAAGAGAGAGGAAGTAAGAATCGCTTTGATTGAGGAATAGGAAAGACTGTCTCAACAACTTATCGATAGCCTTATCAGAAGTATGAGAAGATGAATTACTGCAGTTGTAAGGGCTCATGGGGAAAACAGACGCTATTAAAGCAAAAAAATGCTTAAAAATCAATTAAGTTCAAATTTTACAATAACGTTATTGTGGTTAAAATCCGTATTTTGTTTAAGTCTATTATTCATTTATTATCTCCATCCTGAGCTCCATCATCCTAAATGACAAAAACATAATTTATTTGTTTTCTATATCTAGGCAAAGTCCATGTTGATAATCTTGGTGGATGATATTTAAACATTGTGTTTGTTGTACTAAGATTCATACCGCTAGAGAAACTTAAGAAGCCATTTACCTCTGTTATTTTACTTGTCTACGACATCAATCTCCTATTATCATCATTGGTTCTTTTTAGGAAATATTGGAGATGGTTTCATATATCAGGTGGAATGTTTCTTCTACTATAATTATAATGTGCATGCAATATTGGCTGGTTTAGTATTTAAGGTTATTTTGATTATTCGATAATTAACTGAAAGGTACTTATTTTGCCCAATGTTTTTGATTTAATATTACTATACCTTTTTGTGCTCATCTGTTAGCTTCTGACGTTAAAATTTTATAGTCAGTGTCCTCCCAATGTCCTTTGATTTCCCAGTGTGCCTCAGATATCTCGCAGATATTTAACTTCTCATTCATTAGTTCATTTTCTGATATATACAGTTTACCTGCCCCTAACAGTCCCCTAAAATTCCATGTAGCGATACGGTTTTTTTATGTAATGCTAAGTTTGATCTTCCAGTCCACTTCGCAGATATTAACTGGTCATCCGCAATTATTTTCTCGGTCATCCATTGCGGTTCGGAATCAATTTTTTTTTATTTTCCAAGTAAAGATTTGCAATATGTCCTATTTGGACAATAATCAAATTTGATAATTCAAACAGAGAAATTAATATGAGCGAAGACTACCTGCCAGTGCCGGTACCTTCCTTATTAAATTTAACTTAAATTAATAATATCTAAAAAAAATTCTTATATTCTAAACAATTTATTTTGAAAATCTATCTGGTAAGCCAAGGGTTTGTGTCCAAATTCAAGTCTTTTCACTTCCCTATTATTGTCCAGTAGGTTTACTTCACTAGGATTCGGGTAAATTGATTACCGCTTTAAACGCCTTTCACTACACTTTGTTATTTTTTTGCGCACAACAACTCACTGAGAGATCACAATGTATGACTTCGTTAGGGACCTAGTATGTTGCATTGACAATCTGCCCAAGGACCACACCCCCACAGTTGAATGCCATAGGTCCAAATGGTTTTTAAAATTACTTTATACACTACTAATTTATTTTATAATGATAGTTCAAATCTTTTTCCACGTAGCCAGCAAAGTTGTCTTAATTTTCTTCTTCGTTTATTGAATATATGGTTTCTCCAAGTGAGTCGTTTATCAAAATGAATAGCAAGGTATTTTGCACTATTGCATTATATCTTGACTGTTTAGTTGTACAGGTGGAAATGCCAGACGTTTAGTTGTAAAAGTTCCATGGTTTAATTTACTTTCACTAACCTTGATTTGCCATTTCCTTAATTAGATAAGAATGGTGTTTAAGTGAACTTTTAATTTTCTAGATGCTTCAATCAAATTTGTATGGGACGAGAGTATGACGGTGTCATCAGCAAATGTTGCCAAGGAACATTGATAAGAAGTGGGTAGGTCTGCCGTGTATAATAGATATAAGAGTGGACCAAGCACACTACCTTAAAGTACTCCAGAGTTTATAGATCTCAATGCTATTACTAGCGTACCGTATTTAATCTGGAAATATCTTTCTGTTATGTAGGATTTCAATATTCTATAGTATTCAGATGGTAGTTGTTATTTAATTTTATACAGCAAGCCCATCTACCACACTTTATCAAAAGCTTTTGTGATGTTCAAAGAGACTGTAGAACAATAGCACTTTTCAAATGAAATCGTAGGCTTCCACGGCCAGAGTCAGAATTATAGTTTATTCGTCTTCCGGTTTGGACCGTGTCATTTGTGAGTGACCCAAAAGTGGGTTCATCTCGACGTTTCGCTACAATTGTATGTAGCTTCTTCAGGAGAACAAAAAAGAAAAAAGAGAGAAAGAAGAAAACAAAAGAACAGGAAGATGGGTAGTTAGCAACGGTAACTCAGTTACTCAACGCAACCAGAGGCGAATACTAACTACCAAGATGGGCATTTGGTCACAGTAACTCAACTACTCAACGCAGCCAGAGGTGAAAACCAAATGCCAGGACAGGGATTCACGTCCAACAGCTCAGAACACTAACGCGTCGAGAGGCGGGGAGTGAATCCGACGATTACTCCGCTACCGCTCTATTTATAGTCGCGGTGCCTGTCGTGTCGGGACGTATCGGCACACTTCGTGGCGCGAACGTCAAGAAGCGCGCGCTGGCCAATCATGTGGCTGCATCGTGGTGGCGGGACCGGACGGCGGTTCTAGACTGAGATTCCAGATGGGAGACAAGTAGTATCCTTCCTCTCGATTGATATTATGGGGATTTTTTCGGATCTCTAGAGATTCGCGGATTTTCCTGGAATAAAAGAAGGGGCTTTTAGAAATAATATGGGTTTTTTCGAACAATATGGAATGACCGGTTTCTTGGCAGTGTTCTGCAACTGCAGAATGGGAGAAAAGACCTGATCGAATGCATCTTTGATGCTCTTGAATCCGAGTTTTGACGGAACGACCAGTTTCGCCAATATACACATGTCCACATGAACAAGGAATAGAATAGACACCACAGGAAGATAGGGGCGGTAATGGGTCCTTAGGAGAGGGTAGATATTGTGAGATTCTCTTGGGTGGTCGAAAAGTAGTCCTGATACCTTCTTTGCGAAGAATTTTGCCAATCCTATCAGTGACATTTCGAATATACGGAAGAAAAGCCACAGGAGTATTACCCGAAGATTCTGAATTTGTCGTCCTAGGGTGTAAAGGGGGATGTAGATGTCGGTGTGTAATATTTTGAATTGTGGACTTGGAGTAACCGTTGGCGACAAGGGTTTTTTGCAGATGGCCAAGTTCTTCTCTAAGGTTGTCGGGTTCAGAAATCGAAATGGCCCGATGGATGAGAGAGTTGATCACAGAATTCTTTTGGGCAGGATGGTGGTGTGATGAAGCATGTAGGTAACGATTCGTGTGAGTCTTTTTTCTATAAACAGAGTGACCCAATCGGCCATTGGGCTTGGAGGTGACTAACACATCGAGAAAGGGAAGGGACCGATTATTTTCTACTTCCATTGTGAATTTTATACTCGGATGTTGTGAGTTAAGATGATCTAGGAAGGGAGAAAGGGTATGTTGACCATGGGGCCAGATGATAAATGTATCATCAACGTAGCGGAACCAGACTTTTGGTTTTAAGGGGTAAGATTCTAGGGCTAAAGACTCAAAGGCTTCCATGAAAATGTCAGCAATGACAGGGGAAAGGGGAGAACCCATTGGTGTTCCAGATATTTGTTTGTAGAAATTGCCTCTAAAAGAAAAATATGTTGAAAGGAGGCATTTTTCCGCAAGATCTGCCAAAACCAAAGACTTGTTATCATTGGTCAAGTGATCTCGCAGAACAACTAGAGAGTCATGTATGGGGATATTGGTAAATAGGGATGATACATCGAAACTGACGAGAATGTCTTGGGGATCGACTGTGAGAGAGGAGATTAAGGTGATGAAATGTGTGGAATTTCGGACATAAGAAGAGGTACGACCAGTATAGGTCTTAAACTGATTCGACAAGTACTTTGCGAGTTTGTAGGTAGGAGAGTTAATCGTAGTCACAATGGGACGAAGAGGTACGTTATCTTTATGGATTTTGGGAAGACCATAAATTCTGGGGCAGATGGAGTTTTTCGGAACTATGGACTTCTTAATATCATCGGAAAGATCGGATTGTTTGATGACATGGGCAATTTCGCGTTCGACTCTAGGAGTGGGGTCTCGAGAAATTGTATTATAACAGGATGTATCCCTAAGTAAGTCGTTTACTTTCTCTATGTAGGAAGGAGTATCCAGGATGACTGTGGCATTACCTTTGTCTGCAGGAAGGATTATTATCTCAGAAAGAGAACGGAGATTTTTGAGAGCTATGAATTCCTCACGAGATATATTGGAAGTAGGGATTTTGGCTGTATCAAGACATTTAGCGACGTCAAAGCGGATACGGTCGGCTGGAATTTTGGGAATTGTGCGGAGTGCCGCTTCCACATTTGAAACTATTTCTTCGGTAGGAATTCTGGAAGGAGTGATAGCAAAATTAAGACCTTTAGATAGAAGACTGCTTTCTGCACTTGTTAATTGGTGAGAAGAAAGATTAACGACGGTGTTAGTGAGAGGTGAATGAGAAGTAGAAGTGGTGGAATGTGATTTTTTCTTCTTAGATACAAGGGATTGGAATTTCTTTTTGTGAGTTTCGTTGCTTAGAAGAAGGATTTTATCGGCTTGATGATAGGAAATGCGGTCTAAAAGTGACCAATCATCGACACTAAGAATACTGGAGAGTTCAAGATGCAGCTTAAAAAGTTTTTGGGATTGAAAATTAAGGGTTTTTCGAATATGTTGAATCCGTTCACGAAGTAGAGATAGGCTGGCTCGATGTAGAATTCGGGAAGAAGATGAAGAGGAAATGTGATGTTTTAGAACAAGAAAATTGGAACCAAGTTATTATCACGACATCTAGAGAGGAAGGTGAGCGAAGAAAGTAGAGATGAAACTTTAGAGCGAAGATTGGAGAACTCTGAGGTTTTGCGGAATATAACCTCCCCGTAGAGGTTGGTCAAATGAAATCGTAGGCTTCCACGGCCAGAGTCAGAATTATAGTTTATTCGTCTTCCGGGTTTGGACCGTGTCATTTGTGAGTGACCCAAAAGTGGGTTCATCTCGACGTTTCGCTACAATTGTATGTAGCTTCTTCAGGAGAACAAAAAAGAAAAAAGAGAGAAAGAAGAAAACAAAAGAACAGGAAGATGGGTAGTTAGCAACGGTAACTCAGTTACTCAACGCAGTTAACTTGTATCTAAGAAGAAAAAATCACATTCCACCACTTCTACTTCTCATTCACCTCTCACTAACACCGTCGTTAATCTTTCTTCTCACCAATTAACAAGTGCAGAAAGCAGTCTTCTATCTAAAGGTCTTAATTTTGCTATCACTCCTTCCAGAATTCCTACCGAAGAAATAGTTTCAAATGTGGAAGCGGCACTCCGCACAATTCCCAAAATTCCAGCCGACCGTATCCGCTTTGACGTCGCTAAATGTCTTGATACAGCCAAAATCCCTACTTCCAATATATCTCGTGAGAAATTCATAGCTCTCAAAAATCTCCGTTCTCTTTCTGAGATAATAATCCTTCCTGCAGACAAAGGTAATGCCACAGTCATCCTGGATACTCCTTCCTACATAGAGAAAGTAAACGACTTACTTAGGGATACATCCTGTTATAATACAATTTCTCGAGACCCCACTCCTAGAGTCGAACGCCAAATTGCCCATGTCATCAAACAATCCGATCTTTCCGATGATATTAAGAAGTCCATAGTTCCGAAAAACTCCATCTGCCCCAGAATTTATGGTCTTCCCAAAATCCATAAAGATAACGTACCTCTTCGTCCCATTGTGACTACGATTAACTCTCCTACCTACAAACTCGCAAAGTACTTGTCGAATCAGTTTAAGACCTATACTGGTCGTACCTCTTCTTCGTCCGAAATGTCCGAAATTCCACACATTTTATCACCTTAATCTCCTCTCTCACAGTCGATCCCCAAGACATTCTCGTCAGTTTCGATGTATCCTCCCTATTTACCAATATCCCCATACATGACTCTCTAGTTAGTAAAAGGGCAACAAGAGTTCGGCGTATTTTCCCATGTAAAATCCCATAAGAAATCGCTAAGGTTCATTCTGCTCATTTTTGACGCTTTTTTTGGTGGAGGCGCGACGGCTCGTCGGATCGCGACATATGAGGTATCGTTGGAAAGCGGAGGGGACGGGGAACACGTTGAGATAAAAATCAAACGCAAAAACTGTGCCAAAACGGCGCTATATCGTATCTCTATTGTTATTGGTCAGATCGTGACGTATGAAGGCTCGTTGGAATGGTAAGAGGGTAGCGAATATGTTTAGATAAAAACAAAACGCAAAAGACAGTGCCAAAAGGACACTAAGCTTGCAACGTCCAAACGGCTCAACGTACAACAACGTGTGAGGTATCGATGGAAAGGGGAGGTGGTAATGAATATATTAGCATAAAAAGCAAACGCAAAAGACAATGCCAGAAGGACACTAAGCTTGCAACGTCCAAACGGTTCAACGTACATCAATGTACAACAACGTACAACAATGTGTGATGTTAAGATAAAAATAAAACGCAAAGACATCGGCGCTACGTTTGTAACGTCCTAACGGCTCAATGTCTGAGGTATCGACGAAAAGGGGAGGGGGTGATAAATATGTTAAGACAAAAAAAGTCGTATCTCTGTTGTTATTGGTCAGATTACTACGTGTAATACGTTAAATGAAAAGGGGAGGTGACGGGAAATATGTTAAGACAAAAAACAACAAAGACAATGTCAAAAGGACATTACATCATATCTTTATTGCTATAGGCCCGATCATGAAGTACGATGGCGCTTTGGAAAGAGGAGGAGAAATATGTAACACAAAAAGACATTGCTAAAACGGTGCTATATCGGATCTTTGTTTAGCATAATAGATATTGGAGGAAAGTGAGGCTAACAGAGAATCATCACCAAAAAAAAACGGTGCTATATCAAATATTGGACATAGTTTGAATGAGATTCCGCGTCTATTACAGTTTATCGTCTCGTCACGCCACCTGTCGACCACATCTAGCACCTGACATCGTAAAAAAGACACACAGCTTCTCTCTCTCTCTCTCTCTCTCTCTCTCTCTCTTGAAACAATGCGAAAGGTTACGTTGCAAACGATATATAACGTACATCCACGTATGAAGTATTACTAGAAATAGAACATGAATCGAAGAATGTATACCATTCTTACAGTATGACCAAACCAACAAACATCCTCAATATAATCTTCTCTGATTAAATATGACTATAGACTGAACGTGAATTACTATACAGCACTATTATATACTGAGAGCACTTGGTGCAAAATTGAGCGAATTAGGGTTTGCTAGAGATCAAACTGCGATAAGAGATTTTTCTATGCCAATGGTTTTGTTTTATCGTCAATAACAATAAATAAGCATTTACAGTTCGACCAAGTTATCACAACGGTCTTTATGGCATTGTACCCTATATATTTTGAACGGATAAGCGGAAATCGACGTATGACCCATCAAATTAAAGGATTTTAAATGATGAATTACATTATGCTGTCTGAATTAAGGAAATGCTATGTATAAGGTCTCTTTGACACCCTATCGTTTATTATTAGCTGAATCTTGTCGTATGGCACCTTAAATTACAGGGTTTCGAATGACGAACTATGTTGTGAGATCTGTTCTATCACAATTTTATGTTTAAGGCCGCTTGGCGCCTTATCATATGTTTTTATTTGAATATATATATATATATATATATATATATATATATATATATATATATATAAATTGATGCTTATACTCTTATGAATCAGTTTTTCGTATGTAAACCAAGATGGAGGTGTGTTTAATATGTATGTTACTGCTGCTTTTCATAGCAGCAGCAGAAAGTCTTTTCGGAAAACGATGCTACGAGTTTTTTTCATCGATCTATGTATATATCCATGTATATAGATAACAGTTAAATAGCCCATCCATATATAAATATAATTTATATATGGATGGCTTAAACAAAATCTAAAAATGATATTTTGCCCAGGTGAAGCGGGTGAAAGATATAATTCAGTTGTTAGAGCCATGAACATGTGGGAAGATGCTTCGAATTTGCATTTTATCAGAGTGACTATTCATGTTCCTACATCAGATATCTGTGGCAGCTAAAAAGCATACTATTGTCACTCCAACTGCAGAGGACAGTACAAGTCGTTTTGATGATCCTGATCGAGTATTAGTGTATTCTTATTTTAATATCCTGTAATGATACTTGTGTAGAACTATATTTAGACTTGGATGAAATAACTCGGATTACAAATCTCGTTATGGTCCTTGTTCATGAACTTGGTCATGCTTTAGGTTTAGAACATAGCGACCATAAGAAAGCTGTATCCGTCGTCCATATTGATGTACCTGATATTTTGTTCTTATGTAGAGAATATAAATATTGAGAGTTATATGTCAAGATGTTTGTTGGTTTGGGCATACTAATAGAACGAACGAACTGTGTACAGCAGTATACGAACGAATTGATATACGTAGCAGTGACCATCGAATTCTACATCCATGAGATATGTTGAATAAGTTTTAATAGATAAGTATGCTACCTATTTGCTAAATTTTACTATAAGGAGCATACACGTCTATGTATGTTAAATCATTGGGATGTGCTACTTGTATAAGATCCTTTAGTATGCTACCATGTTTACTTTCCTCTATCATTTTTCTTTTTTTCTTTTCTCTAACATTCATTACTAAATTCAGTACTAAATTCTCACTGACCACATTTAGCTGAGTGTATGTAGAGCAGAGATAGTTCAGCAGAGGCTTGTTCTGAGCAGTGATCGTACAGCTGATATATATATAATATGTCTAGTAAGATACGTTTGTTGGTCTAGCTTTTGACATTCTAGATGGCAGCACTTATTATAAATTTAATTTTAACTTATTCGGAATTCCTTGCCCTGACGAAGACTTAGTTTCCCAGTTGACATATTTACTGGCTAAAGTCAGCTTATTTTATATATAAATTTGTAACATATACATAAAATGATAATAAACTTGTGTTATCCTAATGTAGGTTTCTTTATTAACGCATAAGGGTGTGGATCAATGAAGCAAGTTTTATCTTTAACATTTCTTTATTTCTACATTCATTTTATTATATACATTATTTCTATGGGCGACATCTAATATGGGATTAATAACTATTGCAGTTTCATGTATACGATTTTGGAATCGTATGTGGTTCAGCATTTCAAAATTGTAGTCCCTTTCCGGTTTGTAAATAAAATATATTTTATTTAAATCTTCATTAAACGTAACTTTCTTCGTTATTTTCTTCATCTTTGTGGGAGGGTTGAGCTTTTTTTTAGATAAAATTAGTCAGGTCTATAGCGTTTGTGTAGGAACCGATGTTAAAAACGTGTTGTTTGTAGATAGTAAAAGCCCCAAGCTGTTAACTCTATTACTGGTTTATTTTCCTTCCAGCCTCTAAAAGTTGATAATCTTACATAAAAATTGTTTGTCTCAGACGTACAATCGTCAAGACACATTATGATTGACTAATGAAATACCGCAATAGTTTCTCTTTATCTATATATCTTTAACGTATATTCAACAATCTATTAGTTACAATCATTCTAATAATAAGCGTCTGTGTGGTTCGAAAAAAAATGATTTTAGAGAGGTCAGTCTAATGACTAGATCTCTGGTATGGAGCAAACATAACATTCCATTAATATGCTACCTACATATACTTGACATTTACAAACAATACACATAATCTATAATTTTTACGCAAATCCCGTGAGTTAGAACACTTATTTATAAATCAGATCCGTTTTAGTCTTTGAGTTTGTTGACTGTTATCCAGCAAGCTTATTGTCAGGGCATTTGGATGGTTTACCAGACGTTTTAGGTACCAAAAAGTACAAAGAACGAGTACTTTACTGATCGTTAGTATTTCTAGATCACAATAATATCTTTTGTTTGATACGAAGCATGATGCGTCTGATATAGAACGTAAAACTTTAAATTGAAATCTTTCCATTATGGCTCCCATAGGTCCAGACCAGTGTAAGTATTGAAAACTTACAGTTTGTTATGAATGGACAATTTTGATGTCCTGCCCAGTATCCAATAGTGTTTACGAAATTTTATACAAATAATATGTTGCGCTTTGGATTTATTGATCTTAATGAGTCATCTCTTTGTCTACTTTTCAATGTCCCTAATATACCTTTGAAGAGATTCTATAGCTGTTGCAGAATTATTATCTGTAACTAACATAGCAGTGTTATGTCGTGCGTAAATGTAATGTAATGTCGTGCGTCTTCATATATATGGTCATTGTACACTACACCATTCACTATTTTAAAGCACATTAAGGCTCATTAAGCTGAAAGAAATGAAACAAGATGTATTGTATATAAATTTATTATGGATATCTAAACATTACATTATAATTCATTATTCCATGATTAATACATTTACATTTTGAAAAAAGTCGTTCAGATTCATCGTTGGAGCAGAATGCTGTGAATTGGTTATTTTTCTTTACATGTTCCATAAGTTTGTATGCGTATCCTTTTCTCCGATACTTTGGTAATGTATATATGTAATCTAATACTCTCGGTGCATCATGATGTCCTAGTGGATCAAAGTCGCATTTTGATAATAGAACGAACGATGCTGGTTCTCCGCTGACATATAGGATGTAGCAGGTAATTTTCATGGTTTGGATCCATTGATCAATAAGTATGTCATCTAAATTTAATTGCTTAATTTTTCTGACTGCGTTCGGACCTCTGAACAGCTCAATTTTTTCCATCATACTCCGCCGAATGATTGATTGATACTGATTTTGCATTATTCGTTCAATTATGTATCATCTGTCAATTTTACAGGAGTGGGGAGGACCTCAGATATTACGTTTACAGACCGATTACAGCTAATAATTATACAACACAATACCCACCTACAAAACATAATATTGCCATAGATAAAATATAGTATAATCACCATTTATATTCGCTAATTTTATATCTCACCCGAATTGTCGTAAATTAGTATATTCACCATTTGTATTCCATAATTTTTATATTATTACTCGAACTACCGTAGATACGCATATACAGAATAATAGTGCTGTATAGTAATTTACGTTCAGTCTATGGTCATATTTAATCAGAGAAGATTATATTGAGGATGTTTGATGGTTTGGTCATACTGTAAGAATGGTATACGTTCTTTGAATAATCATGTTCTATTTCTAGTAATACTTCATACGTGGATGTACGTTATATATCGTTTGCAACGTAACCTTTCGCATTGTTTCAAGAGAGAGAGAGAGAGAGAGAGAGAAGCTGTGTGTCTTTTTTACGATGTCAGGTGCTAGATGTGGTCGACAGGTGGCGTGACGAGACGATAAACTGTAATAGACGCGGAATCTCATTCAAACTATGTCCAATATTTGATATAGCACCGTTTTTTTTTGGTGATGATTCTCTGTTAGCCTCACTTTCCTCCAATATCTATTATGCTAAACAAAGATCCGATATAGCACCGTTTTAGCAATGTCTTTTTGTGTTACATATTTCTCCTCCTCTTTCCAAAGCGCCATCGTACTTCATGATCGGGCCTATAGCAATAAAGATATGATGTAATGTCCTTTTGACATTGTCTTTGTTGTTTTTTGTCTTAACATATTTCCCGTCACCTCCCCTTTTCATTTAACGTATTACACGTAGTAATCTGACCAATAACAACAGAGATACGACTTTTTTTGTCTTAACATATTTATCACCCCCTCCCCTTTTCGTCGATACCTCAGACATTGAGCCGTTAGGACGTTACAAACGTAGCGCCGATGTCTTTGCGTTTTATTTTTATCTTAACATCACACATTGTTGTACGTTGTTGTACATTGATGTACGTTGAACCGTTTGGACGTTGCAAGCTTAGTGTCCTTCTGGCATTGTCTTTTGCGTTTTGTTTTTACACATACGTTACCACCTCCCCTTTCCATCGATACCTCACACGTTGTTGTACGTTGAGCCGTTTGGACGTTGCAAGCTTAGTGTCCTTTTGGCACTGTCTTTTGCGTTTTGTTTTTATCTAAACATATTCGCTACCCTCTTACCATTCCAACGAGCCTTCATACGTCACGATCTGACCAATAACAATAGAGATACGATATAGCGCCGTTTTGGCACAGTTTTTGCGTTTGATTTTTATCTCAACGTGTTCCCCGTCCCCTCCGCTTTCCAACGATACCTCATATGTCGCGATCCGACGAGCCGTCGCGCCTCCACCAAAAAAAGCGTCAAAAATGAGCAGAATGAACCTTAGCGATTTCTTATGGGATTTTACATGGGAAAATACGCCGAACTCTTGTTGCCCTTTTACTCTAGTTGTTCTGCGAGATCACTTGACCAATGATAACAAGTCTTTGGTTTTGGCAGATCTTGCGGAAAAATGCCTCCTTTCAACATATTTTTCTTTTAGAGGCAATTTCTACAAACAAATATCTGGGACACCAATGGGTTCTCCCCTTTCCCCTGTCATTGCTGACATTTTCATGGAAGCCTTTGAGTCTTTAGCCCTAGAATCTTACCCCTTAAAACCAAAAGTCTGGTTCCGCTACGTTGATGATACATTTATCATCTGGCCCCATGGTCAACATACCCTTTCTCCCTTCCTAGATCATCTTAACTCACAACATCCGAGTATAAAATTTACAATGGAAGTAGAAAATAATCGGTCCCTTCCCTTTCTCGATGTGTTAGTCACCTCCAAGCCCAATGGCCGATTGGGTCACTCTGTTTATAGAAAAAAGACTCACACGAATCGTTACCTACATGCTTCATCACACCACCATCCTGCCCAAAAGAATTCTGTGATCAACTCTCTCATCCATCGGGCCATTTCGATTTCTGAACCCGACAACCTTAGAGAAGAACTTGGCCATCTGCAAAAAACCCTTGTCGCCAACGGTTACTCCAAGTCCACAATTCAAAATATTACACACCGTCATCTACATCCCCCTTTACACCCTAGGACGACAAATTCAGAATCTTCGGGTAATACTCCTGTGGCTTTTCTTCCGTATATTCGAAATGTCACTGATAGGATTGGCAAAATTCTTCGCAAAGAAGGTATCAGGACTTCTTTTCGACCACCCAAGAGAATCTCACAATATCTACCCTCTCCTAAAGACCCATTACCGCCCCTATCTTCCTGTGGTGTCTATTCTATTCCTTGTTCATGTGGACATGTGTATATTGGCGAAACTGGTCGTTCCGTCAAAACTCGGATTCAAGAGCATCAAAGATGCATTCGATCAGGTCTTTTCTCCCATTCTGCAGTTGCAGAACACTGCCAAGAAACCGGCCATTCCATATTGTTCGAAAAAAACCCATATTATTTCTAAAAGCCCTTCTTTTATTCCAGGAAAATCCGCGAATCTCTAGAGATCCGAAAAAATCCCCATAATATCAATCGAGAGGAAGGATACTACTTGTCTCCCATCTGGAATCTCAGTCTAGAACCGCCGTCCGGTCCGCCACCACGATGCAGCCACATGATTGGCCAGCGCGCGCTTCTTGACGTTCGCGCCACGAAGTGTGCCGATACGTCCCGACACGACAGGCACCGCGACTATAAATAGAGCAGTAGCGGAGTAATCGTCGGATTCACTCCCCGCCTCTCGACGCGTTAGTGTTCTGAGCTGTTGGACGTGAATCCCTGTCCTGGCATTTGGTTTTCACCTCTGGCTGCGTTGAGTAGTTGAGTTACTGTGACCAAATGCCCATCTTGGTAGTTAGTATTCGCCTCTGGTTGCGTTGAGTAACTGAGTTACCGTTGCTAACTACCCATCTTCCTGTTCTTTTGTTTTCTTCTTTCTCTCTTTTTTCTTTTTTGTTCTCCTGAAGAAGCTACATACAATTGTAGCGAAACGTCGAGATGAACCCACTTTTGGGTCACTCACAAATGACACGGTCCAAACCCGGAAGACGAATAAACTATAATAGCACTTTTCCTCCAAATCCTGGTGTACGATATTAACAACTCTATGCACTTAGTCAATTGCAGCGTGTTTTTGCCGACAATAAAATTGGTAGTCAGGAACTAAGCAGTTTTCTTCTAAGAAAGAACTCAATTGCTTTATTATTAGTTTCTCAAAAATTTTAGGTACTCAAACTGGTAATAAACTAATGGGTCTATATAAAGTTAGGGCTTCTAAAGTTTTGCCTATTTTATAGATTAAAATAACTTCAGCATCTTTCCATTGTGAAGGAAAATATCCTAATCTTAATACGGCGTTGTAGATTAGTGTTAATAAGAGGATCGCATTTTGTGGTAATTGGTATAAGACGACTTTAGTAATGACTTCATAACCAGAAGCTGTCTTTTTATTAGTATCCAGATTTAGTTATACAGCTCACACTCCCGCTAAGGGGAAAATTCAACCATCCTAGATACCTACGATATTAAAAGGATTGAGCTCTGGTGGGACTCTTTATGTGTTATCGAGCTCTAGGTGACTTGGTATGCAGGAGTATCTCCCAAAAATTTTCGTACACATCTGGACGTTCAGAGTAGTACAGCTTTCTGCATGGTCTTGTAGAGATGTTAATTCAGACCTAGCTTTTTTATGTTTTCTAGGAGGCTCCTTGGAATGACTCCACTAGTAGACATAATAATAGGTATTGTCTGGGTACTTTTCATTCTCCACTGTCTTCGTATTTGAATTTCCAGATCCCTATACTTGGCGATTTTTTCGTTCGATTTAACACGAAGATTATTGTTGTTGGGTAGTGCCACATCAATTAATGTTGTTTGTCTCTTTATTTTATTAACTAGTATGAGATCTGGTCAATTATATGCCATTGTTTGATCTGTGAGAAGTTATTGAGCTCAAGCTCTTATATATTATTAGTAATATTAGTATTATTATATTAGTATTGATTATTGCATCAATAATTTCGGTTTTTCTAAAAGATTTAATAGGCAGAGACATCTGGTATAAGCAGTCCAAATATCTATGCATATTTTCCTCTTCTTCTGGTTGTAATTCATAGGGAAATAGAGTAAAGTAGTCTCAAGTGTTTAATATATTTGGGTTTTCGTCATCAATTCGTGCCCAACGTCCGTTACTCTTTTTGATAAGTGATACATGTTGTTGTGGTCGTAACAATTTTTTTAGATCACTTAGCATTTTTTTCAGTTTTTTTGCTGTTTTGTTAAATTCAGCTTTATTGGTCGGTGTTCAATTGCTTGGCCATTTCTTTTCAAGTTTTCTCTTTTCTCCAATTTTTTGTGCAATGGCCTCGGGATAGAACTCCTTGTCAGGTTTATTATTGGTTGATATGTTGGATTCCCAGCACGCTTTCTGTATACATGTTGTGAGATGATCCACAGTAGTGGATCACTCTGGAAATAATCACTCCCATCACATTACACTAGTAACAAAATAAAATAATAAAGAAAATATTCAAAGTTAATACTAGATAATTATCACAAGGTTTATAAAACCTTTTATTAAACAGTATTTGTGAGGAGCGCATTTCACGTAAGTTTTCTATCAAATATAAATATGAGCTACTTTACCTCTTCTGAGAATGATAGTCTTACTCACTCATCGAAGTAAAACATTTTTGTTGTAATTAGTGTATTTAATTTAATTGTAGTAAATTAAATTTAAAAATCCAGAAGGATCAAGTTCAGAACGTTTTCGGACTAATCAGTCCATCTTAAGTAAATTTTGTAGTACTTACAAAATGTACAAAATAACCGCAAAACCAAACAGTAGTTGTGTTTAACGGATTAAATCATACTCAAAATTGTTAAATTATTTAGCTATGTGCTCATGGACTTAGATTGCCTTCAGGGAACATAAGTTCCTACCCGAAAGAGTTTTCTTCATCGGAACTGTAGGATAGTTAAATGTCAACTTTTCTTTCCTCCTCTGGGGGCTGAAGGGGCTTTACTTGTTAATTTGTTCCTATTAGAAAACAAAATGTCTAGTTTTATTAGGATTAGCTAAAAGTCGGTCTTTTAGACATAAAGTATTTACTATGACTAACAAACTTAATATGCCACTAATAATAATACTATCATGTACTATAAATTTGTTCTTGCTTACATTTTTATTAGGCAGTTATATGAGTGAAATTTTTGGTATATTTACTAAAATAAATTCACAATTACAAATTAATTATAGCGCCATTAGTTTTGGTTTTAAAATATCTTATATAATAAACCCAACATTTATAAAATTTAACCCAGTTATTACTCATATCCAGCGACGCCTATGGCTGAATAGGGGGTGAATTTTTGCTGGAGGACTTCGCGACACCGTTTAGAGCGGAAAAAGAGAATAAAGACGGAGCTCATTCTCGGTCTTTGAACGGCGTATGGTAGTGTCGTCTGCAGATTTAAAGGCTTGATTTAGGTTGCGATGAAAGTAAATACGAGATATCTTTTATTTCGCGGTAAAGCGGTAAAGAGAGTTGATTAAATCTACCTGAGTGTGTAAGTATATATCTGTTAACACATATTATGTTAAGAGTTTCATGAAAGGGACTAAAATACATTTTCATTTAACAAACGGGTTTATATAAAGAAGATAGCTTTTCTTTTTAAATCAGCTAAGCGGTTTATACTTCAAAATAAAACAAGTGTTTTGCACATATTGCATATATATATATATATATATATATATATATATATATATATATATATACATATATATATATATGGTTTGAGTTTAGTTCTTGAACCTTAATATATATTTTTTAGTGGATTTTCTTGGGCTTAGGTTCATAAAAAAATTAATTTAATACTAAGACATTTTTATATACTTTTTTCGACGTTTCGGCAAGAAATCAATGCGTTTTTCAAGAAGTAATATTGACTAAATATTTTATAACAGACATAATACGGTTTAAAAGTTACAATTTTGACTTACCAAGCATGTAGAAATTCGGTACTAACAAGTAGACGTCACAAAATAATATTAAAAACATAGGACATACCCACTAAGTCACTACATGTAAAATGTATTTTAAATATAATGTGTTGTTTATTTATGTTAGTTTATCGTTTAAACAGTCAGTGATTTTGACATCTAGGCGTTCTGAGATTGTCTTTTTATGTGTTTTTAAATTAAGTTTAAATTAAATTAAATCTTATTATTTTTTATTTGTATAGACTCTAGAAGCTCTCTCTTCTTCCTGTTGGATTCACTTTTAAGGATCTTGGTTTTCTCAAAATCAAATGTATGTGTGAAAATTAGTGTGATAGAATTTTATCATCATATTAATATATATATATATATATATATATATATATATATATATATATATATATATATAGATAGGTATACATATATGTATATATATATAATATATATATATATTATATATATATATATATATATATATATATATATATATATATATAGATAGGTATACATATATGTATATATATATAATATATATATATATATATATATATATATAATATATATATATATATATATATATATATATATATTAATAAAGTATTCAACTAGTGAATTCAGAGGTTTATTCGGTCATTCAGGTTGGCAAAATAAAAAACAGAAGTCAACTACATCATAAGTTTATAGAAGACGTTTCGTTTTATACTTCTAAAGCTTCATCAGTTCTAACGTAATATGTAGTATTCAAGATGTTATTGTATATGTACTTAAGTTTACTCATAAATTTAGAACTAACTTAAAAAAAAATTAAACAGAAACAAAGAACACAAAAAATTAACATTCGCAGAAACGAAGATTTACAAAAATTTTAACCGTACATTTGGATTCATTTAAAGATGGTTCGCCAATCTTTTTACAATATTTTTACAGTATTTTACAATATATATATATATATATATATATATATATATATATATATATATATATATATTTATATATAGGTACATATATATATATATATCGGAAAAAGGAGTACGACCGTCAATCCAATATATATATATATAAGGATCACTCAGACGAGTGGTGGGTTCTTATATCGGTCTCTAGGTGGAGAAATAAAAGACAAAGTTGATAGGCTACTTTATCTATTTTGAAGACGTTTCGCTTTCGAGTTTTGAAAGCATCATTAGTTCATCTAAAAAATTTTACAATTTGAGATATATATATATATATATATATATATATATATATATAATATATATACTTAAATGTCATAAGAAGTATTACTCCCAGAAGGAATAATTTCTTGAACTTAATTTTTTGGTAAGATGGTAGATTTACATCCTGAAACGATAACGCTGTCAAGGATTTTTATTAACAAGTAACCGAAAAAATATTAATAATGTGTTTGGCGACTCCGTAGCTAAATCCACTCCATTATGCATCTAGGCATTGACAAAATGAGATTGCATCGATGTCTGCTTGTGGCACCTCGTGTTCCAAGCAACTTTGTACTAACTACGCGTACTAACAGGTCTACCTACTACTCCAAACCATTGGTCAACAATTTGATGCGTAGTAGCAGAACAGTCTCACCAAGCCAGAAATCCAAAGCGCCTATCTTGATGCTCTGTGGTTCGCCTCGGTTGCTAGTTGGTCTCCTTTGTGTTCCACTACCTTCGTTTGTCCACAGACGACAGACACGTATATCTCTCCGTTCGGCTCGCGGAGATAAGAATACGGCCGAGGCCACAAGACCCTGCCTGTCGTAAGAGGTCACTAATGGGTGGGAAATGAGAGGTGGAGAGCCGTCGTTCGAGGTGTCGGGTCTGTAGAAACGCACTCGAGATGCATAGTCATCTCAGTCACCGGCCTACTCTCCTAGTATCCGAGACGAGCATCTCGTTTAAAAAGTTTACTCTTATTCCACAAGATCCAGGTGAGGCTAAAGGAGCTGGGCCCGTAAATACCTCCCACGGCCTTACACCACCGAGGGTGGTGTCGGTGTCCCGGCACGTACCTACCTGGAAAGATTTACGAGTGGTAGAGGAGTGATTTCTCGGCGGTGACCTGTCTATGTGCGAGGTCTAATTCCTCCACCTGCGTCACCTTTCTGCCCCCGGATGGGATATTCGGACGGGTGACGTACTCACAATACAGGTACTACGGCTAAGGTGGAGCCCCACGATGTTTCGGCATCGTGCCACCTTAGTTGGTGTCGGACTGGTAGGGGCAGTGGAATCGCTAAAGGTCGTATGCCGAAAGACCAGGTAGACCAGGGCCCTGCCAGTTTTATAATTGGAGGGCACAAAGCTAAGCTAAGACACGTATGTATCTGTCATTAGGTTTGTTCCAACACGCAATTTTTGTACGGTCCGAAAACCGTAACCACCCGTCACGAAACTACTTGTATCGTTCTTCGACAATCTATCTAAATAATTCTGGTTTTTCACCCTAAGTTCGGCTAATAGCTCTGAATCATCCGTACTAATATAACAATTAGAAAAATCACTAATTCCTTCATTGTCAGTCATATTTGTAAAGTTATAAATAACGAAAAACAAATATATAAATAAATAACAAGTCTATCATAAGCACCTGATAAAATCATTCCTATACTATACTATAGATAAAACCTAATTTCTTTTTTTTTTCTGAACAAATTTACAGTTTTAATATAAAATCTAATTTAATCTAGGCCCAACAAATTTAAAGAAGTAGAAAAAAAGCCTAGTGCGCAAGTCATCCCAATCAGTACATGCATTTGCCAGATTACTGAAATTATCGTCACGAAACCGTCACTGGGCGATCACAATTTTTGTTGGAACGGTCGAAAGGACGATGAGATGAAGGATCATATTTTTGTTGGAACGGATTTTGTTTAGTGTGCAGAAGCGTAACCGTTATGTGACGGTTTTTCGTTGTGTTGGAACAAACCTATTGCCGTAAAATTAACACGATAGCCAATTTCGCGATACGACAAACCCATATCTCTATACGCAATAATTCTACCCCTGTCAAAATTGCTAACATGGTGGTAATTTTGGTGTCTTCGAACTCCAGGCATTTTCTTACACTAAATACAATTAGATTGAAGCATAATAACTAAAAATTTCTACGATACGGTTTTTACAAATCGGTCTCTTTTACGCACAGATAAGTATAATATTATTAAAAATAATTGGGTCGATATTGAAAAAGTAAATGCTGAAAATTTAGGTAGATTACATCCGATGACTGTTGGTCACATATTATTCAAAAAATTAAAACTTACAAATATTTTAGAAATTAAAAGCATAGGTAGAAATCGCATCAAGGTTTTGTTAAAGTCTTTACTGGAAGCAAATAATTTAGTAAATAACCAAGCTTTAAAATTGGAAAATCTTAAGACGTACATACCTAATCATTTGTTGGAAATCAAGGGTACGGGACGTGGATACTCAGTATGACGTAGATTATTTAGTAAACTATAGAGTCATCTTCTAAGGTTATTATTATAAATGTGTATGTATGTATATATATATATATACAATATATATATATATATATATATATATATATATATATATATATATATATATATATATATATATATATATATATAGAACTAAACGTAAAGTTATCAATGATAATAAAATTGAATTTATAGATAAAAAGATCCAAAAAAGAAATAATTATCATCTTTGAAGGCAACGTTTTGCCGAATTATGTTTGTTTTAATAATGTATTTTGTCCTGTTGAACAGTATATGGGAAAAGTAGTTCAATATTATAAATGTCTGAGATTTGGACATGTATTCAAACAGTGGAAAAGTACACAAAGACGGTGTATTCAATATAGTAAAATTAAAGAAAAAGATCATAATTGTAATAGAGAAGATGTATTTTTTATTCATTGTAAAAGTAGGAACCATCTGTCGATATCTAATAAATGTCCTCGATCTAAAAAACAGAAAAAAATTAGAAATGTAATAGCTGAACATAACGTATCGTTCGTAGAAGCACGTAATTACTGTGAAAAATCCTTTTCAAATTTTGTAAGTAATAATTCCTTTGAATGTTTAGCAGAATATGAAAGGGATTTTCCTAGTTTGGCTATAACTAATAGTAAAAATATTCCGATATCTAAACCAGCTCCAAACAAGCCAAATTCTGTTTTTATTCACACTGATTTAAACATTATGAAATCTCAAACAAATAAAAAAAAAGTAAATTCACCAGTTGCACAGTCGTCTACTGAAAAACCAATGTTTCCTTTTGTTTTTGGACCTGATAAACCTTTACCTGTTAATCGAATTGTACCAAATTATGAAAACTTTGAAATTAAAAGAAATGTAACTGAAAGTCTTTCTACTTTTATATATCAGCTTTTACAAAGTATACAAACTTATGATGATATACGATCTATAAATAAACAATTAATAGTCAATAATATTGAAGAGGTAATGGAGGGTACTTTGATTAATACTAAATAAAAAATGTCTCGTCAACCTAAATTAAAAATAATACAGTACAATGCTCGTTCTGCTGTCTCAAATAAAAATAGCATGATGCATTATTTAGTAACTAACAAAATAGACATAGCTCTTATTAGTGAAAAATGGTTTAAAAAAATGTAATATATGATTTTAATGGGTATAATCTTGTTCGTAATGATAGGTTGGATGGTTATGGTGGAGTTGCTATACTTATAAATAAATCAATTTGTTTTACTGAACTAAAAATTAAAAATAATATATACAATAATGAAATACAGTTATGTGCTATAAAAATTAAATATGGAAATAATCAAATTAGTTTTATGTCACTATATAGAGCCCCGAAAATAAGATGCACAATAAATGATTGGATAAATATATTTTCCCAGTGACAAAAACCAGTTATAATAGGAGATGATTTTAATGCGCATCATACTATTTGGGGTTCAAGTACAAATGATGGAATCGGAATACAGCTGATTAAAATGGCAGATGATCTTGAATTTACAGTTTTAAATAATGGACAACCAACAATACAAACTCAACCTAACCAGAATTACTCAATGATTGATGTTACTTTCTGTAGTCCTGATCTTGTTAGCAAGACTGAATGGTCTATCTCTTCAGATACTCTAGGATCAAATCATTTTGTTATACAGGTGAATATTTGCATTAAAGCCGAAACAGAAAAAATTTTACCGAAAAGTAAATGGAGCATCAAAAAAGCTAATTGTATTTTATATACTTCTTTAGTACAAAACGTTTTTATTCAAAAATACTGAAATTCCAAATAACACATCAAGGAAATATGGACATTTATTGAATAGTAAATTATGCTGCTCACATTGCAGTACCACAATATAAACCTTTTAAGCCAAAAACTCGAAACCCGCCACCGTGGTGGAATTCTGAATGTGACACGATTATTAAAAACCGGCAATTTTCACTCATGAATTATAAAAAAGAACGTAATTTTGATAACTATATAAAATGTCAATTAAATATGGCAAGTACAAAAAACTGAGAAATATTACGAAATTAAGCTGGGTCAATTGGATTTCTTCTCCCAATAAATCAATACCATCATTAGTACTTTGGACTCAAGCTAGAAAGTTATGCAGAAAACCACCTACAAAAAAAAATCTTTTGAAGATATTTGGATAGAAGGGTTTTTTGACATAATTGCTCCTCCAATAGTGATATCTCTGCCTAATAAACTTAAGAAAATAGTGACCGACAAACGCCATTTTTTACTTCAACCGATTAGACAGACAGAACTAAGCTATGTTTTAAATAATCGTCCTAGTACAAGTCCCATTTATGACCACATTAAGTATCCTATGCTTGATCTACTTCCTCCAATCGCTAAAGATCTTTTATTGGAAATATTTAACGAAGTTCTCTCTGCAGCTACAGATGAATTTAAAGAAGTTATTGTCATCCCAATTTTAAAGCCAATGAAGGATCCAAATCTGGCAAAATCATACAGACCAATTTCCCTTATGTCTTGTGTTCTCAAAGTATTAGAAAGGATACTAAAAATAAGACTTAAATGGTGGTTAAGTGAGAAAAACCTACTTCCAAATTCTCAGTTCGGTTATAGACAGGGATGTGGTACGTATCCAAATCTGGCAAAATCGTACAGACCAATTTCCCTTATGTCTTGTGTTCTCAAAGTATTAGAAAGGATACTAAAAATAAGACT
Source organism: Diabrotica balteata (assembly GCA_918026665.1). Classification (NCBI taxonomy): domain Eukaryota; kingdom Metazoa; phylum Arthropoda; class Insecta; order Coleoptera; family Chrysomelidae; genus Diabrotica; species Diabrotica balteata. The sequence continues at coordinate 39,441,421 of OU898285.1, forward strand.
TAAATGGTGGTTAAGTGAGAAAAACCTACTTCCAAATTCTCAGTTCGGTTATAGACAAGGATGTGGTACGTTGGATACACTCGCTACCATAGTAACTCACATTCAAAATGCATATTCTCGCAATGCGTATGTACCACTATTATGTTTGTATATTAAAGGTGCATATTACAGTGTTAATTTAGATATGCTACAAGAAAAAATGATTCATCAATTCCCAATACCTTCCATTCTAGCCCAAAATATTGTCAATTTCTACTTAAAAAGAAAAATATATATTAGGAATAAAAACAATCAACTCATTGGACCACGTTTTAATAGTTCGGGTCTTCCACAGGGATCAGTTTTAGGTCCACTTCTATTTAATCTTTACATAGCCGATTTTCATAATATTAGTATCGAAAAAATTTCATTTAATACAATACAATATGCAGATGACTTCGGTATCTGTACTCAATCTAAAAAATACAATAACGGCTTAAACATATTGGAAAGTATTCATAAACATTGCTGTAGGTGGTTTAAAAAAAATGGTTTTGAGTTGGCAAACAACAAGTCTAACATTTGTATATTGACTAGACATGACTTGCCTCAAGGAGAACAAATAAAATTAAATGATAATTATTTTCCCCTCTGTAAGTCGATAAAATATTTGGGTATGATTTTAGATACAAAACTGACCTGGAAACTGCATGTTAATTTTATGCTTGATGGATGTAATAAAGTACTAAACTTTCTCAAATCAATTTCAACAACTTGGTGGGGTGCAGATGTTGAAACGTGTCTTCTATTTTATCGTTATTATATCAAGTCCATTATAGATTATGGCTCTATACTTTATGGATCCGCTAGTAACAATATTTTAGGTCGCATAGACGTTTTTATAAACACAGTTTTGCGGTGTTGCATTGGTGCTATAAGATCTACCCCTATTAAACCACTTTATGTTGAGACAATGGAACCGTCCAATAAATTTAGAAGAGGATATCTCAGTCAAAAATTTCTGCTTAAAGTTCTTTACTACAACAGTTGTTTATATAAAGATATAAGTATTTTAAATTATTTCGACTTAACAAATAAATAATAAACTCACACAAGAATTTTCCACCGTTATGGGAAGCATTTCGAAATACTGCAAATAAAGATACTGAACTTATAGTTGCAAACAAAGTGGTACATTTTAACACACTCAAAGATTTCTTTGATTTACTGGATCAAGTACATATAATACAACCTATTTATCATGAGAATCCTTTAATAAGTCGTATTGTTTGATGCAAATATCTGACAAATTGGCCAAAATCTGTTTGTATTTATACAGACCCATCTAAAAGTTTAAAGGGTACTGGTTGTGCCTTTTATATTTAGGATAAATGTATAGAAAAAATGTTTAAGCTGCCCACACATTGCTCCATTTTTAGTGCCGAGGCTGCGGCCATATATGAGGTTTTAAATTATTTTAAATTGGCATCGTATAGTTCAGCAGTAATTTCATCTGATTGATTATCTGTACTTACAGCTATTTAAAAACCGCAACTACCCTGTAGTACTTCTAATCCATACATTTTTTTTAAATAAAAAATGCTTATTTGAAATTATTAAATACACCCAAAAAATACAATTGCGTGTGCTTTGTGGATCAAAGCACATTCAGGAATTACATATAATGAACACGTAGACCTTGCATTATAGATGCATTTGCTTGTTCAATAACTAAACAAATGAACAACTGAAGAGAGCACTGGGAAAAGTACTGTAGTATTTCAACAACACAATACAGTTTGATACAACCAATTATTCCAAAAAAACCTTGGTATAAGAATTTCGTCCTCCCTCGCAAATACATAACTACCATCAGTAGACTTAGATTTGGCCATGCATGTTATCCTACACATTTATTTAAAATAAATATATTAGATTCGGATATTTGTCAAGAATATCAGATTAAAAGTGACTTAAGCCACATATTTTTTCAAGTCAAAAGTATACACAACCCACCAACAATCTAATTAAAAGAATGATAGACAAGAACATGCCACTTCCTGTTAATTTTCTCTTTCTATTATCACTCAATGAAAGAAAATGTTTGGCTGCTTTATAACTTTTTTGTCTGATAGTAAAGTATGCCGGTAATTAGTAAGATTTGTAACCTATGTTTAGAAAAAATTCATGAAAAAAATAATAAAAAAATAATAAATAAAAAAAAAAGAAAAAAAGGAATATAACAAAAAATACTTAAAAAATAGATTTAAAACGATAAAAAATAATTGATGGATTCGAACGTTACTTGATGGAAATTCATTTTATGTAACAATAAAACACTGAAAACTTTGTTTTCAAACTTCCACAAAATTTATTTTAAGGCCGTCCGCACATGAAGCTACTAAAAAGAAACTAAAACTAGTTGGTAACTAGAATTACCAACTGTTTAGTGACTGTGATTCGCACACTACGCTACCGAAAATTAATAGAAACTAGTCACTTCTTGCCTGTACGAGAAGCTTTGTTATAGGGTGTTTAAATTTTAACCTTTATATTATATTATTGAGTGTTATTATCGCGTTAAAAATGTCTAGTGACTCAAGTGATGAAGATATTATTCTTTATTATTATAATAGAAGACGTAAAATGCAGAAAAAAGGAGGTATTGGGTTCATCCCTACATTGCAAACAATATAAATTGCAGAGCCTTTGTTGCTGCAAAAGAATTACAAGAAAGTGATGCTAAATTTCTTGCATTTTATAGAATGTCAAAAGAATCTTATTTACATTTAGTACAATTGCTTGTATCTGCTATTCAAAAGACAAACACTCCTGTTAAATTTTATTCTCTTCCTATATTATTCCAAGCCTTTTCGGTAATGTCTTTACGCGAATATTCATTTAACGTATAGTTGTATAGACAGGGATATTTTTCCACTTCTTGCACTAATTTTATATTAAACGACTGTTCTACCAATTTCGCCATTTCGCGTGTTAAAAATATCACAAAAAACTAGAAACTCACTAGAAACTAGTCGCCAAGCGACCTGCACGTCCAGTTTGCTGTCGACTGATCACTGATGCATTAGTGACCGGTTACTAACTAGTAGCGTTGTGTGCGGATACTGATAAAAATACATGGGCAGTAACTAATAAGCGACTGGTTGGTAACTAAAGTTACCAACTAGTTTCTTTTTAGTAGCTTTATGTGCGGACGGCCTAAATCTTATCACTACAGCTGTTTCGGCTACGTGCCTTTCTCTATTTTTGGCTTGGGTTTACAAATTTATAGTCTCTAATGAAATAGGTTGAGGAGGGGAGAACTGTTTGTCTCAAGTGGGTCATTCAGAATTATATCTGTGTTTTTTAATTTGTTGATTTCCATAGATTTTAACAAAGATAGCTTAAGGCCTTTATTTTGTATGTGAAGAATTTTAAATTTGTCATTAAAAGAATGAATATGATCTAGAAGGTGAAGTGCGTATGTCGAATCTGTTTTTCTATTTTGAAAACAAAGTTTTCAGTGTTTTATTGTTAGATAAAAAATAAATTAAAAAAAAAATAAAAAAGAGGATTATAAAAAATATAATAAAAAAAAATTAAAAAAAAAGAACAAAAAAAAGAAAACAAAATAATAAAAATATAGTAAAACAATCACTAAGAGGATCTAAACCTCCGAGGTGTTGAATCAGGTTTAGGTCCTAACGTAGTGAAAAAAAAAATATATATTACCATAGTTATATTTTATTAACATAGTAGGTAGATATTTTTAGTTGTAAGATATATACACTATGTATTTCACATGGCGTGTTTAAATAACTAAATTATAATAAAGGTATGATATAGTATTTGTTAACATAGTATGTACATTAGCTTAGTAAGAAATAATTCTTTTCATTAATTGACATATTTAAATTCTTTAATAAAACTTATGCTGAGACTTGATTGAGACTGGTTGAATAACAATTGTCCAATCCAAGCAACAATATATATATATATATATATATATATATATATTATATATATATATATATATATATATATATATATATATATATATATATATATATATATATATATATATATATATATATATATATCGTCGTCTTGGTTGTCAACAGGCGTAAACCACAATGTCGTGAAACTGAGAAAATGCCTTTCAAACATTTTTAGGCCAATAAATTTCAATTGTTTTGTTTATAACTTGGTAATTTTTTAAGATTAAGAGCTGCAACTTTTAACTAGCATGCTTTATAGGATTATTTAGATGTATGTTAATTATTAAAATTTTCTGTTAAATATTTTTTAAGATACGTGGCATACGTCCATTGAGCACTGAAAATTAGTTGCATTTGTGTAAGTGTTAAAAGAATCATGCCTCTAAAACACTTTGAAACTGAAACTTTTAAACATAATAAATATTCATAACAAAAAAATACTTGTTTACAATAGTATTTACATTCTTTACTATGCAAGCTTGTAATACCTGTAGATAATATTAACAGCAGAAATATTTGTTTAAAATAAAACAAAAATTAAACTTTTAAATTTATTACATACTATTCTGAAAAACAAAGAAATAAAACTAAATTGAGGTTACGTAATTATAAATACTTTACTAGTCTACATCACTTTCTGTGTCACTGTTTTTACGAGTAGCATCCTAATCAAACTCTAAACCTTTGTAGAAGTCGTGGTAGGCAGATGGAATACTACCTTTCTCACACATTTTTAACAGATCTCTTGATTTGCTTTTTCATCTAATTTTGAAGTTTGACTCATGATGTTCACTCAGTTGATATTTATAGTAAATAGTTGCACGTTTACTTTTGCGATATTGAAACCACTTAACATTTAGCCATTTAACTCTTTCTCCGCTTTCGGAAATTGTTTTGTTTGTTATAAACTGATTAATGAATTTCTTAAAGTCAAGAAAATCGGTATGCACCATTTCAACAACCTTGTGGTAAGGTTTTCTGGTTTTAACGGTACGAGCCACCATGTACCAACCTTCTGGTGTGAATACATCTACTTTTCTACCCCGAGCTTCTATAGCAGAGTGTACAGAATCACACTCCATCTCGGAGTGCCCTGATTCCATAAATTTCTGATTAATGATATTAATGGGCATATGTTCCACAGCACGCAAAAACATTACAGATATAACAGAATTGCGATTCTGACCTGACGCAGTGTCAGAATAGAAGGTTATTTCATTTTTTTCTCCCAACGACATCAAGAAGTTCCATAGGCAGCTGGCGATTTCTGATGCACCCTTTGAACCAAAACCAAAATAAATAAAATAATATAATTAGAAAATACTCCATACAATACAGAGTATGGCTTTAATGATCATAAATATAAAATTTGTTGCAAATAAAGTAAATTAAAATACCTTTAAGTTTGGGCTTAGAATAACATTATAAAGCTCAGAAAATTCAATTTAATCGTCCCAAGTGACTAATTGAAACATATTTATAATAATAAACTATGCACAAGTAAAAACAATTTATGGAATAATACTTGAGCTTCCTTGGCTCCTACTCAAGTGTATTTTGCACATAAATGTAGTATTAATTGTGTATAATTGCTTACCTTCGGGGTTTTCTTAATTTAAAACTGCTGCAACCATTGGTTTTTCACGTACGCAACTCATTATTTTATACGACTATACGATTATAAGACTACCAGCTAATCTGTAAAACTACGTGGCAATGATCAAATTCTAAAGATTTTTGCTGGTTAATAATGGTCGCATTTCTAACACGACCCTATCATCAGGTAAAGTAACTGTAGTCAAAGGTCGTATGCCACATACACCTTTTATCAACAGAGGGAAGGATATAAAACATTATTTTATTTTGGAAAGTCAATAGACGTATGTTGCTTGCTACTACGGACTGCTTTATGATATGTGTATTAAGCCTATTGGCAATTTACAAAATACCTTACTAGGAGATATTTATGGGTAAAATTCATTGACCACAACATTTTTTGACGAATTTAAAGTAGTCTTGCGTACTTACCTCCGATTCATAAAAATTGTGGATTACGCCTTTTGACCACCAAGGCGACGATATATATATATATATTGTTCAATTTTCTCACATGCGAAAAATCATGTCATTTTTTCGCTGTATTATTAATTATCCTTATATCACAATTTTCCAATCATTATCCTAGTCCAACCCTTAATAACCCTTCCTACTTACAGTTCAACCCCCTCCCTTAAGAAATACAGACAGTTTTAAGATAGCAAAGAAGAAACACACTCTCTTGATGGTCGCTCGTCGCTAAGGACAGACCATTCTCAACTCTCTAAGTTTGGCCATCGCTAGAGCCAGACGCTCTCTCTCTCTTTAATACTCCCTCTCTCTTCGCTTATCAAGAAGAACAGCATCTATCTTGGCTGTTTTTCTATCGTAATTACCTATTTCCCGCTTTAGTTACGCGAGAAATATCGCAGAAATATTGCAGACAAAGTGTGCTCTATATCGTGATATATTTGCGAAACACGTGAAACACGCGAAACACGTGTATATATATATATATATATATATAATATATATATATATATATATATATATATATATATATATATATATATATACGAATTTGTCCTCCTATGCCATATATTTGGCCAATTTAATACAACAAAGCGATAGCAGCTTTTTGCTAAAAGATATATTCTTTGTGTTCGAATCGGTATCAATAAAGTGTTATGACTCATTTCGGCCTATCCCAGCCTCATCAGACACTTGGGCTGATACAAATTCAAACACGGAAAGTAGAACGAATGTCTCCTAAAGCTTCACCACTGCAGTGGTTTGCGAGCAGAGGCGCCACCTGCTTTGGCGGCCGTTCCACCAAATTTACTACCTTGGGATCTCCGTTCGTATATTTAATTTGTTATAAATTTTACCTTTGCTCTTCCTATCAACGAGTTCTGATTGGACTTTTTATTGTAATCAAGAAATTTATTTAAAACAATCTTCTTTTTTCAGGTTCTAGACTGTAATAATATAGATACGAATTAAATGAAAAAGGATGACTTTAAATTTTATATTATTATCATAGATATTACTTATTGTTTCCAAACTATGCAAATTGTAGATAATCAATAAGAAAATAATTATCTAAAAATTTTATGTTTTTTACCAGAAACGAAAATTGACGATAAGCCAAGCGCATTTAAATACCCTCTAATATAGGCCTTTTTATTAAATTAAATTGTTAAGCCTACTTCCGGCTCGCACAAAAAAGGGACACGAGCCCATTTACGATGAAATGCAAAACGTGTTAGAATTTCGTTTTACACCCCTAACAAATTGGTACCCACTTACCGCCTTACTTGGCCATATGCCGATCTCTCCACAATGGGAAAAAGCTCAGGTGTTCTTACACGATGTCATGAAATTTTAATCTAGACCTTGATTGCAAATGCAAACGCATAATCCGCTCTCCAAAATTGTCCATAAATTCATGTTTCGCTTAGGGATGTAGGCGAGGGGAGTATCTTTAAAGACGAAAAGATGAAATATTTTTATCTTATTTAGGTACAGTTTGTTGTTTTTGTAGTAAGTATGAGTTTATCTTTTTCTGTCGTAGATAAATTTGTTGTGGGTCTTTACGATTATGGTTCTACAAAGGAAATAATTTAAATATAAATGTTTACTTTTTCAAGCTTTATATTTTGTTAATTTAGGAGACAAAAAAATAAATCCTTAATTTTATGTTTGTTCCCAATGCGAAGTCAGCCTTTTTAATTGTAGTTCTTTGTGTATTGTTATTATATATATATATATATATATATATATATATATATAAATATATATATATATATATATATATATATATATATATATATATATATATATATATAAATATATATATATCGGAAAAAGGAGTACGACCGTCAATCCAATATATATATAAGGATCACTCAGACGAGTGGTGGGTTCTTATATCGGTCTCTAGGTGGAGAAATAAAAGACAAAGTTGATAGGCTACTTTATCTATTTTGAAGACGTTTCGCTTTCGAGTTTTGAAAGCATCATCAGTTCATCTAAAAAATTATTACAATATGAGAACCACACAATCATGGAAACGATGTTAATTGTTACCTTAAAAAGATATGTAGCAGTCAATGTTATTAACAAATATGTGAATGAAACTAAGTAAATGGACATAGTACGCTGATCTTGTATAAACAGTTAAGCAACTAACAACATATATGAACTTGTAAAAAATTAGCACAGCAATTGACCATGTGGTCCAAAATAAATTCAATGTTATTTAATGTTAATAAGTGAGCAAGAACCAAGAAAATCATAAATAACTTCCAACTATTTAATGGATATTAAGCTTTGATTTTAACTTTAGGTAGCATTATAAGTAATATTAATAAAATTCTAAAAAATAGTAAATATGAAGTTATATTGAACCTTGGGCTGTTTGGAAATTATAATATCGTTAACCACCTGGCTATTTAACTAGCCATAATGATTAACGTCATTACATAATTATGAGGTTGAATGAAAATCTCCGGTTTGTAAATTTGGGCTGATTAGTGAGGGGAGTTGTGTTTACACTACCAACTTTTTTCACTGTTTTGTCCTTTGCAACCTGGTAGTCATTCAAACTCAGTTAAACTTAAATTAACCGCCCAAAATTTGGGTTGGTATTTACACCTTGTTGATCTGTCAAAAGTAATTTTGACCTCAAGGTTGGCTGTCTTTTTGCGGTTTAGTTCGTTCCTGTTTCATTAAACGCCATTTTCCCGGCGACATTCATAGGGCTTTGATCGGTAACTTCATATTTACTATTTTTTAAAATTTTATTAATATTACTTATAATGCTACATAAAGTTAAAATCAAAGCTTAATATCCATTAAATAGTTGGAAGTTATTTATGATTTTCTTGGTTCTTGCTCACTTATTAACATTAAATAACATTGAATTTATTTTGGACCACATGGTCAATTGCTGTGCTAATTTTTTACAAGTTCATATATGTTGTTAGTTGCTTAACTGTTTATACAAGATCAGCGTACTATGTCCATTTACTTAGTTTCATTCACATATTTGTTAATAACATTGACTGCTACATATCTTTTTAAGGTAACAATTAACATCGTTTCCATGATTGTGTGGTTCTCATATTGTAATAATTTTTTAGATGAACTGATGATGCTTTCAAAACTCGAAAGCGAAACGTCTTCAAAATAGATAAAGTAGCCTATCAACTTTGTCTTTTATTTCTCCACCTAGAGACCGATATAAGAACCCACCACTCGTCTGAGTGATCCTTATATATATATATATATATATATATATATATATATATATATATATATATATATATATATTATATATATATATTATATATATATATATATATATATTATATATATATATATATATATATATATATAATATATATATATATATATATATATTATATATATATATATATATATATATATATATATATATATATATATTATTGTGATATTTAAAGTCTTAGTGCGACAAGCAAGTAATTAGCTAATTAATAAATTAATATTATTTAAATGATATGACTATGATTCTATCACACTTTTTTATTCTCTTATCTCAGGGTTCTATTCGTGCTTCAATATATATGCTATTACATGTGAAAGGTAAGGTCCAAAGAATACCGGAATAATAAAAAACATATAGGATCTAACAATATACATTGAAATAAAAATAATGAAATAAAATTCACACTCAAATGTTTTCAATAAACAATATCTCATATAATGATTTTTTCATGGTTTTCTTCCATTGTTTGTTTTGTTTCATCCATTATGTGTTTTGTTTCCAGTTGATTTCTATCAATTTTCTTTGATGTTTCAATTTGGTTTTTCTCTATTGTCTTCCATTTACTTTGCTGTTTCATTCATTGTTTGTTTTGTTGATTCTTGTATTTGTTGTGTCTGTAATTGCATTAGTTGTAATATTTTCTCTATTCCTGATGATTCTTTTCTCTCCTCAACTATTGCAACATTTCCTTCATTATCCGATCCTTCTTCAATAATTGTTTCCTCTTCTCTGTCATCCTCCTTCCTTTCTTGCAATTTGCTTTGACTCCTTGTGGTCGACATGTTGTTTCTTTTTGTTAATGTTTTTGTCCCCGCCAAATGTGAAATTTTACACCCCTCTATATGTTGCAGGACACGACAATATTTCTCCCCAATTGTAATAAATTTTCACGACAAATATCAAATATGCAATCAGTAAAATTCAAATAATTCAAAATAAATATCAAATGTACGATTGGTAAAGAAAATAAAAATCAAATAATTCAATAGCAGTAAATATCAACTAACTACGATCAATCAATCAAAGAATACCGGAATAATAAAAAACATATAGGATCTAACATTATATATTGAAATAAAAATATTGAAATAAAATTCACACTCAAATGTTTTCAATAAACAATATCTCATATAATGATTCTCAAAATTTTGTTCTACGTACGTGAACCTTCAAAATTAATGGTACAAACAATATTAGTTAAAATCTCAAAATCCCAATTATTATTCTAAATCTCCTAATCAAAATGTTTATATCTGTTCTAAAGTAATTGAAAGAATTTGTGTTATCAATAAAAGAAAAACTGTAGAAAAACAAAACGATCTCTCTCTGATGATGAGTGGTCCAAATCCTTGTTCCTTGTAATCTATATTATCTATTCTTAGCAGCTCCCTAGGTAATCAGCAATCTTACAACAAATTGTTGCAAGTTTGTCGTTCTTAATGATCTCCTTCAAATGCACGAATCGTTCAAATTATGCTAGCCTTTTCTCTTCTCGATAAACTGAATCTCTCGTTGGCCTGAGTGAAAAATGACTCTTGGAATATCTTCTCTTTACGATAAACTGAATCTCTCGTTGGCCTGAACAGTGACTCTTGGAATATAAGTAGAAAAATATGACTTACAATATTTTACTGGATCAGCTTCTGTCAGATATACTAACTACACGAAAACTCACAAACTTTTACTGCTACTGCTTCCTACCTCTGGGAAACTACCCGAGAACCACGGCCCTTCGCCTAGTACCCTTGAAAACCAACTGACTCTTTTTTCTGTTTAAAAACTAACTAACGTCGCATTCTCAAACCAACTATCCCACCTTTTTCAATCTCATCCAATCAAAACACGTCATACATCTCCCATTTCTTCATTTCGATAACACAATCAAATTTTTACCTACTATTATAAAATTTCCGAACATTATTTAAAAACTAATCTTTTTCTATCAATTCTTAAAAACTAACAAAAAGATATCTTTTTAAAATCTATTCTATTGTCCTAATTACTGCACAACATTTATTTGGAAAAACCGGGTCACTCAAATATAATTTAACAGAGAAAATAATTTATGCATATCTTACGTTTTTGTTCAATACAGGTAATCCAAAACTTTAAAGACTTTCCTTGTTCGAAATGTTTGTTGCTTATTATTCTACTTATCTGAATTATTTTAATTTTTTTGGAACTTTGAAATATTTTAAGCAAACCAATATTTTTCTTGATTTTACATATCATAAATATATATATATATATATATATATATATATATATATATATATATATATATATATGTATATATATATATATATATATATATATATATATATATATATATATATATATATATATATGTATATAACGAAAAATTATGGATCAGTGAATGTCATTTAAAAATGTGTAAACAATTTTAAATTACAAACAGAAAAATCTTAGTACTATATAAATTTTATAGTTTTGAAAAAATCCCTTCAACTGTAAATTGTATTCACCTAATGGATAGCAGATTTTAGTGGCATAAACTAATTTGGGCTTAAACACTAACTTAAGAAAACATATTTAACAAATAGATTCCTGACCTGGAAGTTAACCAGTATAATAGGAAAATATCGGCTCTAAGTTAAGTGAATTTTAAGTTAAATTTACATGCTGAAAAATTACAAGAGTGAGTTGGTGAAGTTTCTGAGTAGGATTAACATTAGAGACTCTGTAAGTCAGCTTATGTTCCATCAATTATTAGTAATAAACAAAAATACCTATTTGACAACGTAAGAAAAACCATCGAATATTCCACATACAAACAAGAATTTCTTATCTTTTTTGTGTTTTCGCCGACTTAATTGCCTTGTTCTGGTTTGGATACAGCATTCAGATCTAATAATTAGTTTCAAAGTTTATTTAAATAGATGATATTGTTTCCAAATTAGCTCAGAAAATGAGCTATATTTCACCACCAACACTGAAAAAATCATACTCATCAGTAACCAGCACTCTTAATTTTCCATCCAGAAAGCAAGCTATAGTATTTAGTTCATTATAAAATGTAAAATTAGAAGATTACCTTGTATCACTAGATCAGTTATTTCTTCAAAAGATATATTGTTCTTGTCTCGTATAACTAACAGCAGGATTTGTATTTATTTATCTAAGAAAGAATTAGTTGACAAATTTATGAATGTTCATTAAGGAAAAATCATAGTAAACAATCAAATAATACAAGGAAGAAGATTAATTACTTCTAGTGAACGACTAATATTATCCAATGTCCAACATGGTATGGTATGTCCAACAATTCCCCATAGTATTCTAGAATCAGAAACTAGGCTTTAAGCTTATGTCTCCCCTATCGTTCCTTAGAATTGGCACATCTCGTCCCGAATTTCAACACGTACTAAGTTTTCGTAGGCAGATATATATTTCACCTTTAGTGGACCTAATACTTCCTGAGTCCTTGTTAATTTGTCATGACAATAAAAACTATAGAATTTTTATGTTTGTAGACCAACACTCCTGTTATATTTGTAAAAAGATTGACCATATCGCGCCAGGCTGTCCTCAAAAAAACAATAACTCCAGTTCAATACTAAATAACACAATGACTACAGCAGGCATTATAACCGACGTAACACAACACTCAGTACAAATCGATTCAGAACCAAATTATTTGGTACAACACACTCAATGTAAACAATACAGAAATAAAGATGTAGATGTAAATAAACCAAGGCCAAAAAACGATAACCCGATAACAAGTAAAGGTATAAACGTTAATGAAATATGATTAGAAACTAATAAGTATTAATCACTTCACCAATTAGCACAGAACCTACACTGCAAACACAGAGCAAAAGAGCTTTTTTCGAAACAGTTACACCCCCTGAAACTCCTGAAGATTTTAGACTGCCTGCTAAGGATACACATTCAAAAAAAGAAGAGAACGATCCCAACAATAGATCCTATTGATATGCAGAAATTGATGCAGCCAACAAAAATATTTTTTGAAGACGACACAAACAAAAGTATTCTTAATTACCAAGAAACCATACATTTTTTTAAAAACGCGAATGGTTCACCTGATCCATTGAGTGTTGCTCAAACTTTTACAAAAGATATTGAGGGGTTACTAAAATTATTAGACAACATCTACCCTCTGTTCAATAAAAAAATAATGAAAACACGTTGCACAAAGATTAAGCGCAAAATATCCAAATTGCTGGATATAATTTCCTCCTCTGAATTACAGAGCGATCAAGTACAAGAATAAAAATTAACATATAAAACAAAAATGTCAATCTTCAGTGAAACATAAACGGATATTATACACAACGAGAAATTTTTAATTTATTAATTACTAAACACTCACCTTCAATAATATGTCTCCAAGAAACGAATTTTACTGACCAAAAATTAGCAAAATTAAAGGCATTTACTGGATATCATAAAAACAGACGTGATTTTAAAAAAGCCATTGGAGGGGTTTTTATTTATGTTAATAACTCATTGGAATCTAGACAAATACCTTTAAAGACCAACCTTGAAGCAATACCAGTAACCATAAATGCTCCAAAAATTAATAACATATGTAACATTATTTATTTTCCACTGAATACTGATATAAGTATAAAAGAGATAACTCATATTATAGAACAAATTCCGTCGCCTAAGATTATAGTAGAAGATCTAAATGGACACAATCCACTTTGGGGATCTGATAGATATAAAAAAATACGACACATAATAGAAACGGTCATTAATAACATCAATATTACCCTACTTAACGATGGATCTCCAACAAGATTTAATTCTTTTACTGGAAACACTAGTTGTATTGACTTATCCCTTGTAGACTCTTCTTTACTACACAACATAACTTGGGAAGCTAGTACACAATTGTATGAAAGCGATCATTTTCCCATAGTGATACATTTCGAAAACAAACAAAAATTCAACCATACACTAGATGGAATACAGAAATAGATAATTGGTCACCGTTTTACACAATTTGTGGTGAATCAATTAAATTCTTTTTCACATCCATCCCCGCATGAAAATATTATCGTGGAAAAATTGTTTATCAACAATAAAGAGTTCTACCCTAGCAGCAACAGTGTGGAAACAAATTAACAAAATTTCGGGACGCCACACAATCTCATCAAAAGATTTTTAGAATATAACAACAAAGTTCATACGTCTAGATCTGGAATAGCCAATGTATTAGCTTCATGCTACGAGTCATATTCAAGTAACGAAAACTTTTCTCAAGAGTTTTTACAATTTAAAACCAAAGAAGAAATACGAGAATTTAATATGATAAAAGCGATAAACTACCAATAAATGCACAAATACCAGACGAAGAGTTAACTAAATCTATCAATTCTATTAAAAACTCTAGTCCTGGTCCAGATGATATTCCTTTTATTTTCCTTAAAAATTTATCTACAAATGAATTTGCCTATTTATTAAAGATATATAACAAAATATGGCTTGAATGACTGTGTCCACATACTTGGAATGATGTTTATACAATACCTATCCTTCAAACTGGTAAACCATGTTCAGACCCAAACTCCTACCGTCCAGTATCATTAGGATGTGCAATGAGCAAAGTGCTCGAAAAATTAATTAACCAACGTCTTATAAGGATACACGAGCAAATATCTGTTTTATCTAACAAAGTTAACAAACAAAATTAATTTTGACAAACAGTTAAATTTTAAGCAACATATTTATTATCTTAAAACATATTGTCAACAATATTTGAACATAATGAAAGTCCTATCTAATAAAAATTGGGAATGTGCACACCTACAGATAGCTTACTATGTTTAGTAGGAGAAATGCCTCTGGAATTAAGAGGACAATATCTTAGCCTAGCATATGCTGCAAACGTTTCAGCAAATAGTGAAAATCCTGTCAGAAACAATGTCTTCGCTTCTCGTTTTCACACAACATATCTTAACAAGAAAAGATCTAAACCCCCTTTTTATGAAAGACTTTATAGATACATTACCAGCAATAATATTGTCTTCCCTAAAATATACCAAACCACCCTTTCAACCGCTGCTCCTTGGATATTCAGAAAACCCTTCCTAGACTTGAGTTTAACAAAGACTAATAATCAACTTAATGATTCTTCTATAGTTAAACAATTTTACAGTAAGATTGATGAGTACCAGAAATACCAACATGTTTATACTGATGCCTCCAAATCAGAAAAAGGAGTGGGATGTGCCTTCATACACAACGACGACAATGCTTCATACAAAATCTCAAATTTTTAGCATAGTATATACAGGAGAACTATTCGCAATTTACAAAGCAGTAGAATCTTCACTGAACGCCAACTTAGGCACCACTTACCCAACTCATCCATTGTTGCGATTGATAAAGAACCATTTGTACCAACTTCAGCTAAAGAATACGATTGTAAAATTTATATGGATCCCGTCACATATAGGTACACAAGGTAATGAAACAGTAGATGCTGCCGCCAAATCTTCAGTTAACAACGAAGACTTAATAGAACCTACCTATAAGAAAGATTTTCATCACTGGATTAACTCGACCTTGAAAGAAAGCTGGCTTTAAGAATGAAATCAATCTCATCAAAAACTACGAGAAATAAATTGCTACAAGATGAAACAACTGCTACAAGATGAAAGAATATGTGTAGCAACAGGAAAGACCAAATCATAATAAACTGACTAAGATTAGGGCATACACGCTTAACACCTGAATACCATATTACTGGAAGTGTTCATCCAATGTGCGGTAAGTGTTTTAACAGTTTAAGTGTCAAACATTGTTTAATCGAATGCCCTGCATATTCAAATGAGAGGCAATACTGTCATATACCGACAACGCTACGCGAGTGTCTACAAGAAAACTGTGTGTAGTCGTCTGTTTTAAGTTTTCTAAAGTCAATTGGAATATACAACCTAATTTAAACATCAGTGCGTGTACAAATAAATGTTTAATTTTCTATTAACCAATGTACTTCAACTCAGATTTATGTATGTAAAACTCTATGTATTTCTATGTCCATGTTTAATCTATCTCTAAAAAAAAAAGTAAAAAAATTGTAATACCAAGCGGCGCTAATAACCACTTAGGTTGATGCGCCTTAATTGTAAATAAAAAATAATAAAAAAAAAATTAATAAATACATCAGTTATATTTGTCCACATTATTCTTCATCTAGCTGTATTATTTTTGATAGAAACTGAGTTTTTAAATAGCTGAGATTCAATGCAAGCAATTTACGAAAATATGTCCAGGTATAGATTTTTATTCTACGATTTCCTCTGCAGTATCTTCAGAAAAAAAGTCTAACGAGAAAAATAAAAAATAAATTATTTCAGATTTCTTCACGATTCTTCAGAGTGCAGGTTTTAGTATAAAACAGCACCTTGAAGACGCTAATGTACTAATCATCAATACAGCAAAAACAATGTTTTCGGACGATAAAAAACGCAATTATTGTAGCTGTATATAGTAATGTATTGGTAACCTTCTGTCAAATTGTCGTTTCAAATAAAAATATATACTTTTGGAGATTTAGTTAAGGCAAAAAAGCAGAAGAAGGATATGGGTATAAATCATTCACCATAATTAGTTTGAGGTCATTATTTGGATTTATGCATGCGTTTTCCGGATGCAAAACCACGTTAGCTTTTTATTATTAAGGAAAGCAACAAATTATTAAATTACTTACCATGTACATGTACATTGTGAATATTTTGTATAGTGAGTTTATTCCCCCTTGTAACATAATGTTTACAGCAATAATATTTCATAGAGACATAAAGCTTGGACAATTTGCTTTGAATAATCAGACGACCGTTACCACGTTTGTATCGAACACATTCCTTTCCACCCTAGAATATCAATTTAATCGGAGAGTAAATGTGTCCAATTCAGCACGATTATACAACAATAATATTCTCTTTAAACTAATCACAAAATCCCATGGAATTGTTCGGTGGTATGTCCGGAATGTTCCTTAACATTCCAGTCTAAATATCAAAAATGCAATAAATAAAAATTGCAGTCACGTTTTTGGTTAACAGCTTTTTAATGGTACTGTGAAAACCGTTTTTAAATATTATTTGGAGCCATAAAAAAACCTAATTTCAATAGACCATAAAATTACTTATTTCTATTAGCGAATAATAGCATAATCACAGTTTTCATATTAATTTGACATCGTTAATTTAAAGTTTGATTAGGCCAAAATTTTAAATAAATATTTTTTTATAAAATTATATTATTAATTTATTTTATTAAATAAATTAATTTTTTAAATTAAGTAACAATGATATTCAACATAGCCATTATTGGAGAATATGCTGTATATGCGTTAAAATAAACAGCTAGTTGCATAATAATCTAAATTAGTTTTTAAGTAAATAGCATTCCCGTTGGAATTATGCATTCATTATACATACATACATAGAAAAAAGGATGTTCAGTTTTTAAGAGCATTTTCAGTGATGTAGACTACACTGTTCAAACAATTTTCTACAGTGAGAACACTCACATTTGTGAGTGAAAGCACTTAAAAAAAACGAATTCAATACCTTTTGTGACGTTTTTTTGTGACATGATAAAAAGCTGAAAAACTTAGATAACATCTCCAACTAGATATTTAATTTAAATAAAAAGTGTCCTTATAAAGTAAATTCGATATTTTGATCATGACCTCTAGATTTTGGCTATTTTAAATGTCAATCGTCCAGACTGAACATTTTCTCTGATTATATGTAGAATAAGGCACTTATCTTTTCCGAATTTTATATTCATATCATTTAAAAACAGTTTCTAGAGTATTACCATCTGATCTAGGTGATTTCCGGTGGAAGTCATCAATTTTACATCATCCATATCCAACAGATTATAAGATATTAAACTTCACCAGTAGAGTATTGCTGTGTTTGATTAATAAAATCCTGGGGGTAGTGGGTACGAACACTTTTCTGCAAATCCAGTAGATAATAGGTATTCTTCAGGGAAGCGATCTTGTTCACGTGAGTCATGATTTGTTTTCAACTCTTAACTGATGGAAAACATTTTCCATCCCTTTATCTCTCCAAAACCTAATTATCTCTTTGTTATGCCTCTTTGATATAGGGCAGCGACGATCATCAGTACCAGCTGAAGGCGCACAGAAAATGATCCTGGATCGGCTTGAAACAATAGTACTGCAAGCACGACTAAAGCAGTTTAATCATTGTGATACTGCATTATAAAAGGCAACGGTAAACTACCTCATTTTTATTCCCTAGTTCATTTATAATCGCACTGACATATGATAAGAAAAGGTATACTAATCATGGCTTTCGGACAACAAGATCTGGCAGGAGAAGACGAGCACACAGGGCTTCCCAGGCCGTTATCCATTGAAGCACGTCTTGGAGCTAAACTTGTTTTCATACTTCTTCATTTTTCTTGCTGTCCAAGGTATCTTCAGTATTCGTCTATGAACCGGCATTTCCAATGCACTTACAACCTGCATTATACAAAAATACGGACCAAACATAACACTTAACCATTCTTTGTCGTAGTTCTAAACTGAGATGATTATTGTAAAGAAATGACTTCATTTTCATAAAAGTAGTTTCAGTAATTTCTATTCTATGTTTTATTTCTATGTCTGGACCTAGTTGGTCCATTATCACAGTTCCCAAATATGTCATTTTGTGAACTTTCTTAACTTGAACTCCGTTTAATTGAAGCTTTGCATCAGGATGTGGGTCACAGCTAAACACTAAAAATTTGGTTTTGTTTGAGTTTATTTTTATGCCCATTTTCTCTCCTACCTCGTAAATACGATCAAGTAGAATTTGGAGATTTTCAATATTATCTGACAGAATTACTGTATCGTCTGCATATCTAATCACATTAAGTAGTTCCCCGTTGATTTTTATTCTATACGGTTGTCTCTTGAGTGCCCTTTTAACTGCCCCGAGTAAACATTGAACAATGTTGGCAACAAAATGCAACCTTGTCTAACTCCTCGTTTTTTGTAGATTTCATCGGTGTAGTTATCTCCAATTTTTACAACAGCAGTTTGATTCCAGTACAAATTTTTATTGACACGAATATCCTTGTCATCTATTCCGATATGTTTCAATATTTGCATTAATTTTACATTCTGTACTTTCTCGAATGCCTTTTCGAAGTACACGAAACATGCAGATACATGTTTTCTTTGGTCATAGCATTTCTAAAACCAAATTGGTTATCTTCGAGATCTCTTCGCATTTGCGTCTAATTCTGTTGTGAAGAATTCTTAGGAAAATTTTAAGAGTGTGGCTCATTAAGCTAATTAATCGATATTCTGAGCATTTTCTCGCATTGTGTTTTTAGGTATTGCGACAAAGATGGCGTTGAGCTAATCTGTGGAAATCACTCCGGTGTTATATATTGAATATAGTAGGTATAGTCTTAATATAGTAGTCTTACTTCTACTTTTATGTTATCATCCTCTATTAGTTTCAGAAATTCAATTGGTATGTCATCTGGACCACAAGCTTTTTTAACTTTAGCCTTACTTATGGCGTTTTTTACCTCGCATTTCATAATTTCTGGGCCGTCAGCAGAGTTTCGGCCGAATTCGGTAAAATTATTCCTGTCATCTTCAAACAACTCTGGTATATACCTACAGCTGCTATTCTTTTATTATTTCGTGCTCATTTACAATAATTTTGTTATTATTGCCAACGAGCACAGAGGGAACTCGTTTCTTAAATATGCTACTCATTTCTTTTAGTTTTTGTGCACATTACATAAGTCGTGTTTAGATATTACATCCTCCATGTCGTCGTACCTTTCTCTCATCCATTTTTCTTTGGCTAATTTGATCTCCTTTTTTATTCTTCTCTGCAGGTGTCTCTATTCTGTTTCATTAGATTTTATCAGTCGACGTTGTTTCATTAATTTTAAGATGTTGTTTGTCATCCATTTATTTTTCGTGATTAACTTGTTTCTATAATCATTGTTTGTGGAAATTTGTTTAACTTGGTTTTTAAATTCATTCCATAGTTCTTCTGGATCTTCTAGTTGTTCTTCGATGTTGATTGGAATTAAGTGGCACATCTTTATACTACACTAGTTGCTGCAAGACGATGGCCTGAGTACGTGTTTCATAAAGTTCTTGCCTTAAAAGTAATACATACATGAAATATTTATAAAGAAGTAGCTAGAAGTTGACTTAGTCATCATAAGTTTATTCTGTAGCTGTGTAAAGAACTATGGGCTCTTTACCTTGCCTCCCGAAATCTGGTACTACACACAGTAACACTGGTTCTATCAATAAACAGTTAATATCCAAAACCAAAAAGAAATTCAGTTGAAAATATATTGTAAAGGATACTTCCATTTAGTTTTACGGCTGTAACAAGGCAATGTGTGGCAAATGCAAAAATCTGAAAACTGTGTGGTGCTCCAAATATTCAAATAATGAAACTAAAAAAAATCAGATTCTTTCGTCTAAAGGTGATACAATTTTTTTAAACTGGTTTTTTTATTGATTTCAGAACTTAGGTCCAAAATGTTCCCTTTGGGCTTTCTAGATAGGTATGCTAAGCCAGACTTTCTAGTGTTAAGTAACTGTCAGTGTGTGTTGGTTTTCTTCTTCTTCTGGTAGCACTACAACCCGAGGTGGGTCTTGGCTGACTGCACAACCTGCTTCCATCTCGAACGGTCGTCCATGATGTTTAAGTCAGTGGGTAGCCCCACTGTTCTCAAATCTGACCATATATTATCTCTCCTCGCATTCGTGGACGTCCTAAGGGCCTTGTCCCTGTCGGGACTTCTTCCCAGATTAACTTGGTAAGGCGGTTATTAGAAAGCCTATGGACATGGCCAGCCCATCTTAGACGTTGGGATTTAATTTCTTGGACTACGTCGCTAGCACTATACATTTGTTTGACCACGGCATTTGTTCTCATTCGGTATTGCGTGTGTTGCTTTTCGGTATACTGTTTATACAGTAACCAGAATCCTAAAATGTAGCCTAAACTTTTAAAAAACATTTAAAAGAATTTAATGAATTACATTGTATGAAATATAATTTCAAACGTAACTCATTAATACATTTTGAAAATAGTCAGCAACATTCAACGGACACTGCTTTAAATTCTCCATCATTAGATGTATCATCAATTAATTGTGTACAAAGTATTGAGTTGCCACCAACGGTAACCCATCAGTTTTCTGCATTCTAATGATTTGCATAAACAATTCATTGAGGAATATCAAGATCTAGAAAATATGGTTAAAGTTGACCCCACTGTTAGTTTACATTCTTATAGAAAATCCTATTCTAAATTAATTGACAAGGTCGCCAAATCTTTATCAATTCTTAATGTGCCAATTACATGTGGTCTGACTCAAAAATTGTATTAAGTTGGCTAAAAAAACTGGAACCTAGCCAGTTACAAGTATTTGTTGCCAACATGATAACAAAAATACAATTACTCAGCAGTAGTGATAGTTGGCATTATGTCAATACAAAGGAAAACGCCGCAGATATAGCTAGTCATGGAATCTTTCCTGAATCCTTTCTTGAATCACAACTGTGGTTCCAGGGACCGCAATTTTTAAGACATCCCGATTTGTGGCCTAATGATTCAACAGATAAAGTAATTGAATTACCAGAGCTTAAACGATCTGTTCAAGTATCAAGTATTCAAGTAGCTGTGCAAAAAACTAATGATTCATTTTTGCCATTGATCAAACTTGTACAGGTTGAATCCTTTTATGATGAAATTTTAAGTTTGCTAAATGATAAACCATTGAGCAAAAAATCCAGATTGCTTCATTTGTCTCCCATATTGGATAACGGCTTACTTAAAGTAGGTGGTAGACTTATGCATTCAACATTGCCAGATAATGTAAAAATACCAATCTTATTGCCGAAATTTTATGTATTAATCAAGTTAATTTGTACACACTACCATGTCAGTAATTTGCTTCCTGGACCACACCTCCTATTGTCATCTATCCTACAACAATATTGGCCTATTTCTGGCAAGGTATTAGTAAAGCAAATTGTAAGACAATGTGTTAAATGTTTTCGTGTGAAACCTTCTCACAATTGTGTAAAAATGGGACCTTTACCCAATGAACGCATTACTCCTGCCTATCCTTTTGAGAATGTAGGACTTGATCATGCAAGTCCATTTCCACGGAAAGAAAAAAAGATTCGTGAAACTAAAATTTTAAAATGTTATGTTTGTGTATATGTTTGTTTTGTAATAAAAGCTGTACACTTGGAATTACTCACTGATATGACAATCGAATGTTTTCTTGTATATTTTAAGAGATTTTTATTACGAAAAGGAATTTCTGCCAATGTTTACTCTGTCAACGGTTCACTCTTTAGAGCTTCTAGTCAAGAGTTGAGGTCTATCAAAACCTTTTTATATGAAAACCAAAATAAAATTCATGATTTTGCTTTAACAAAAAATATAATTTGGCATTTTTACCCAACTTATAGACCAAATTTTGGGGGTTTATGGGAATCAGCAGTGAAACAAATAAAGTTTTATATGAAGAAAACGCTTAAGAATATAAATTTGACTTATGAGGAATTTCTCACCTTGCTTACCCAAATTAAATGTATTTTAAATTAGAGACCATTGTTTGCTAAATCAGAAGATCCATCTGACTTGGAACCAATAACTCCTTCCCACTTTTTGACATTACGGCATCCTTTAGTATCCGTTCCTGAACCAAATCTCTTACCTATCCCAGTGAATCGACTAAGCAGGAGCAAAATATGTTGGATTATCTTATGATAGATAATATTAACCTGCTGTGGACTGTAAATTATCTGTGTGAGTAAATAGAATTATATTTAGTAACTTTTTTACAAACTGCTTATTACATGTGAATTTGTGAATAATGAAAACGTGATCAATTCTTGGATATTACTCGGTTAATGTCAATATTGTCAATTGCCGACTTGATCCTGTCAGATTGTGTGTTAGAACACAAAACGCACAGACATGTGACAGGCTCTATGTTACAGCACTAAACTAATTTTCTTATTAAATTTTATTTGGTATGAAAATGTCCTAACACTAGGTATCAAAATTTACACTTTTGTTCAGGAAAGTGCCATAAAAATTTGTGTTTCGCCACTGTGAACTATTTACAAAAGTATTTAAATATTCAGTATTAACAATCATGCTTTTACCCTTTTTCCGAATCAGCGTTGGTGTAAATCCGAGAAAGGAATTTGGATTTGTCATTTTTATAGCTTCGTTTTTTCGCGTTAATTTATCGCCCCAGCTTTTTAAAATTATACGAGTTAGTCTGGTTATAGTGTTTCATTAGTTTTGAATTTTTTATGTTCTTTTGCTTTTATCATATTGTGTTATCTCCGAGAATATTTTTGCAATTAATATACATTTGAAGTTGGATTGTTTGTTTTATTTCATTTTTAAATACGGATCCGGTTTTTGTGCATATGCAATATAAAATAGCTATTCTTCATCCACTGAAATTATATTACACATGCTTTTAGAAAGTTTTAAACATATGTGTTTTCTCTTGTGAGTTTAGTTTAACAAAGTTTAAATTAAAATAAAATGATACACTAAAAGTCTTTTATGGCCAATTTACAAAACAATTTTTAATTTAATGGATATAACGTTAATGGAGTTTAAAAAAATTGCCATTGATTTCCTTGCTTATGAAGGGTTTTTCATTCTTTTTTTTTTAATTGAAGTTTGTAATTAAATTGCTAACTTTTACCAGTCTATATAATTGACATCAAATTTAATTTTTTATTGACCATCATTAATTTAGTGCTTGTAATTGTATTATGCTAGATATGGCGAGATCAGCGAGTTATTACCGGTATAAGCAATCTCCCACTTACTGGAAAAAACTGGTAAGTATCAGGACACTCTTTTGAGCTTGAGTCGAGAAATCATTGTTACTGAGAACATACTAAGAAGATAATGGCAACGGTATATATCAGAAGTGTGTGACGATGACAGAAATAATAATTCTCAATTCTACTAAAATGCTAAAATTAGAAAAGCTTGTGACCCAGATGATACACCGACTGAATTGCTGAAACTAATATATCAAGATAACAAAATAGTAGTAGAGTAAACCGACCATAATGGCCTAGTTAAGGAATATTTCACTTTAGACGTAAATATTAAGGAAACGAAATAGAGAAAATGGATTTAAAGTGTATATGATAGCTTGATGTTTTCTTTGTCAAAATAATTAACAAAAAAATAAAAAATATGTTTTATTCGCAAAAAAATTGTTTTTACTAAAACGCAAAAAACTTTAATTCGGGCCTATGTTGAAAAATTAGTGGATATTCCGGTGTTACCAAAAAAATCCATTTTAAAATTAAAGGCGGTAAATAGTCGGACCAGCTCCTTAAGATTTGGTTTAACTCCAATATATACCCGGAGAATGGGGTGGGTAAAATGTTATGGCCCAAATTATCGAATAATGCCGCGTATCAGACCATTAGCCATAACCCAGCGGAGGTGTTCTTGTCACCTATCAAGAACTACACTTTATGTTTATAGTTTATCTTTTTATTGAAAAGTGAGGTTAATTGTAAGAAATCAAATAATATCATTTTCAGTGTCAAAAGGTTGGTATGATTTAATGCTTATATATATATATATATATATATATATATATATATATATATACATATATATATATACATATATATACATATATATATAAACATATATATAATATATATATATATATATATATATATACATACATATATATATATATATATATACATATATATAACATATATATATATATACATATATATATATATATATATATATATATATATATATATATATATATATATATATATATATATAAGGTTCTTGAACTCCTAAGTGGAGCATAGAGCTTCAGTGAAAACGCGCCATCGGGTTCTATTTTGCGCTAAGGCCTTCACCTCATTCCAAGACTTTCCTTGTTTTCTTATCTCGTCCATGATGGATCTTCTCCAAGTTTGTACTGAGCGACCTTTTTTTTCGTTTTTCTTGGGGATTCCACTCTAGGGCAGTCTTTGCAATACTGGAGTTATTTTTTCGGAGTGTGTGACCGATCCAACCCCACTTTCTGGACTTTATTTCATTTACTACCTTTTTTTGTTTGGTCAGGTGTAGTAAATCTTCGTTTCTGAGAATGTTAGGCCAGAAAATACGAACAATTCTTCGTAGACATTTATTAACAAAGACCTGCAGTTTGTCTGTAAGGGTTTTTGTCGCTTTCCAGGTTTCACATCCGTAAAGTAGTACAGACATGACATTTGACTGGAATATGCGGATCTTTGTCCTCGTAGTGTAGTCTCCAGACCTCCAAACAGGGTTGAGCATGCTGAAAGCTTGTTGCGCTTTTCGTATCCTCATACGAATATCGTCTTCTGTACCTCCGCTTTCTGTTATGACACTTCCAAGATACGTAAAGTTTTCCACATTTTCAATCTGCATGTTATTAATGGTGAATAGCGTGTTGTTTCTTGCATTTATTCTCATGGATTTGGTTTTACCAATATTGATTTTCAAACCTATTTTATTGGCTTCAGTGGAAAGTGTTTCCAATTGGTCAGCCACATCTTGGAACCTTTGTCCTAACAGGCAGATATCGTCGGCGTATTCTAGATCGCTTAGGCGTGTGGTTAACGTCCATTGTATCCCTCTTGTGTCAGAGTCTAGTTTGGAGAGAACATAGTCTAGAGCTATAAAAAGAAACGGAGAAAGCACGCATCCCTGTCTGACTCCAGTAAGTACGTCAAATTCGTCACTGTTGATCCCATTGTGTGTCACGCTGCATTTCGCTTCAGTGTACAGTAACTTTATAATGGAAATTATTTTATGCGGGATGTTTCTTAGCTCTAAAATTTTTCATATCGAATCATGAGATAAGCTATCAAAAGCACGCTCGTAATCAACAAAAACAATGTATAAGGGTGTGTTTCATTCAACCGATTGTTCCTTTATTAGCCTCACAGTATTAATGTGGTCTATGCAGGAGGATTCTGGTCTAAAGCCTACTTGATTAGCTCGAAATTTAACCTTGTTTGTTAATCTTTTAAGTATGATGGTCGTGAAGATTTTATTTATGGCGGTAAGCAAGGTTATTCCTCTCCAATTTTTGCATAGTGTGAGGTTGACCTTTTTTGGAAGCTTAATAATGATGCCTTTTTTCCAGCCCGCTGGAATGCGGTTTGTTTCCCACACCTCTCGGATTATGGGGAGCAAAAGTTCAGCAGTTAGATGCGGATCAGTTTTAAGTATTTCGGCAGCAATGTTATCGATTCCCGGAGACTTGTTATTTTTCAGAGATTTGATAGCTGTTATTATCTCTGTTTTGGAAGGGGCGTCGCAAGATATACGCAAGTCTATATTCTGTGGATTTTCGACAATTTCATCTGCGTTATCCCTGGGCGTGCCTAGCATCTCCTGAAAAATGCTCTTTCCATCTCTCTATTTGGTCATTTGTTGTAGTAAGTAATTCTCCTGTCTTGGATCTTACGACGTTTGAACAGTTCTTCAGCCCATCTTCTTTTGTCTCTTCTTGCATTTCTTTTAACTGCTTTATTTATTGTTTCATATTCTTGTTGTCGGTTCGCTCTTTCTTCTACAGTTCTTACTTGCAAAATATCTTTTTTTGCTGTTTTCTTTCTTCGATAAGATTCCAAGTTTCATCTGATATCCATTCTTTTCTATGTTTCTCTTTTTTACCCATGATTTAATGCTTAAAACAGAGAATATGGATTATGATTACATGATTTGAATAATCCCAGCGTATATATATATATATATATATATATATATATATATATATATATATATATATATATATATATATATATATATATATACTTTAGGTGCACATGTCAACGGTAAGTTTCTAATTTAATATTATATCACACCGTCTGTATTTTATAGTAATTATTCCTACTACCTTTCTAACACTAACTTAACTAAATTAAATAAACCTTGTTAACTATACCCCTAATTAGTAACGAAATATCTAACTTTAGGGGAGACCGGGGTTGGTTGGTACACTTTTCAACTTGAGGCGCCCATTTTTTTTTATTGATAGATGGTAAGAAAATATGTTTAATTTCCTGATTAGTATTGTATTATTTACATAAATTTCAAATTACGTAATGTTCGGACTTATCCTAATTCCAGAATTTAATTTTTTCCTTAAGGATGCAAATGTACCAAGCAACCCCGTATTCGGGGTTAGTTGGTACACACCTTGGGGTTGGTTGGTCAAGACAGAAACTAGGAGATTGATTAAAATTTTTATTATTTTCATATACAAATTAGCCTACAAAAAGTTAATATAAAAAAAAATCTGTGTCTATCCTTAAAAAAAACCAATAATCTAATCAGATCCATCCGAATCGCAATTGTGACACACGTAGAATAAGTCCACATCTGCGCATTTTTCATGTGCCCACAATTTGCATTGACTGCACTGAATCCATTTCTCGTTAGGCAAACTATTTGACCAGGGTTCAACGCAAATCAGGCAGAAGGTGTCCTCATCACCACTTGAATCGTCTTTAGTTTTTGCCTGTTTTTTCGTGTTCTTTTTATTTTATTTTATTTATATATTATATTTATTATATTATATTATATTATATTATATTATATTTATTTTATTTTATTTTTGCCAAACACCTGTTTTTTAATTGATTTCGTTTTATTTTCTTTTTTCTTTTTCTCTTCTTCTAATGCATCTTTAATAGGAGTATCTGTCAAAATTTCAGATTTCCTTTTTTTGCGTCCATGTTGCCTTTTTCTTTCTGCGGCTTTTGGAAACGGTTTCAAATTTTCGAGATCTGTAAAATTACATGTTGCTTCTTTATAAGGGTGCATGGGGCACTGAGAATTTTTAGGTAACAAAATATTTGGACCTTTTTTGGTAGGCGTCTGACTTTCTTTAATTCTGTTTGGTCCAGCTTGCTGCTTGTCTTTGTTAGTTTGTTGGTCTGGCAATGGGGTGTCGACACGGAGTAAAGTCACTTCGATGGGTGTAATTTGATCAAGTTCCGGTTGATTTGTTTCAACCTCCAATACGGGATTCGCGTTTTGGCTCATAGTTTGTAAATCTTGTTCACAATCTGGTCTATCTGTGACATAAGCAGCCATAAATTCACTGGAATTCAAAGGATAACACTGTTATGCCGTGATCTTTGCAGATGTTTAGTGCCTCAGGAGACAAATGCGAATCGTGGTTGTCTATCAAAAGTAGGAGAGGGTTTTCTTTAGATGCCCTGCAGTATTTAATAAAATGCTGGATATATTGTATAAAATGAACTTCTTTCATCCAGCCTGATGGATTAGCACTTCCAGCGCTTCCAGCCGGGGCACCTGTGAGAAAATGGGGCTTAAAATTTACTCGAGGAAATATGAAAAAAGGTGGCACAGTATTTCCAGTAGCAGAAGCAGCACACGCTAGAGTTACAAGCGTGCCGCGTTCTGCGGAAGTAACTCTTCCCACTTGTTTAACACCACGTCTAGCCACAATACGATCAGGTCTCTGAACGGTAGTAATCCCTGTTTCGTCCATGTTCCAGATGTCCGCAGGACTAAAGTTAAATCTTCTAAGGACAATTTCTAGATTGCTGAAAGATCTTTCCACATTTGTTTTGTTGAAACTCGTCGCTCTAGACAAACTGGTGGCTTCAGGCGTCCTTATAGCCAATTCAGCATTTCTCTGTAAAAATGATGTAAACCAATCGGGACCTGCCATCTCATTCATTTTCCAGCTATTTGGAACTGACAAATTCAAAGAAGTTGCGTATAAAAAAGCTAATCTTCTCACTTCTTTGGGCGTAAGACCATAATAAATATCTGCAGATTTTTTTATGTAATCTGCGAGGTTGGACTCTTGAATCTCGGTAAAAATCTAAAACCAAATATTTTATAAGTAAGCAGACCATCAAGGATGCTATTTTTTACAAAACCTACCTGTCTATTTTTAGAGTATCCAACAATTGTTAAAGGTGTTTCCCTTTCTGCTTGCAGTTCCTCCATCGTAAATTTGCGGCAATATCTTCTTAACGTGTTAAAAGGAATTTTAAAGTCACCAGCAGCAGACCTTAGAGATTGCTCTCGCAATTTTACGGCTCTAACAGCCCTTAGCATAATATCTGGGGGTGTTTTGCCTCTTTCTGATTTTCTTTTAAATGTACGCATTATAATAAAGGATTCCTAAAAAAAGAAAAACTGAGAGAACAATGTCATAGTTAAAAATCCTGAGGAAGTGGTTCTCCACAACAAAAACTAATATATTTAAAGCATCATTTAATAAAATAACTATATTAAGAATGATTGCCAGTATTCGAAACGAATAGGCGCCAAAAGAAGAAGAAAAAAAGCCAGCTAGAAGTGTAACAAAAAAAAAAGCGTAAAGGTAGCTCGCCGGGGTTGATTGGTACACCGTACCAACCAGCCCCTCGCAATCTGAACCAACCATCCCCAATGTACTTTTTTAGGTTAAAAATGCCAAAACTACATGTTAAAGCATTAATAATCAAGGTTTTATATTTGGTAAGTATTGACAAAAGTGCAAAGTTTCTTAACCCTTAAATGCCCAATCGGGGTCACTATGGGACCCCAGACATACATTTTTGGCTATAATATCTTTATTTGAAACATTTGGCAACCGCGCAATCAGGTATTTGTGTGGACGTGTCTCCTACGTTTTCTGTTAGTATACCACGAACATTCGTGAGGTGCAGTGGTCTGTAAGAGAGATTTAGATAAGTGGGGTCTCGCTGTGACCCGATTGGGCATTTAGAGGCACCAGAATATTTTTATTATTTTTAACATTTTTCGTCAGTTTACATTGAAAAATGGACCGTAAGAGAATGAAAATGACAATAAGCGACCAATAACAT
This sequence comes from Diabrotica balteata, assembly GCA_918026665.1. Lineage (NCBI taxonomy): Eukaryota > Metazoa > Arthropoda > Insecta > Coleoptera > Chrysomelidae > Diabrotica > Diabrotica balteata. Next base: position 39,471,677 of record OU898285.1, read on the forward strand.
GAAAAAATTATCCGAAATATAGAAGAAGGGATATCAGACTCCGATTTCGACTGTGAGATTACCGACGAATCAGATAGCGAAGAGCAAGATGTTTTTGAGGAAAATGTTTCGGAAACTGAGGACAATTTAGAAGTCAACATTGACGAGGAATCAGATGCAGAACCTACCGAAGTGGACGATAATAATAGTGAGGTTAGTGGTCCAACATATACATCCAAATCTGGAATGCAGTGGAATAGCCTACCTTTCGTGAGATCCAAGAGGCAACAAAAAAATATTATAAATGTACATCCAGGCTTAACAAACTATAGTAAAAATTCCAACACGTTTTTAGACTATTTCAATTTATTTTTGACCGAAGAGATGAAGAATGTCGTATGCCTTCATACTAATGAAGAAGCTGTTAGGCGTTATCAAGAGTGGAACGAAAAACATCCGAATAACAAAATAGAGTGGACGGTACTTACCAACAATGAACTGGATAGCTTTTTATTAGCACTTATTAAAGCTGGTGCTTTAAGGTGTGGGAAAGAATCGACACGAGAGATATGGTCTACAGACACCTCAATACGCCGGTCATTTTTTACAGCCGCATTAGCTAGGAACCGATTTGAAGAATTATCGAGTTTCTTGAGGTTTGATGACAAAGTGACCAGGGTGGAGCGGAAGGAACAGGATAAGTTAGCGGCGATACGAGTAATTTGGGACAAGTTCGTCTCTAACTGTGACAAAGCCTTTGAACCATACGAACATATAACCGTTGACGAACAGTTAGTGAGTTTTAGAGGAAAGTGTCCTTTTAGACAATATATAAAATCAAAACCTTGCCGCTATGGGATAAAAATTTGGGCTGCCGCGGATGTTAAAACATCTTATTTATCAAAACTTCAGGTGTACCTTGGAAAACTACCAGGTGGTAGAATAGAGAAAAATCAGGGATTTCGTGTTGTGAAAGATCTAGTGGAACCATATCATGGCAGTTGGAGAGGAATTACAACTGACAACTTTTTTACCAGTGTTCCTCTTGCTCAATATCTTTTATCTAAAAACCTTACTTTACTTGGGACCGTCCGCAAAAATAAACCTGATACACCACCACAACTAAGTTTGACAAAAAGACCTGCGGAGTCGTCAATATTTGCTTTTACTAAAGAATTAGCTATGGTTTCGTACATACCTAAAATACACAGGATGGTACATCTTCTTTCAAGTCAACACGATAGTGATATAATTTGTCAAGACTCTCAAAACAAACCCTTGATGATTTTAGACTATAATAATACGAAGGGTGGTGTTGATAATGCCGACAAACTGATTAGGGAATATTCCTGTAAAAGAAGAACTGCTCGTTGGCCATTCAGGCTCTTTATGAATATTATAGACATATGTGCACTAAATGCCTATATTTTATACATTGAAAAAATCCTGATTGGAAGAAAAATAATTTTTCACGAAGACGTATTTTCCTGTTACAATTAGAGGCTGAGCTTGCTCGAAACAACATGGAAAAAAGAGCGAAATATATAAAACATAAAGCCTATGTAAAATCTTCACTAAAAGATTGTGGCATACCAATGGTAAACCCAACTACCGAAGTTGCAACTCAATCCGTCCATTCAGCTAAGAAACGTGCTCGTTGTTACCAGTGTCCGCGAAACTGTGACAGAAAAGTGAATACCGTTTGCTCTTTTTGCAAAAAATTTATATGCCAGGTGCACAGAAAAGAAGAAAAAACTATTGTATGTAAAAATTGTAACTAAAAGTTATATGCTTATATTATTATTTAATTTTAATTTTGTTCGAATTGAAAAGAATTTGTTACTAGAAAAGCCGTTAATTTTGTATGAAAAATAAATAAAAATTATTCAAATATGCTTAAAATTATTTTTAACCGTGTTTTCCTTTTAGTCAGTGCTAAATGACGTTACTAAATTGAAAATTTTAGTGGGGTCCCTAGGAGACCCCACATGGGCATTTATGGTTATTTTCATATCACGGGCATTTAAGGGTTAATGTATATAAGCTGTTGTTATCGGCAAAGCAATAAAACTGATAACACAAATGTTTCAACTACATAAATATTTACTTACGGCTGAAAAAATCACGTGCACCAATTAAAACTCACAAAACGACGCCCACACACCAACGATAACTGTCGTCAACTGGCGCGTATTCCAACACCTCCCGAAAAATCAGAGCAACGCCGATTTTACCCGAACGGATGCCGAAATATTAGAAATGTACCAACCACCCCCTGTGCCCAACCAACCCCGGTCTCCCCTACTTGTAATCGAACTTAATCTAATTATACTTTAAACTACTAATTATAATCCAAGATTACTTTTATTTCAGATATTAATAGTTTCAATTATCTAAACGTCTGGAGGAAGAGACGGTTATTATAAATACATCAGTTGTATGTAACCACAGATAAACTATTTCAATATGTGACTAGTATTATCCCAAATATGGTAAGGTAGACAAGATGGTTGCAGGGAAGGTAAAATGGTTAATTCTCACCAAGTTTATTGTTCACTTTCCTTCTTAGGGTCTATATCTTGGTCTTCTTTATATCCAATAACCTTACAATCAGCTTCTTGAAGTTGTAGATCCAAACGACGAACAGCTTGTATGGAAGCCAATAAAAAGTTAACACCAAATAGAAGAATTGAAGGAGGAGAAGAATATAAAATAAAACTATAAGATCTGAAAGTAAAAGAATAATCTTAGAATGTGTTTAAGTTGTGATTGATGGAATAATAGGTCTTAGATAGGACTTACCGTTGATGTAAAATCTAATTAATGTAAAATTATTCTTAATCAAGAATTTAATCCGCTATAAGAGCGCAATTGACATACAGAATTGATTTCTGGTCCTGCCGAGGTAAAATTGAGTTTAAAATCCAGAAATTTCCCGTGTATTCAGTACCCTTGGCACACGTAAACCCAAAAATCTTAACTTTTTTCTCAAAAAAAACCAAAAAAAAAAAACACAAATTTAACTTTTAACTGATGACAAGATATCTTGTCTCCAACCTATTAGGACCAACAATTCAAAGTACAACTTTTAGTTCTATGAACCAATAAATCCACCTTTAAAAGTTGATGTCACATAACCTTTCGGAAGAGGCTAAATGTTATGTCACTCAAGGTAAGCATACCCTGCCATTAACCTAACATGTGACACTTTTAATAAAGAAAACATTTGATAAGAAAACAATAACCTAAAGAAGAACAATTTGAAAGATAACATGAAGATACTACCAGAAGAAAAATCAAGCCCTTTATGAAACTATAACTAAGTTTTTATAAAATAACTTCAAAACCAATTATTGTCTATTCTATTTCTAGTTTCATCGACCACATAAGGAAAAGAAACAAAGGAAATATTAAACCTGTAACACCGGCCTAATGGTGATTTAACTCCTGCCTGTATATCAAAAGATTTAATTTTTTTTGTTTTAAACTATACACACAATGTTTTGTAAATATGTATTTTAATGTTTTCAAAGTAGGTATAAAAATACAGAAGCATAAAAACATAATTTATAGAAGAGGTATAGAAAAATTAAATAAAATAAAACGATGTAGATACGTAATACATTTTATACAAAAAAAAAACAAAAAAAAAAAAATACTTTCATAACAAGTTACTTAGCAATAGTTTTTTTTTCATTTATTGCATAAGAGCCACGAGCTATGAAAGACGTACAAATTATTTATCTCAGGTACAGAAAAATGACCACTTTTCTTAATGTACTGAGGCGGTGCAATTAGGCAAACAATTTTTTGATGATATCCTAGTTTTTGCATAGCTTTGATTTTAAATTTATCTTCTGTTATTTCTTCTACTACTCCTGGAAAATGTTTCTCCTCGTAAACTGCAATGACGTAGTCACCTAGTTTGTAGTCACCCACGTTTAAATCCTTTTTCTGTTTTAGTTGCTCTATCTATCTCTCCTGTTTGTTTTTCTTAATTCTCAATGTTTATGTTTCATTTTATAGCTTTCAAAATTTTAATTTTCTTTGTTCTTTTGCCATCAGATTCCACATTTTTCTGCGTGCTGTTAGGTTCTCTTTTTCCTTTTTTTACGGTTTCGCACCAAAACAGGTAAGAGTGTTTTTGCTTACGTATATGCCATAGGCCTGAAAACAAAGTATGTGCTCACCATGAGTTTGGCAAGAGCTGAAAGTTTTAATAAAATGAATATCGAAAAATGTTTTAAAAACCTTAGCATCGTTTCAAATCGTCTTCAAATTGGACCACAAGACATATATAATATCGATAGAACTGGATTCACTACAGTTCAAAAACCACACAGGATTCGGGAACGAAGGCTCAGGATGCAGGACATACTACAGATCACTAAACCTAAGAATAAAGTGAGGTATGGGCAAAAATTCCAGCGTAGTTCAGACAGAACTGGCTGGTATCTCCATAAAAAAAATAACCCAAAAAGGTATAGCAGGAAAAACTATAATGATCTTCACAGATAGCAGACAAGTGCTACTTACCTTGAATAGACCACATGTCATATCAGAGTTAGTAATGGAGTATCACGAATCACTAACCCAAGCTTCGGATGGTAATACTATCATCCTGAGGTGGGTTAAAGGACACAATAGGAATAAAGGCAACCGCATTGCTGACCAACTGACTAGGAAGGCGACAGGTCTAGGACTCTTAGGACCTAAGGATCTTTTTGGTTTGTCAACTAAAACAATCACGGAAATTATCAAATGTCACTTCCATATGCAAACCGCAAAAAGATGGGAAGAAGGGCAAGAATGTGAACTTGCCAGGGTAACTCGAAGTAACCTTAAAGAGTCGGCATCAATGAAGTAATTGGGAATGACCAGGAAAAACCTACGCTTGACAGTTGATTTTTTAACTGGTCATTGTTAATTAAGCAAACACCTCTATACATTTTGGCTAGCAGACACACCTCTATGTAGGAAGTGTGAACGAGAAGAGGAAACTGTAGAGCATGTCCTATGTGAATGCCTGGAGTAATCGTTAATACTTTGAGTTGTTATCAACAGGTCCTCGTAGGCACTTCGTCTCAGGACCATTTTACTCATGTAGAGTCATACGCCGCCATGTTACCTATCCAACGGTAACTTAACCATCACAAATTAAAAACACTAATAATGTAAAACAATTTCAAATTTATAACTTTTAAGGGGTTTTTACCCATATATTTTGGTGGCTACTAGCATGTACAACCGTTTGCACTGATGATGGATTGTTTAATCCGAAAACGTTTTCCAATGTGTTTGTGATAGCCCGTTTGAGGCAATTTTATATACCTTTTATAAAGGATTTTAACAAATTTTTTTGTGATATATGGTATACAGCCAGCTACAGGAACTTAGTTTCCTCGTGGAATATTATAAGGAATGTCAACAAGGAGTACTTCTGCTCAGGGGTCTTTCAGAGCAATGCACACACACAAGACTAGACCACGGAAAGATAGGTAGACAAATGGGATAAACACAGGTATTAATAGTTCACAATTTTAATTTTATATTAAGTATGTGTTTAATTAGGATCTCATATACACGTTCGTCTAAACTAGATAATATTGTTTTTAGATTAAAAGGTCTTGTAATATTGGTTTCTCTATATACTTGATTCATGAATTGATTTATTTCTATCATCTTTAGTCTACAGTTTAGTATCATGTGTTCTGCAGATCCTAACTCACCACATTCACAAAGATTACTATCACTAAGACCTATTTTAAATTTGTGTTCTGGAACTAGGCAGTGTCCAAATCTAAGTCTGCATATGTATGAAACAACGATTTTTTCGCCGTGGTAATGATTAAACCAGGATTTAGCTGGAATATTTAATTGTATATTTTTGTAGAATAGCCCTTTAGTTGAGTGGTTATACCATTGCTGCCAGGTTTTGGTTTTATTGCTGGTAATATTTGCGTAAACGTCATTTAATGTTAATTTATATTCACTTTCATTTTCTTGTTCGGTGGCCTTCTTAGCTAAAGTATCTACTATTTCATTGTGTTTAAGATTAGAGTGAGCTTTTACCCAACAAAATGATATTTGTTTACCCTTAGCCTTAAGTGCGGTATATGCTTTAATAATGTCAATACATATGTAGTTTGATATGTCCTTCAAACTTTCCAGTTTAAGTAAAGCACTTTTGCTGTCTGTAAGGATTAGAAATTTCTCTTCGTTATTGTTTATACTGCTTATATACTGCATTGCTCTTAGTATTGCAATAAGTTCTGCTGAAAATGTTGTAAAATTTTCATTAAGTCGTATACCCTCTTTATACCTTGTCCTAGGGTCCCACACGGTAGCGGCCACTCTCGAATTCATTCTTGAGGCATCGGTATAAATTTGGTAATGTTCCGGAAATAAAGTTTCTATATCCACATTAAACATGGCATTCCTTAAGTAAACTGGAAATTTCGAGTAATCTCTCATGTAGGTTGGTTGTATGTTTGGTATATTGTTGAGATTTATCTGATGCATGGATGACAGAGTTGATGTGTATAGTTTATTTTTAAATTGTCTTATTCTATTGTAACATTCGGCAAATAGTAATGTTGGCTTTTTCCTCCAGTATTCAGTGGTTAGGTCATTTATATAAAGTTTGTGGCAGTTGTTACATATTATGCTCTCTTTAGTTATCATTTTAGTTATAAATTTTTCACACATAGTTTTCCTTCTTAACCATAGTGGTGGTTCATTACATTCTACGCTTAGATTTGATATTGGAGTACTCATCAAAGCTCCTATACATAATCTGAGGCATTTATTTGAAAGGATGTCTATTTTTTGAAAATGGGTTTTGGCGGCTTGATTGTAAAAGTAACATCCGTAATCTAATATTGATCTTATATATGATCTATACATTAGTAATGCTATGTTGGGATCTGCTCCCCAGGTTGTATAGTTTACTGCTCGTAACGCATTGTACCCTTTGTCAGCTCTTGCTACGATGTACTCAATATGGTCTTTCCAAATCATTTTTCTATCCAGTATAATACCCAAATATTTAACTTTGGGTTGAACTTTATACGAGGCATTTTGCAACTCCACTACTTCTGGAATGTTTCGTTTTCGGGAGAATATGCAAGCTTGTGTTTTTTTGGTTGATATGTTTAATGCTATTTGATCTAGGTCTTCTTGTAGATGTTTAAATACTGTATTTATTTTTCTACCGCCTTGTTCGATTTCCAATTGATCTACATATATGCATATATCATCTGCAAATTGTAATATTTTACCTTGTTTGCTAGTTATTATGCTTTGACCTATATGAGCTGTGTAAATAGTATATAATATTGGACTTAAGATGCTCCCTTGAGGTAACCCGATATTTGAAACTCTCGGTCCTATTAGTTTGTTATTAATTTGAAGATAAAGAGTTCTATTGATGTAAAGTTGATGAAGTTTCCAGCAGAGTATATCTGGCAGTCCGATTTCTTTCATTTTGTGATATAGAAGTTGTAGGTTCACATTGTCATATGCATTTTCTATATCTATGAATGTAGCAAATACCGACTTGTTGACGGAAAATGAGTTATATATATATCCAGTATTAAGTGCGTTAAATTTTCCATCGTAGAACATGATTTTCTAAAGCCGAATTGTGTTACAGGTATTTTAGAATTTTTTTCTAACCAGAATTCTAGTCTACATTTAATCATCCTTTCCATTGTTTTTAACACACATGATGATAGTGAAATGCCTCTATACGAATCCGGACAGTTTGGTGATTTGTGTGGCTTGAGAATTGGAACTATGATGTACTCTTTCCATGCACGTGGTATATCCATACTCATCCAGATATTGTTTATTACATTTAGTAGTTGAACTTTTTTATGTATGGGTAAATTATACAACATACTATAGTGTATACCATCTAATCCTGGAGCTGAATTATTATGTCTTTTTAGGCAGTTCTTTAATTCTTCCAGGCTAAATGCTTGTGTGAGAAATATGTTGTCTTTGTTTGCTTCGTCATTGTCATGTCTATTATCCGTAGGGTTCCTGTGATAAATTTCTCCTTCTATAACCCAAGGTCTAGCAATTTTATTAAAAAATTTATCTGTCCACTCACTTACAACTATCGGATTATTGGGAGGATTATAAACGTTTTTTAATTTTCTTATTTCATTCCATATTTTGCTAATTGGTGTATTTTTATTTAAACTATTACAAAAGTTTTTCCAAGAAGCTCTTTTGCTGCCTAAAATAATTCTTTTTTTATAAGCTTCTGCTTGTTGATATTTTAAATAATTTTCGTAATTAGATAGTCTTTTAAACTGCAAAAAAGCTTCTTTTTGTTGTCTTATAGCGTCCCTACAATCATCATTCCACCATGGTTTATTAAATTTTGCATTGGGCTTCCCTTTCCTCTCTGGAATAGAGCATTTACTAGCTAAATTGATAGAGTCACAAAATGTGGAATATTCTTGCTCTGAACCATCTGATATATTATTATTCTTTTCATTGTTTAAGAGATAGGTAAAGAAAGCCCAGTCTGCCTTTTTAATATTCCATGTAATTCTAAATCTAGATATATCATTAGTTTCAATGACACCATTACTATTAGTGACGTTATTATCAGTATTATGGTTAAATTCTATTACTATTGGGTAGTGATCAGAACCCAGACTCAAAGTTTCTGTATGCCAATTAAATTTGTAATAAATATCCCTAGAGCAAATTGTTAAGTCTATAGCAGATCTATTTAAATTCATAGGTCTACGAATTATTGTTTTTGACCCATCATTTAGGAAATTAAGTCCACACTCCTCCATGGCCTCAAAAAGATAAATACCTTCTTGATCGGTGACATCACAGCCCCACACTTTATTATGGCAGTTGAAATCTCCCCCTATTAAAAAAGGTTTTTGTAAACTATTAAAAAATTTAACCCATTCGTTTTTTGACACACATAGTTTGGGTTTTGCATAAATGGAATATAGATTTAAGTTTTTATTATTTATTTTAATCTGTACTGCAACGCACATGACATTATTTATTTTATAAAAATTTAAATTGTTCTGAAAATTGATATTTTTTCTTAATAATATCGCTACTCCTGCATAACCATCTGATCTATCTTCACGGAATATGTTATATTGGGAGAAGCTTATCTTTGAATTCGGTTTTAACCAAGTTTCACTTAAAAGAATAGCTAAGAATTTATTTTCGAAAATGTACTTTTCAAAATGGCCTTTATTGTTCACTATTGATCGTGAATTCCATTGTAAAATCTTATTATTAACTAGGCCCATTTAAAACTTTTTCTATATTACTTTTAATGTCGTCTAAAATTTGTTTGTTTGCTATTGGAATTAAATTTTTGTCTAAGAAATTTTTAAATATTGTTACTATATTATCAGTAATTTGTTTACTAGTTAGTGAGTTTTGTTGGACTATTTTTGTTTGATTTTGATATAATGGGTTGTTTATAATTGGTAGCGACGGGTAAGCAGAAGTGCTTGCAGTGTCCAGTATATTTTCGTGTTCTTTTGAATAAGGATAAACTGATTTATTTTGAGCTCCTTCGCTCCATTTTCTCTTGGTTGTCACTGTGTACCTATTTCCTGTGTTTGTTGAATTCAGGACTGTCCTATAGCTACTGCTGTATTTTAATTTTGCTTCTTCAAAAGGTAAATTTTCATTTGCCATTATATATTTAATGCCTTTTTGTTTTTCAAACTCAGCGCACTTGTTTCGATCTAATGCTGAATGGTTTCCGAAACATAATATACAAGTGGGATCTGTTAAACCACATACATCTGAATCATGTTCCTGTCCGCACTTGCTGCATCTTTTCTTACCTCGACATTGTGACGTAACGTGTCCGTATCTAATGCAATTAAGGCATTGTATTACTCTCGGAACGTAAGGTTCCACTTGGTATATCATTCGTTCAATGATTACTTGTTTTGGAATCATTTGGCCTCTGAAAGACACCACTATCGTACCTGTCTCCACCAGTTGATCATTTTCTTTTCGCTTTATTCTTTTTACGTTTATTACTTTAAAATTGCCGTATCTTGGAACAATAATACCTTTTAATTCGTTTTCTGAAATATTTTTGTCTACCCCTTTAATTACCCCACTCTTCTGAGTAAAAAAATTTGGAATATATAAATCGTAATTTCTTTCTATTAACTTTTTACATTCCACTAAAATATTAGCGCTTTTATATGTGTTACATTCAATTTTAATTTTATTTTTTCCTATAATATTAATATTAACAATATTGTCTTTAATTGCAGGTACTGCACCTAAAATTAATCGTGCTGTCGCTATGCGATGCAATCGGCCAATGTTACCTTCCTTATTCTGCATAAAAACAAAATAAGGACCTTGGTCACCTTGACTGTATTTATTTTTTACCTCTGACATTATGGGCTGGCCTATATTAATATTTGTTTTATTGCTTACCTGATAATCCGGTAAAAAGTTTTTTGAATTTGTTATCGGTACCTGTTTTGATTGTGTATTAATATCAATATTTATAATTTCCTCAGACTGCTTTTGTTTTTCATTAACTTCATAATCCATATTACTAGCAATATCGTCAATCCTTCCTCTGTCAGGTGGATTTCCTCTACCATCTGAATTTAATTCCATTTTTCGGTAAAAACAACAACAACTCTATTAATTAGCACTTCGATCACACAGAGAACTATTCGCTTCCGCTGCTACAATCGAACTGTGCAAAAAGATGGGAAGAAGGGCAAGAATGTGAACTTGCCAGGGTAACTCGAAGTAACCTTAAAGATTCGGCATCAATGAAGTAATTGGGAATGACCAGGAAAAACCTACGCTTGACAGTTGATTTTTTAACTGGTCATTGTTAATTAAGCAAACACCTCTATACATTTTGGCTAGCAGACACACCTCTATGTAGGAAGTGTGAACGAGAAGAGGAAACTGTAGAGCATGTCCTATGTGAATGCCTGGAGTAATCGTTAATACGAGAGTACGCGTTCTGCGAGACCTGGCCAATCTACCCACATAAGGGAGATGTATCCTGGTGACTTGTCCACCTTCCTAAAAATGGCAGGATGGACTATGAGCTAAGGACGACAGCTCCCTTGGAGGATTCACAATGGGTCAATTATGGTCTAAGTGCTGCGGAACTTAACTTGCCCTCCCTACTCTGCAGATACAGAGATACAAATGGTGACTAAAATTTATCATTTTAATATATTTTCAGAAGAGATATATTTTCAGAAGAATAGTTTATGTTATCATATTCCACAGATCGTTTCGGTCCACAGAGTAGTAATTTAGACAAAAACGAAAAAACCAGAACAGCACGTTTAGAGGAAAAAGCGCCTACTATCATTGCCCTCGAATACGAGGATCGGCCAGACTCTTTAACTGAGAGTATGAGAAAATATACACTAGAAATCACCCCTGAAAATGTTACTTCTTTCAAATTGGGACTCCTTCCCCAAGCAGGTACACGAAAAACATTAAAAAGAGATACGATATGTCTCCAAACTGCAATATTGACTGATACCCCTATCAAAGCAACGCTTAGGGAAGAGCAATTCCAGGGAAGATATTGCATTATGTCACCCATATTTTTTAATGTTTACTTGGACCATTTATTTAATAAATCACTTAATAGATAGCAATATGGAATAAATATTAACTGAACATTATTTAATGTAATTAGATATGAGACAATAATTCTGTTAGGAAACAAATTCTGCTTGATCATGAGTATTAAAATAACCTGCAGCAGAAACAAAATTTAGTTATGTAGATGTCACCCAGATCCAGATGTACAGCTTGAATTAAATGAAGTCCAAGTTAAAAAAAATCACAACACTACATATTTAGGAACTGTCATGATGAACCAACTAGTTCTACATAGAAAAAAAAGCAAAATAGCAATAACTAAAACTTCTCTTCTATAAATGAAGACATATCTTTGCACATTTACTGTATCTAAAAGTATAAGAATATGCTTTTAGAAACTGCATGTCTACTAACGAACAAGTATGAGAATATGCTTTTAGAAACTGCGACCATATTTTATTATACAATAAATTATCAAAAAATAAAGAGCAAAAATTAATGTACATAAAAAAATATTAGAATATTTTATTTTGGAAAACTTTTTTTATTAAAATGACCATATTAGATACCATTATTTCGAACTGTATAATCTAAAATATTAATCAAAACTCATATTTTACACATTGAACCGTAAACAGACCCTAGGGCTCGCTTTGAAAATTTGAATTAAACAGAAAGTGAAATATTTCTTTTTTTACCCTTCCTAGCGATTTATGGGCGATAATTTTTACAATCCGGCGAACGTGAATTTTAACATTGTTATCTGTTGTGAAGAATGGCGTTGCACTAAAAAATGATTTTATAAATTGGTATGTTAAAAGGAGCGAGGCATTTCTTTTTATGATACTAAAGAACTTCCACTTTCTTTGTTTTCTGCATTTACAGCAAACGATGCAAGAGAGAAAGCCATTAGCATCTTAATGTTTAATGCTTTAAAGGAGCAATTGTCCTTACTCCAATAAAGACTTTGTTTTAGTTATTTTAAAATATAACATCTTGCGTAATTTCGAAATTTTCACATAAACAATTTTAATATTTTTTTAACAATTTTATGAAAATTAATTTAGCAAGTAAATAAACATTTTTTTAATATTTTACACTATCAAGTCTATAATTATTAAATATAATAAAAAAAAACAAGAGAAAATAGGCTAAACATATTGTCAGAATGAAAAATACACATGGGTTCAGAAAATCACACAATCGAATTCTCATGATTTAATGTTAACTATCTTATCTATGCGATCATTTGGATATGTTACAAGTCTTTGAAGAAAAATACTTTGAAATAGTATTTATACTATTAAGGTAGGTTTAATATGAGTGGGACCTTAAACAAGCTTCCGCTAGCCTTAAGAGGTTTATTGTGGCTCAAGTTCAAGTATAATCTCCATGGAGGAGGTTGGACTGAAGCTTATTCAGTTTCTTTCTGGTGGTTTTTTTGATGACATTCAAACTACCAGACTAGTACTGTATACTTAATCGTAGGTCTGGCTATAATCATATATGGCTAGTATATCTATTTGGATTCCATACTCTATAATTTTCCACATATCCTTCGACATGTCCAAATGGAAAGCTTTGCTTTCTCCTATTAGTTCTAGATATTTGACCTCATTCGCTTATTTAACTTTTCCAGTATTTTCAAGTGAGTTCTTGATTAGAACCTCTATCAAAAGTATGTAAAATATTTTATTTGTTAAAAAATAATAGTCGTTACCGAATTCCTATAAAGTAAATAAATACATTCAATTGAATCAAGTATTGCGTAACAGGTAACTTTCATCAGTAAGCTTATATATTATATAGAACAACCACTTAAAGGTAATCAAGATATTCTCTATTAAATATAAATTATTTTTATAGCTAACTAAAATCAACGTCAATCTCTGTCAAACGATGAACCTAAAAAACCATACACAATACGTATATCACATCGACAGAACAATTCTGTTGCAAGTGGCATGCGCCTACAGGACCGTGTCTGCGGCAGCCTTGTTGATCATCACTGGATTGTTCCGTTGCATGTTTTGGCGGTATAGAAAAGAGCTTTATGAGAGAAAAGGCACAAAACTTACTATGATCAAGAGAAACATGGCATGAAGAATGAAACAACACGGAGGATGTGGCACAGTCGAAGAAAAGGCTGATCCTGAACATAAGAGATTGGGTGGACTGTGGCCACAGGCGACTGGATTATTTCCTGACGCAGGTGCTCACAGGACACAGGTTTTTAGGGCCTACCTCTCTACGTTCGGAAAAGCTGACACAGATGAATGCCTATACTGTGGACACTCGGATACTGTGACACATATGATGTTAGATTGCAACAAATGGATAGCAGAAAGGAACACGATGGAAAGAGAGGAAGGTGTGACTTTTGTTAGTTAGAGAAATAATTGAGAGAATTATTGAAAATAAAGCAGGTTGGACTTGCGTACACAACTATATCCATATAGCAATAAAAAAAGAAGAGGAAGAAAGATAGATGGACCAACGCCAGAGGTAAGAGGAAAAGATGCTGAAAGTTGAAGCTAGTAAAGTGGGTGAGACTGTATGAGTTAGAATACGTAAGTCAGACTGTAGGGAAGGAGAAAATGCCCGGCTGGAAGTGATGCTGTACTAGGGGCGATAAGGGTCTTCTACGCGCTACCCGAAACGAGACAGGGAGCCTTCTTGCTGATGGAGTGTGGATGTAGATGAATGGAGAATGAATGAATGAAGGTAGTGCTTCGAAAGTGATTCCGGCCTTACAGCGTCCATTCCGTTTCCGGATCTCTGGATGACAGAGGAGGGTCTGGTTTAGCAGGTAGGCGTTCGACGTAGACTTGATGACGAGAGGGCATTTTTAAGTACCTCGGAACTATCGCCGGGACAACGAAGAATGAACCCTGCACTATGGTTAGTCAGCCGATGTCCTGAGATCTCTTATGAAGATTTCAGACAAAAAAAATTGTATTGGAAGGTAAAGTACAGGGCAAAAGATCAGTTGGAAGATGCCAGAACTCGTGGCTGAAAAAAGATCTGAGGAGATCATTTGACCGCTCATTCACAGAAATTTTTCGTGTATCAGTTTCCAAAGAAAAAGAAGAAGAAACATTCTAGGAAAACTTGGAATATATTCGAATCATTAATAAATTCAAAGTATTATACATGCTATGTATAATGCTTCTTCTAATCAGGGATCTTGGTCAAAGAGATACAATAATATTAAAAGAAATGTACCAAAATCATGTTATCAATAACTACCAAGCAACACGACACTTATCAAATAACACAAGGCAGAGCTCACCGAAAAGTAATCAAAAGCTTGCACCATTTAATATTATAATCTGATATCTAAGAAAAGTTAGCTAGAATCAGAACACGAAGTTATAGACAATTCAAATGTTAGAACGATTTTTCTTACTCTTTTTTGATCTAGAATACCATAGCGATAATAAATAGAACTTACATCAATGCAAAATTAGAATCGAACCAGTACAACAAAAATTATTAATGTACAATGTACTAGGTATTAAGATTATGGCTACCCAAATTATTGTTTAGGATAGAAAAATATATTCAAAGAGAAAGTAAAGAAAAATAAAGTAAAATTTACATTCAACCAGCAGTAAAAGATTGTTCTACTTATGGCCAAAAATTTAAACTTTTTTGATCCAAACATACTGGGACATAGTCCTGATTTTAGAGTTTTAATATAATTCTTTAAGAGTTTTGCAAATATGCTAAAGTAACAAAAATATGACACATTTTTAGGAATAGAGCAGAAAGTGCAGATACTTACACAGATATATAGCTGGATAATTGGAAAATACCTATGGGGTAACTAGAAAGCGCAAAGAATAATTCTGGCCTGAGATGACATTGTAACGAATATGCTTTTAATAACGTCTAATTTGTAATAAAAAGAATACATAATGCCATCTTTTCTTTCAAACTCATAATGATGTGACGCCATTGAGAGAATAAGTCGCCAATATACTACACCACTGGTACAAAAAATAACAGACTCTAGAATAAACACTAGCAAAAATATGGAAATAAAAAAAAACTCATCATACTAATAGTAATTTTGAGGAAAATGTAATACTTGGGTCGTGTGTTGAGAGGCGAAAGATATGAATTACTTCAAGTTATAATGGAAGGAAAAGTACAGGGTAAAAGATCAGTATTAAGACGCCAGAACTCATGGCTGAAAGACCTGAGGAGATAGTTCGACCGCTTATCCGCAGAAATTTTTCTCGCAGTAGTTTTCAAAACTATAATTGCCATTTGAATTGCCAACTTTCAAAAGGAGACGGCGCCATGAGAAGAAGATCATACTAACTTTTTCTTAGAGTCCCGTCTCCCTACAGAGATTGGCAATTATAATGGCTATTTTTATTTTTGAACTTGCTATTCTAAACAAATCAATCGATCTGCATTGATACCAACCACGTATATTCTTCAACCATGAGTTCTGCCTGCGGTCAACAGATCTTCTTTTTTGAATCTTTCCCTGTATTATGAGTCTCAAAATTTCATATTTTGGTCCCCTCATCACGTGGCCTAGGTATTCCAGTTTTCTGGTTTGTATAGTGGTGATTAATTCTGTTTCTTTACCAACCCTCTTCAGTACTTCTTTACTTGTGATTCTATCAGTCCATGATATTTTTAATACTCTGCGGTATACCCAGAGTTCAAAAGCCTCGATTTTTTTTAAAGTGCCTAAATCATATTAGATATTGTAAGTTTGAGGTTTTGTTTGTATAAGTTAGTCTTAGTTATTTTGGCTTATTTTAAATTTTTCGTTTACTAATGATACTTATTTCAGAATAATGGAACTCTTCCCAGGCCATACAGGTCTAGTATATTGTATTATTTTGGACTCACTTCGTAGCGCAAGTTCATCAGCTGTTTCATTATGCCCCGCTAGCCTATCGAGTTTTTCTCGGCTTTTCACAATAGGTTACAAACTACCTTAGAGCTTCTAAGATTCTGTCCATATATTGATCCACTTAAGTTCAAAAGCTCTCATGCTGATTTTTCTTAAACAATTTTTTATACTAGGGGTTTAGACAAGTTCAAATTACACCAGTAATATAAATTTTTGCACCCTACCGTTCTGTAATTTTAGACCTCTCTAAGTACCAGACAACACAGGGAAAAACAGAAGGGAAAAAGAATCTAGGTAGTGCAAAAATGTCATGGTGGCAAAATTTAAGAAAGAGGTTTGGCTGCACCATGCATGAACTATTTAGACTAGCAGTAAATCAGATAAAGATAGTTTTGATGATTTCCAATCTCTCACAAGAGTGGCATAAAAAAAAGAAGAATGTACCAGGCATAGTAATTCTATATCCTAGGTTTTGTGTTTCCTCTGCTACGTCCCTTTCCTGGGCCTATATATGTCCACCTAAAAAGGTATTTTAGATGTTTATTTAAGTATTATATAGTCAAAATTAATCATCTATAGGTACTAATAATCTTATTTATGATATTGGTATGTTGTGATCTATCCATTACGTTATTTATGCTTCCTCGCAGTCTATATCCTTCCCTCTTATAGCGATGGAGGGAGGGATGGCATTGAAGTGAGTTCCAGTACAAAATTTATTTAAAAAGCCTCTACAAAAGGTATATAATTGTATAAAGGATTTTTAAATAAATTTTTTGTGATACATAGTATACAGTTAGCTACAGAAACTTAGTTTCCTTGTGGATTTCGAGTTTCAGTAAAATAAGACATATGTTGCTACTGTTCAGAGCTGTGGTAATGCTAACGCAACCACGTCAAGCACCTTGCTTAATGTTTTGCTATACTTTCGGTTACCTTACTCAAATGATGCTCAGATATCCAACTTAAAGTTAGATGAAGTTCAGGTTTAAGGAAAGCAATGTTTTGAAAGAAAATTTTCAACACCGTGTGTCATAAACGATAATCTGTAAATACTTCTAATAGTAAGTAAAGAGCCGCTTAATAAAAAACGATTTTATCTGCACAAACTACTTTTATTGGAAACAGGTCCTCGAAAAAACGTTGCAATATTAACAGAGTGGTTTCGAAAAGAATCAGTAGTTATATTTATGTTTAATATATTAAGTAACAAAGATATTCTTATTTCTTACTTGATAGGTAAAACACACAACATATGTTTAGATTTCAATACATATTTCCAGTAACCAAATATTTTTGAGGATATTACTTACAAAATAAATACTATAATGAAAAATCTGCTGATTCGGTTAAATTGGTGTCTCGTTTTATCTTAAAAAAGTTCTAAATTGACTCAAAACTTAATTTTTCTCAAAAATAAAAAGATCACATTTTTGTTCTGAGCCACTAGTTTCAAAAAACGTTCATTGAAATAACCTCAATTGTCTCGTTGTCTCAATTAACTCTATAACATCTATAGACCAATACGTTTGTTCCGAAGATAATCGCTTTGAAAAGACAATAGCAGGATAAATTTCTCTAACAGGACAAAAAGAAATATTTCAAGCATTTTTCAATGGTTAAAAGCCTCTCTTTTGTGGAACGGTCCATTTCAATCGAGAACAGATTTTGAAAAAATCTCTAATACAAGAGCGGACTCTTCCCCAGCTGACTATAAAAGTCTGTCCTATTGACAAGATGAAAAACCTCTAACGCGCAAAATTGCTTGTATTTACTCCGACCGATCGAGGGTAAAAAACAAATGACAAAGGGATGAAGTTGCAGGGGCGTCTGAAAAATAATCAACTGTAATAAAAGTGTACTCCGATATCGGTGACGCATCAATTTTTTACCTTTCTCGCAATTTAGCGATATTTAGACCTGCCCAATATTTTATTTATACATCTGTATGCATGTAACTGTAAGCAAACGAAAAATGTTATTGTTAATTAAACAGTTATGGCAAAGTTTGTAGCTTTTATTTATTTTTTTCCTAACTTTACTATATATATATATATATATATATATATATATATATATAATATATATATATATATATATATATATAGTAAAGTTAAGAAAAAAATAAATAAAAGCTACAAACTTATATATATATATATATATATATATAATATATATATATATATATATATATATATATAAGGATCACTCAGACGAGTGGTGGGTTCTTATATCGGTCTGATGGTGGAGAAATAAAAGAAAAAGTTGATAGGCTACTTTATCTATTTTGAAGACGTTTCGCTTTCGTATTCTGAAAGCATCATCAGTTCATCAAAGAAAGCATCATCAAAGAAGTACAATATGAGAACCACACAATCATGGAAACGATGTTATATAATTGTTACCTTAAAAAGACATGTAGCAGTCAAAGTTATTTACAATTATGTGAATAAAACTCAAGTAAATGGATATTATACGGTGATATTGTATAAACAATCAAGTAACTAACAACATATAGCAACTTATAAAAAATTAGCACAGCAACTGACCTGTGTTCTAAAGTAAATAAAATATTATTTAATCTTAAGTAGTGAAAAAGAACCAAGAAAATCATAGATACACTTCCAACTATTTAATAATTATTAAGCTTTGATTTTAACTGTAGGTAGCATTATAAGTGATATTAATAAAAAATTTATTTAAAAAGTAGTGTAAATGAAGTTACCGATCAAAGCCTTACAGCTGCCGCCGGAAAATGGCGTTAAGTGAACCAGAACGAACTAAACCGCAGAAAGACAGCCAACCTTGAGGTCAAAAATCTTTTGACAGATCAGCAAGGTGGAGGTACCACCCCAAATAATTGGGCGGTCACTTTAAAAGTTTAAATGAGTTTGGATGACAACCCGCTTGTAAGAGACAAACCAATGAAAGAAATTGGTATTATAATAGCAACTCCTCGCATTAATCAGTCTAGAACTAACAACCAGGAGAATTTCATTCAACCTCATATATAAGTAATAACGTTAAACATTATGGCTAGATAATCCGCCACAGGTGATCAACGATAAGTTAATTTCCACAGCCCAAGGTTCAGACGCTTGGAACTGTAATTTGCAAAGGATTCTATGAATCCATTACAAGATTTGTATTATGTTATTTTAGTAAAAAATTGTTCACACTAATCTAAGCAATTAGTGTAAGAATATGCAATGTAAGTTGCATATGCTACAGTGAGTTAAATAAAGAATATTTAATTATTTTATTTAATTATTAGTTTCTATTTTATGTATTTTTATGTATATTTTAATTGTTTAATAAAAATTGGAAAAAAGAGTTCAAGTAGTACACCTTGCATGACATTTATATAATGAAAAGATCATAAAGCCTAATTCTGCAAAATTTAAGCATGATATATTTGGCTCAAGTTACTTATGTCAGTTCTCTTATTTAAAGCATTAGGATGTTTTACAATTGAACAAATTTCCAAAAACTGTCTTTTAGCTAGATTGCGTTCAGTGACAAGAATCTTAACTTCATTGAAATCCGCTTTATGTTTAGTATTTATCGCGTGTTGTGCCAGGGCACAAGTGTGTTTTGATAAATTAATGTCACTACGATGTGAAGTGAGACGACGTTTTAATGATCTACCAGTCTGACCAATGTAACATAAATCGCAATTAGCGCATGGAATTTGATAAATCGTGTTAACTTGTTACAAAGTGGACAAGGGTGTTTTAGTTTTGGAGAACAAATTTCTAACAGCTTTCGCACTCTTGACAGCAATTTTAACCGGTATGTTATTTTGTTTATACAGTTTAATAAGCTTCTCAGTAACTTGAGGAAAATAAGGTAAAGAAGAATAATGGGTGGTAGCATTCTCAAGATCAGTATCATGCAGAACAATGCTATTCATTGAATTATTTAAAATGTTTCTAAGTTGGTCACCATCGGGTATGTCATCAAATGAGGATCCATAGCTTTGTGAATAAAGGTATTTATTTATGATAGATGAAGGATATGAATTTTCTATTAGAATTTTTCTTAATAACTTAAGGGATTACCTTCGATTAATTGGATGTGTCAATTTATTTAATCTGCAGCTCAGAGCTTTTATAAGGTTTAATTTATATTTCATATGATGACAGGAATGGTAATTAAGGAACCTATTAGAGGCCATTGGTTTTCTATACCAACTTGTGGTTAGGATCAAACTCACTAAAGAAGGATAAGGTATCCTGAACCTTGTCAGGTGGTAAGGCTAATAATAAATCCACATACCTCTTAAGAAGGTAAAATTTGTCATCAAAGACCAAGAAATTAGTGTCGAAAACAAGTTGCAACAGCTCTGCAAATATATCCCAAGAAACAGGACAGTTAGGTTTAATAAAATTCCAATGATTTTTTAAGGAAGTGATAACATTGGACAAAGGTAAGTTTGCGAAGAGAGAAACCACATCAATTCGACTCTGAACATAGTACCTAATACGTGTTTTAAAATCGAGCTCATAAATTGAATTTAAAAAGTAGTGAAATACTAAAAATATTTTCATTAATTAGTGATCCAGCAGTGAAATAACAAACATAAATACAATAGAGATAGTAAGTTACTTTAATCATAAGAGTTTTTACTACATATTATCAAATATTATTTCGGATAACCTACAAAATCTAGGACAGGTATTTATACCAAACCTGTTCCACTATAGACTAAGAAGGTTGTTTGCCAGGACCGTACTCCATTTACCAATGATAATTAAAAATGGATAGTTCTATTCAATCCGAAATTCCTGCAACTACTAATTCACCAAACAGCACATCATCATATCAATTTAATGGATCACGTACATATTCTTCCGTAACAAATCAAGCACCACAAACTAATATATTTCCATCAAGAAAACAAGCAATTATTTTTGATTCAGTTGAAAATACCAAACTAGATGATTACTTGTTCGCTTTGAGTCGTCTGATAGAACCAACCCAGATCATCTTCTGCTCGAAATTGTCAAATAATAGAGTATGTATTTATTTAGCAAACGAAAAACTAGCTGAGGATTTTATAAACAGAAATGAAAAAATTCAAATAGGCCAGCAGCTTTTACAACCTCGTAGACTAATTAGCCCCAGTCAGCGATTAGTATTGTCCAATGTCTGTCCCTCAATCCCACACTCAGTCCTAGTATCAGCATTAAAATCACATGGATTAAATTCTTCTGTCACCTTTAACATTTTTAAGAATAGCACATCAACACCACAATTCCAGCATATTTTGAGTTTCAGACGTCAAATATACATATCTCCAATAAATAACCAGCCCTTACCTGATTCTTTTCTTATCACACATGAAGAAACGACATACAGGATTTTCCTTTCATTAGATAATCAAGCATGCCAAACATGTAAACAAAACAACCACTTAACAAAAAATTGTCCAATGTCTACTGCGATTACAACAGATAATTCAACATCAAATAATGCAGTTCCAAATATAGACCCAATTGAAAAATACAACTAATCTATCAATTCAAAAAACCCAGACAAACACTAAACAACAACAATCAAAAGAAGAAAGCACACAACAAGAATTCCAACCACAAACTACCCAACAAGAAAAACTACACATGCAACCAGCCAAAGAAGATTTAGAAACAATAAACGAGCCAAAAATAGATCTAGAAAATAAGACAACACATATAAACACAGGCAAAGCACAAAACAAACGCACAATCTCCCAAATCTCTCCACCAGCTACTACATCTAAAGAGGAACCTACTTTTATTACACCAAAAAATAAAGAGAAGAAAGTAAAATCAGATCAAAATGTCAAACCACCAAAAAACACTAGAAGAAATGCTAAGATACTGTAAAACTTTATTTGAGAACCCAAATTCTAACTACCCTATAACTTACGAACAGTTATTAGACTTTATTGAAAACTGTGAGAACTCATCAGACCCGTTAAGTATTGCCCAAAATGTATACAGAAGAAACAGCAGAGGTCACAGATCTATTAACTAATATATACCCTTACCTAAAGGACCGAAAAATTAAAGTCAAATGCACTCGAATAAAAAATAAAATATTAAAACAAATCAACTTAGACATTCAAACAGACTTGGAAAGCGACACATCAACAGAAAATCAATAACACATCATTTTCAACTCTCTAATTCAATGGAACATAAATGGGTATTATACCCATTTAGAAATGTTAAAATTATTAATTTCAAAACATAAGCCTAGTCTGATATGTTTACAAGAAACCCACTTCAAAAACAACAAAGCTCATGACTTAAAGAATTTCAATTGTTTTTTTAGAAATCGAGAAAATTCGAAAATTGCAAGCGGAGGGGTAACAATCTACATAAAAGATAGCTTTGACGCTAAACCAATAAAACTTAGAACAACTATCGAAGCAATTGGAATTAGAGTCACAGACACAATTTCTTTTTCAATTTGCAATATTTATATTCCCCCAATAAAGAACCCGATTCAAAAGAAATTTCAAACCTATTAAATCAATTACCTGCTCCACGGATAATAATTGGAGATTTCAATGCACATAATCCGTTATGGGGTTCAACAAAACTAACATCTCTAGGTCGAAAAATAGAAAAAATAATAGAAGAAATCAATCTAAATATTCTTAACGACGGACAACATACGCGCTTTGAAATAAGAACAGGTGAAGGCTCTAGTATAGATCTAAGTATTTGCGAACCATCAATTACACATACTCTTACATGGGATGTATTACCAGATCTATATGATAGTGATCACTACCCTATCATAATAAGCAATGAACTACAATCAACTACCCCGCAACAACTAAAATGGAATTTAAAAGGCGCAAATTGGATAGAATTTCAAAATTACGTTGAAAACAACCTGCAAAATCTAAATAACAATGTAGATATAGACAAAACAATATACTCTCTGACAAATGTAATCACAGAATCAGCAAAAAAAGTACGTTGGAATAATTAAGTACGATTACAAACATCAGTCGGTACCTTGGTGGAATCATGACTGCAAAGAAGCATTAAAACAATCGAAACAAGCTTTTAATAAATTCAAGCGACACAAAACTCAAGAAAATTCTATAGAATTCAAAAAATTAAGAGCAGTCGCTAGGTATACCATTAAAAAAGCCAAACGTGACTCTTGGAGAGAATATGTTACCACAATACATAGTTCAACTCCTATAACTGTTATA
The DNA here is from genome assembly GCA_918026665.1 of Diabrotica balteata. Lineage (NCBI taxonomy): Eukaryota > Metazoa > Arthropoda > Insecta > Coleoptera > Chrysomelidae > Diabrotica > Diabrotica balteata. The sequence continues at coordinate 39,495,364 of OU898285.1, forward strand.
TGGAAAAAAGTTAACAAAATGTCTTGTTCCAAACCCCATAAATCAATCAACTTTCTAACTCAAAATAACACTATTTATAAAAGCCCAGAAGAAGTATCCAATATACTAGCATCTACTTATGAATATAACTCAAGTAACTTAAATTATACTTCCAATTTCTTAAAAATCAAAATAAAAGAAGAAAAAAATCCTATAAAATTTTACGATCAAAATAATAACGATCTGAATATACCAATAACAGAGGAAGAATTAGAAAATGTACTTCAAAATTGTAAGAACACTTGTCCTGGACCCGACAATATACCGTTTATATTCCTAAAAAATTTAGGCCCTCAATCTAAAAAATATCTACTCAAAATCTACAAATATAATCCTATCCAGAAACGTATTTCCTAAATCATGGAAAAATTCAATCATAATACCTATTTTAAAACCAACTAAACCAAAATCAGATCCACAATCATATCGACCGATATCACTGACATGTAGCTTAGGTAAAATATTAGAAAAGATAATAAACAATAGGCTTATGTGGTATCTAGAATCAAACAACTTAATTATTCCAGAACAATGTGGTTTCCGAAAACATCGCTCAACTTTAGACAGCCTCGTTGACTTAGAATCAGAAATCCACGAAGCATTTGCAATAAAACAACATTGTGTTGGAATATTTTTTGATATAACCAAAGCATACGATACAGTTTGGAAATATTCAATCATTAAAACACTCAGCAACTGGTTAATAAGGGGTAACATATTAAAATACATTTCAAATTTTCTTGAAAACAGACAATTTCAAGTTCGAGTTGACGGAACATATTCTCAAACAAAAATCCAACAAAATGGTATACCACAAGGATCAAATTTAAGCACAACTTTATTCTTAGTAGCAATAAATTCGATATTAACAGAAATTGAAAACCTGTCAAAGCTAGATTATACGCTGACGACCTAGTTATTTTCTGTAGAGGAAAAAACATAGCAACGATTTACAATCACATTCAAAACGCGTTAACACACATTGAGAAATGGTCAGCTACAAGTGGACTTCAATTTAACACTTCAAAAACGAAAGCAATCTGTTTCTCAAAGAGAAATCAAATCCAAACAAAAGAATTATATCTACATGAACAAAAACTAGATCATGTAGAAGAAATCCGATTCTTGGGTATGACGTTTGATAAAAAATTAACTTGGAAGACACATATTCAACAGCTGAAAAATCCTGTCTTCCTGGTATCAATTTACTTCGATCACTCGCCTTTAAAAACTGGGGTGCTGATTATTCAAGTTTAATACTTATTTACAAATCCATAATTCGATCAAAACTTGACTTTGGAGCCATAGTCTACAACTCCTCCAAAAAAATACATTTGAAGTCACTGGATATAATCCAAAATAGATGTCTACGTATTTCTTTAGGTGCTCACTATACAAGTCCCATTCAAAGTCTTTATTGGGAAAGTGGAGAACTTCCTCTTTCTTTCAGAAGACAATATCTAAGCCTAACATATGCAGCGGCAGTGTCATCAAACCGAAATAATCCAGTACTGGATAACGTTTTTGCTGACCGATTTACAAATAAATTTCAACAAACACATCAAATTGATCATCCTTTTTACTTTCGTATAAAATCATACTTATCCAAATTAAATTTTCAATTTCCAAAAACCTATGATACCTCATCAATCCACAACCCTGCACCATGGACAATATCTATTCCTGCTATCGACATCAGTCTAATAAACCTAAGAAAATCAGAGATGTCATCAACCGTCATTAAACAAAAGTTTCATACTCTATTAAACAGATATGGCAATACCTACAACGTATACACAGATGCGTCAAAAAATGAAGACAGAGTTGGAGCAGCAATTTATTCGGAAGACTCCTCAGTTAGTTTCAAATTGTCATCAATTACAACCATCTTTTCAGCTGAACTATTCGCAATTCTAAAAGCACTATCGTTAATACAAAACAAAAACAAAGAAAGATGTATAATAATCACAGATTCTCTAAGTTCATTAACCTCATGACTCAATTATACTGTGACAACCCCCTTCTACTTCTTATTAAAAAAGAACTTAAAAACATTTCAAATAAAAACAATCCAAGTGCACTTTTTATGGGTACCTTCTCATGTAGGAATTGAAGGTAACGAAGCTGTAGATAAACTGGCCAAAAACGCAACCAACTAACCCGATGTCCGAAGAAAGCAACATATTGGTACAAAACGATCTAAAACCATACTTAAAACAAAAAATAATTCACAAATGGCAACAAACTTGGAACAACACTCCATCAAGGCTATACGAAGTCAACAAACACCCACATCTATGGAAACCAACAATAAAAGACAGAAGAGAACAAGTGATACTTACCCGTCTCCGTATCGGCCATACACGACTTACTCATGACTATTTATTACAACGCAAAAACAAACCAGTGTGTGAAGTGTGCAACAGTGTTCTAACGGTAAAACATTTTTTAATACAGTGTCCCAAATATAACAGTGAACGACTCAAATATAACATACCTAACTCCCTAAAAGATGCCCTAGAAGAAAATACACATAACCGAAAAATTTTTTCCTATCTTAAAGACTGTCAACTTCTTCAAAAGATCTAAAACGTACATTTTAAACATACATACATATTATTATTATTATTATTTTAACCTAATGTACATTCACATATTGTATTAACTGTCACATATGTTACATAATCTAAATACGCCAATGACCCTGCGTGGTCGATGCGTTAATAAAAAAAAAAAAAAAGAAACCACATCAAAATTTACCAAAATGTAACCCTGCGAGGAATTGCTATTCTAATACCAATTTCTTTCATTGGTTTGTCTCTTACAAGTGGGTTGTCATCCAAACTCATTTAAACTTTTAAATTGACCGCCCAATTATTTGGGGTGGTACCTCCACCTTGCTGATCTGTCAAAAGATTTTTGACCTCAAGGTTGACTGTCTTTTTGCGGTTTAGTTCGTTCTGGTTCACTTAACGCCATTTTTTCGGCGGCAGCTGTAAGTCTTTGATCGGTAACTTCATTTACACTACTTTTTAAATAAATTTTTTATTAATATCACTTATAATGCTACCTAAAGTTAACATCAAAGCTTAATAATTATTAAATAGTTGGAAGTGTGTCTATGATTTTCTTGGTTCTTTTTCACTACTTAAGATTAAATAATATTTCATTTACTTTAGACCACATGGTCAGTTGCTGTGCTAATTTTTTATAAGTTGCTATATGTTGTTAGTTACTTGATTGTTTATACAATATCACCGTATAATGTCCATTTACTTGAGTTTTATTCACAGAATTGTAAATAACTTTGACTGCTACATGTCTTTTTAAGGTAACTATTATAACATCGTTTCCATGATTGTGTGGTTCTCATATTGTACTTTTTAGATGAACTGATGAGCTTTTAGAATACGAAAGCGAAACGTCTTCAAAATAGATAAAGTAGCCTATCAACTTTGTCTTTTATTTCTCCACCTTGAGACCGATATAAGAACCCACCACTCGTCTGAGTGATCCTTATATAAATTGGATTGACGGTTGTACTCCTTTTCCGATATATATGTATATTTATATATATATTATATATATATATTATATATATATATATATATATATATATATATATATGTATATATATATATATATAATATATATATATATATATATATATATGTATATATGACATATACATATACATATCCTTAAGTAATTGTACAAACAAAAACTGTAGATTCTGAACTTTAAAATATTTCGATTAATGCTTTTATAAAATGTTGATATTAAGAAAGATACAGGGTGTTAAAATGGAAATTTAAAATTTTATTTTTTCCTATAATGTTTACTTTTGTAAATATTTTTGGACAAAAATTTACAATTGGATGCTTTTGAGTAGTATAAATTATAATTTTATACATACTTCAATGTAACTGATAGATGAAGCCACATATGCCACATGTGTGGCATAAATTTGCGCTTAACTTTTTTGCTCTTCAGGTTAGCTCTATACGTGTTAAAAAATATTAAAGATACATTTTTACAAAGAAAAAGTATACCTGTTAGTAACCCTAAAATTTAACAATTTTCGATATAATCGCATTTTATAAGTCAGCTACATAATAATTAGATAGCTGTAGATAAGCATACTTCATAGTTTATCCATATTAAAACAACTTAAAAATGATAATGTAACATCACACAATCTTTGGTTATAGCTGTTAAATGTCTTATTGCAGAAAATATTCTTTATCTAATTCTTTATATGCTGTGTCCGTATTTAGACGTTGGCCGTCATCATGTTCACAATTTACCTTTTCTATAGCTTCTTAAGTGTCTATACTGGCGTTGTATTACTTTTTCTCTGTTTTAAGATGCTAAAAATCCAAAATATGTGGATTTTGCAGGATATTACAACACCATATTCTAGAGAGAATTCAGTGAGAACATATTTAAATACAACTTTTCTCAACGTTGGATTTTTCGTAGTAGTCATATTCCTTGGCAATATAGTGAGATATTGTTATAAGTATTTAATTCATAAAAAATTAACAAGAATATTTATTATTCATTACGGAAATTGTTTAACTATTTTAGACCACAGGTATTGAATAAAACATTATGTGTCTTGTTTCATAATACTTTTGCTATATATACAACCTTAAGGACTCAACATTTTTACAAAAACAGTATACCTAGTTGGTCTAATAACCAATATTGTTATAAATATAGTACACACACAGTCAATTTAGTTTAGCATAAGATTATTTCGTTAGTAATTTATAATAGTCCATTTGTTTGAGATGTAATTATAGTTACTCGTAAGCTGTAACGTAATTATATAAATAAGTAATGTCATCGATAGGTTATTCAGTGTATATATATATATATATTATATATATATATATAATATATATAAGTATATATATATATAATATATAAGTATATATATATATATATATATATATATATATATATATATATATATATATATATATAAGTAACCAATTAACGAGATACATCACAGCTTATTACATTATTTAACCCCTGCGACAGATAAGATGTAGTTCCATAATATTCATCCATTATACATTATAGCCACCACGTAGCCCAGAATTTCATCTGCTTGATTTTGGTGTATGCAGCGCATTAAGACAACGTGTATATAAGAATCCCATAAACCAGTGGTCGCCAACCTCTTCAATGTGTTGAGCTACTTTATTAATTTTGAAATAAACAGCGAGCTACCCACACGGAAGCCACATAACGCAGCGTAAATGAAATAATCCACAGTTAATCTATCAATATGTATTTATTTTACTGTTTAACTGGTAAAACATAATACATAGGTACTATTAATAAACTAATAACAAAATAACTAATATTACTAGTACGTACTTGTTCATAGCTACATTCCTACCTAACGAAGGTATTTGAAAAATAAACACAAACTTTTATCCAGCCACAACGGCATGTCACGTATGGTTTCAAAATAGTTAATAATAACAACAAAAGCACGTTCAATGAGAAGGAAGACACTCAGACTCATCGATAATTTTTTTATTGTTTACAGTATAATTTGATGCAGCCATTCGAATACAATTATCCAAATGTTCATCTGTAAGTCGATTGCGATATTTGTTCTTAATAAACTTCATATTGGAAAAAGAAGATTCACACAAATAGGTTGAACCGAATAATGCTTTCACTTTCAAGGCAACACTGCATAGAACTGAATAGTTGTCTTTACTTACAATAGGCCGGATACATTCAGTACTTCACACTAACGATTTTAAGGCTAAATCATTTTGGATATCAATTTCCATAAAGGGTGAAACAACAAACTGCGCTACTAAAACCATTTCATTGAAATCCCTAAAACGATTTTTGAAATTATTCTTCAGGGTAGAAATTATTTCTACATGATATTTGTTGTCATAGAGTTCTAATGGATTTTAAGATATTTTTTCTGAAAGAATAGGAAAATGCTTGGAATCGCTGTTAATTAGGTTTTGTTCCCAAAACTCTAGCTTTTTGATAAATGCTTTTATATCAGAAATAATTTTCGCTAGTTCTTTGTCTCTCCCCTAAAGCTGCAAATTAAGTTCGGTTAATTTCTCTGTAATGTCCACGAGAAAACCAAAATTTCTAAGCCAGATTGAATTTTTTAGTTTTGGAGTCGGTTCATCGCGTTGTTTGAAAAATTGAACTATGCCAGATAGGACATCATTAAAACGTTTCAGCATCCGTCGTCTACTTAACCATCGGACTTCGGAGTAAAGAAAAAGGTCCTCGTATTGACAGTCAACTTCATCGGCCAAGGTTCTGAATAATCTTGTTTGTAACGCTTAAACTCTAATCTTGTTCACAATTTTTACCACCAGTTTCATAACGTTGTTTAGTTTCAGGAAATTTTCACATAATGCTTGCTGATGGATAATGCAGTGTGAAATGCTCAATACTCCGGGAGTATTGGGTTTTTGGAAGTGTAGAACTTCCAAATTTCAGAAGAACTGAAAGAGAAGTGATGAAAAAAAAAATACTAAAAATAGGGCTAAGCTCAGAGGAACAAATTTAAATGGCCAAAGAGACACTAAATCTCAAGTGAGTGTTCGGGCTAGCTTCAATGCACTGGATTGTGGCTTTAAAGATATAAACAACAATAACAAGAGATAATGAGCTAATGAGACAAGAAAGAAATGAGACCTGGTAATATCAAACGTGATACAACTGAAGAAGGTCACTGGAGATAAATTTATAGAAAGAGAACAATAAGAAGAGAAAAGAAGGGCGCCAACTCAACGATAGTTGAGATTTTGAAGTAACAAATGAATCTGGAGATAATACTCTGAAATACAAAAATACTAAATAATAATCTTGTTTTGCTATGTTATATACTGGTTAGTAGAACTGAAATAAAACTCAAAATAGCAACAATAAATATATTTATAAAAAATGTATATAGTTATATGTGTATAAACAATTTACATATAAAGCAAAGCCAAATAACAGTGGTAGTGGATGGTGTACACATACAATGGGACCTAATAGCCCCTCAACAAACGAATAGTCACTACCACTGGCCAAATAAAATATGAAATATTAGTAAAACCAAGAATAGTCCGTAGGGTAGCCTAAGTCTTAACACAAAAGGTAGTAATTTAACTTAAATAGTTCTACTAATATGAGATACTAATGACAATATTGTAAAGATATCAAACTTGATAAGTCTATTACAATTATTATATTACATCCAAAAAATGAGTTGTTCCATACTCATTATATCATATTTAAAAAAAACCACATGAAATTTATTTCCCTTCCCAATATCAAAATTATTTTATATCAAATGTATTGTATTAAAAAAAATATTATAGCAAAAGTGAGTTTGGTCAGTACTCTTGAAATCCTATTTAAAAAACCAATAAAAACATGTAATGTATTTTCTTCTCCCCAATATATCAAAATTATATTATATCAAAAATTAAATTATCACAAAGGTATTCACCTTATCATATGCATATGATGAGTTAGATATATAGTAACAATAATACATAGTAACAAAATAGATAGTAACACAAAAAGTCAAATAGTTAAACAACTTATCTTTACAGCCCCATAAGTCCATAGGAAAAATTCCTCTTGGCACGGCTAAATCAGTTTGTGGCTGTAAAGACAAATCCAGGGCATCTAATTAGTCAAACCAGGCACTGGTCTATCTGGAGTGACGGCAAAATCCACGGAGAGTTGCTAACTGTTTAAGGATTTAGTTACTAGTCCTTGAGGGAATATTCTGAAGAGAATATCCTCAAGTGAAGTGACGGAATCTAAAATTATTATTTAATTTAATAAATACAATTCAATAGGTGTAGCAGCATGGATTGACTGCACCAAAACAAAACATCAAAATATCAGGTATTAGGTTAAGTCAACATCATGTCAAATTTATGAAGTTACTTTCGTAGGCATGGCAAGCTTGCGCCATGAAAAGAACATGCGCAGAATATAGAAGGCTGTCCACATTTGTAGAACCTTTTATATTCCACCAAAAAAGTTAGGTAAAAAAAAAACCAAAAAAACTTAATGGTAACGACATGGAATAAAACAGAATTTAAGTTTAACTATATAAAAAAAAATGACCTTCTGTTCTTTGCAAGTAAATCAAGGAAATTTTATATTTAAATTATTTCGGAACTCAAAAATAAATCTCTAAAGAAATACTAAATACAATGATAAATTTGATTATATGATAAAGAGATAATACGTATGAAATGATTTACTTACATGGAGCTGCAGCACGCCAAAAAAAATCTTCCTTTTTATGTGGAACTCATAAATGAATATTGATTTTATATACAAATTACTTATTTATTATTATTTATTAATGAATTATATTCTTCCCCAAATTATTTTTCTGCTCCAATTCCGTCACTTTGAAGGTGAACAATTTCACCGGTTGGCGTGGCTGCGTTGAGTTCTGACCAAAACTGATCGTTCGCTTCCGCATAAAATCGATCTTCCTTTCAAAGCGATAACAGCGCGTAGGTGAAGGAATGTCGATTTAAAATCGATCGTAGGCGGGTAATAAAAATTTCTAAAGGGGTTAATCAATAGCGTAAACGCTACAAGTGGTAACAAAGAAATTGCGGAAAAGTTTTATCTTTACCACATAACGCCACCAGACCCTTATCACAACCCACCATAGCTGAAGCGCCATCGGTAATGCCTACCATTTTCGATATTGGAATTTTCTCGGAAGAAATAATATTTTTTAAATGAGAAAACAACTCCTGTCCAGTAGTGTGTCCTTTCAGGTAAATGAACTTCAAAAGATCTTCTTTAATCGTAAAATCACTAAAACCATCCTGACGAACACGGCCATCAGGGCAGTGTCAACAACATCTGTTGATTCATCCAGTTGAAGTGAAAAATAAACACAGTTATCTAAGTCAGTTCTTAACTGTAAAAAAATATCATTGCTCATTACTTCTACACGTCTTATCACTGTATTAGCAGAAAGTTGCATAGATTTTATAGCTGAAACTATCTCGTTTTTATTTCTAAAAGTTGGCAAATAACGGATTAGCAGCTTCTAAAAACGCCTGTTTTATCATTTCCCCGTCTTAATAAGGTTTCTTTTTTTGTGCAATTATCTGGGACACACGGTACGATGCTTCAGTTGCAGCCTTATTTTTGTTGACTGTTCTTAAAAATATTGATTGTTGTTTAATTAACTGTTTCAGTTTCTCCTTTCTGGCGACAGAATGTACAGTTTTATGATGTCACTCAAATTTCCTTTTTTAGCAACGGAGACCGAAGTATTACATAACAAACACACATTTTTATCTTTAACTTCTGTAAAAAAGTATTTTTCTTCCCATTCTGAATGAAAGTGGTATATTTTTACCTTCTTACAACTGCTTGCCATAATATTATTTTTGTTGTTCTCTACTAACCCAAACGCTGGACGTTGGTTACGCGTTCAGTTTTAAACTACGCGCAATGTCACCGCGCCGTGCGTATTTATCCCGTTCAAAGCAATCCAGATCGTTCTCGAACACTAACGCGCTGGTCCGGCTGGTCGGTTCTATAAATAGCCGATTCTAGCTTGACGGCGTCAGGGGCAGATCGCTCACCGCAACGTTGCCGCTGTTTATGTTTAATATTATGACAATTAGATTTTTTGTGAAATTTTCGGAAGCTTCTCTGATTTTTGCAGTTTGTATTTTTTAAATTAAAATCGTTGTGAGAGCTACCAGAATTGCCTCCGCGAGCTACCGGTAGCTCGCGATCGACAGGTTGGCGACCACTGCCATAAACACTCGCAATATACTCGATAACTATGGGAATAAATAAATACTGCAGGAGTTTCTTTAGAACCAATGATGCTATTTATTATAAGACGATCATTTATGAAATATATTGACACATGAATTAAAGAAAATGGTGGACATATCCAACACATACTTTGACAAAAAGTTATGTTATTTAGTTTAACAATTTGTTAATTTAGTTTGTAAACAAAATGTTTTGATTATGACTTTAATTTAACATAAAACGTAAATGTTTGATGTAAAATCCTATTATTCTATTATTTTGTCAAATCCTATTATTATCCTGCTAATATATTTATTTTATTTAATATTTCGTTAACTATTAACTTTAGATAAAGATATTTTATACCAAAATTCAGAAATAATATTGTTTTTGTCTATTTTTCCTTCGTTGTCTGGAGTGATTGCCTTAAATCAGAATTATGCAGCTGATTTGTAAAATGCGATTATCTGGAAAACTGTTGAGTTTTGAAGTTATTAAAAAGGTAATAGCCGTTTTTTTTTTTTGTTAAAATAATGTATCTTTAATATTTTTGTTACAAATACACGTAACTGAAAAAGCAAAAAACTTAAGTGAAAATTTATGCCACATATGTGGCATATGTGGCGCCCTCTATCAGCTACATCAAAGTGTACATCAAATTATAATTTCTTATATTTAAAAGTACCCAGTTGTAAATTTTTATACATAAAAGTTATAGCGAACATAAAAACATGAAAGTTATAGCGAAAACTAAAATTTTAAATTTGCACTTTAACACCCTGTATTTCTCTTAATATCAACAGTTAATTCAAGCAATTTTTTTAAATTGTAATATTTTAAAGTTTAAAATATACTGTTTCTTTTTGTACAATTACTTAAACGACCACCCTGTATATACATATATAAATTTTTTCGGGTTTTCCGGGTTTGACTCCGCATTGAATAATTTTGGTTTTGAGAAAAAACATATGTTAACGACGTTTCGGCAAGGTGGCACTTGCCATTGTAAAGTGAGTTAGTAATGCCTCTTGCTGATGCTTGAAGTAGAGTTCAAGTTTGCTTGAACAAATTTACTTTTAAGTGCTTAATCCCAAATAAGATGAGTGCAGATTTTACCATATTATCCAGCTATAGCATTTACCTCAATTATGATTACCTAAAAAGTATTTATTTTTTGGAGTAAAACACAGATGTAGGGTATGCAAAAAAATCCTATTTTATCTCTTAATTGGCATTTTCAATTATTTTTCATGTTCTTATTTAATTGAATATCGTCTGAGGAGTACTCGACACTGAGGAGTAGATAGATGGAGACCTGAGTGCCGTTTGACGGTTCTTGTATTCTACAGAACAAGATACTGGTACATCACTAGTGAGGGAATACATAGATTAAGAACCCGAAGTCAAACGGAACCATATCCCTCTTGATAATAGCTCTAAAATGGGTGCTGCAACCCATGAAATAAAATGCAGTATAGTATTTTGCCATTATAATTAAAATGACAGACTGGTACGCTAGCAACGGCAACTATACAAAGTAACAAGAAGTCGGGATAC